>JAWNMH010000364.1:1200000-1533813 GCA_035044325.1 Drosophila nr. medialis 2 BK-2023a
CCAACGCAACGCCAGCAACATCAGCAGCCCCGACAGCAGCAATATCAGCTAACACAACAGCCCTATCTGTACCATGAACACTACCAACACCTATTACTCCAGATCACACTCAAGGCTTTCAGGCTACGATATCCACCTTGCCAATCATCCATCGGATCGCATGCGTGGCGGGGCAGCAGTGATCACAAAATCTTCACTGCAACATGATGCGCTCCATTAAGTTGGTCCTGCGCCCAAATTGCTGCCGTTAAAGTCACTAGTGAGGAAGGCTACATCGTAGTAGTCGTAGCAGCTCCTTATTGTGCACCACGTTTTGTAAGTTTTGAATACTCAACCCCATCCCTGTGACGCAGCGTTCAACATACGCCGTGGACTTGCACTTGAGGATTAAGATTCCAACCATCAAGTATTTGATACGGGAGGAGTAACGCATCACTCGTATGGCAACCATAGGCCGACACCAAACTGCCTTGGTAAATCCGAGCGAATTGAGCTTAAATAAATATTGTCCGCAGTAAGTTCAGTTCAGTTTGGCTTGCGGCATCTCCATGGTACACCAGAGCAAGTTCAGCGTGTACAACGGCATGTGCTCGGCACCTTGGGAAATAAGCAGTACAACTCTGCCGTCTTCCTGGATATGTGCAGCAAGCGTGTGGCGTGATGGCCTATTTTTTAAGTTTCTACTACCATCGGCGCAGTATTTACTGCTTAGGTCATACCTGCTTGACCGTTCTCTTATGGTCGCAGTTAGGTGCGAGTTATCAAACATCCGCCGGTTTACAGCGGGTGTACCGCAGGGTAGGGTCCTTGGACCTGCCCTGTACGGATTACACACCGCGGACTTAAGGATTCCAGAAACACGCTGCTTGCCAAATTCACAGACAACACTGTTTTCCTTGCGCACTCCACCACTGCTTGGAGATCAGCTGCGGTTACACAGATGTTCTTGGATGGGTTTAATTCTTGGGTCAACTTAAAATATAAATGCTACATAAAAAAAGCATATAAATATATTCAAAGATATGTGGCATTTTCGTGGCAAGGATTTGCGTGTTCTCTCGTAAATGTACAACAAAATTAATATAACAAAGTGTTTTTGGGTCAAGCAAGTCAAAACCAATCAACATAATTTTTTAGCTGTTCTTTTCCAACTTAAAAATAGAGAATATGATTCGGGTTACTTTTGGTTGTGTTGCACTGCTGCACTTATCTGGTAAATACATATTCAGGTAAATACGTATACCTCGACAAAGTGTACATATTTTTTTATTATTATTTTTCTCTTTTGTCGCCTGCTCGCCGGCTATGTGCGCTGCTGCTGGGTGCACGTTCATCAGCTTATCTCTAATGAAATGTAATGTTTTCGCATTTACTACTGCTGAAACGTCGACGTCGACATCGGCTTTGGCGTTGGCTTTGGTGTCGGCGTCAGCGTCGGCTTCGGCATCTCTCTTTTTGACTAGCAGAGACGACGCACAGTGGCACATACTGATTTTTTTCTAAAAAAACAAACCAAAAAACCGATTTAAAAATAATGAAGATATATTCAAAATGGAAAAAGCATGCAACAAAAGCTTTACTTCTTCAAATGGAGTACATAAAGGGTGCTGTGGATACAGGATGCTTAAAACAAAGATTTGGTAAATTCTGCAAGAATTGCATATTAAGACCAGAGCGTATATAGTTTTCGTATGTTAATAATAAAAGATAAAATAAATTTAAAAAAAAAAAGTATGTCAGATCAGAAGATGTCGCCATCACGTTAAATAGACGCTCATTAAATTTTTTTATTCGTGGATAACTCAACAATTATCAAATTTTGATATTCGATGGTAATTGGCCATGTGCCAAAATACACTTTCCTTTGCACTCAATAAAAACATACCTTAAAAGGGGAAAAAATTTTCCCTCTAACAAAAATAATAATAAGAAGAATAATAATAAAAAATTTAAGAACATGTGCTTTGAAATTTCTGAATCTATGAACGATTCCTCAATTAGAATTATTAATTTTTCGAAACGCTTGCTTTGAAAGTGTAAATTTGGAGATGTTGTTTAGCCTGAGGCGCCACCGTGCGAGGTCTGATGTCGTGGCTGTAGTCGATGCCGCAGCCATTAACCACCCACGCACACTTGCAGCGCTCAGCTTCATTAGATGCGCAAATGAACAGCATCGACACACACAACACACACTCACACAGAGCGGTGTGCGACGCTTGGGGTGAGGGGAGGAGAAAAAGCTGAGTGTGTGAACTTTAACAGCTGGTAGCATTTGTGCTAACGGCCACTCTGTTCCAGCGTTGCCGTAAACGCCACCAACAATGCTGCCTGATGGCTCGCCTCCCACATATCCTGCTTGGTGCCGGGACCGGAGTCGGAGCTCCCACTGCAGTTATTCTGCAGTTTTGGCTGACATCATTTGGTGTTTGGTGGTTTCAAAGTTTTGTTTTATGCTGCAGCTGCTGCAACAGTGCCGCCAGAGTCCGACAATCAGGCAGACAGACAGAGTAGGAACTGGACGCAGCCCAGCGACGCTTAGCCCGCTACCACAACAAACTGTCTGCCACGAGTGGGTATTTGGATGGAAAGTGTGTATGTGGCAGCCACAGATCGTAGGCTTAAAAACAACTTTGCACGGTTTGCCATTAGGCAATAGGGGAGCACTTCGTGGTATTTGCTAAACGGCTTACTACCCAACAATTTTTAGCTTTTAATCTTGGCAACAAGAACATTGAAGTTTACACTCGCCTGATTAGTTTGCTGTTGATAATTGGGTTGCGCAACGAGCAAGCAAGCCTCTGGGCAACAGTGTTCTGCATGCCATATGCTGCACGCTGCATGCTCACATGCTCGCACATACTCAGCATGTATGCTTGAAGGCTTCTCACAATGTTCCTGTTCGGTCTGCTTATTGTTATTAAATTTACGCCCATCACATCCTTGAATGTTACACACTGAAAGCTACAATTAAGGCCAGGATTACATTCGCTACATGGATCAAATGTAATCAAACTCTGAAGTCTAATGATTGAATGTTTTGATTTCTGTTATTTGATTGTCTGATTATACTATTTGCATATACCTTGCCCGATTGTTGAGGAACCAGGTCAAGAAAAGTACAATTCAAAGGTAACAGCGTCGGCAAAGGGTAGACACAATATCAACTCCCATTGTCAGTGTTTACACAATCAAACTCAATTGTACTTTTATATTCCGGCAGCGTGATGAATTGCCCCCATGTATTGTAACAATATTTACAATTGACTTCAATCAAAATTTAATTTATTCAATTTATTGTTCATTTTGAGTTCTTGCAGCGATATGAAACGATAAAAGCTGTGATTTGGTTGTCCTCGCAAGTGCCATACGTCATCTGGGATCCTTTAAAATTGAAATTTGAAGTTGTTTTTTTTTTGTATTTTTAGGAAATTTTTTTTTTTTGTGACCTTTTAACCATTTTCCAAAAGCAATAAAATATTTTATTTGTTATGGAAATTGCATTTGGTGCGGTGCCATTTTTGGCAAATTGTTTTTCGGGTTTCAAACTCAACTCAGCTCGTACATTTGAAATATGCGCGCATTGCACAATGCAATCAATGTACACTAAAGCGAAAGGCGCGGGTTTGGGGGCGTGCCTGGCCTTGGTCTTTAGTTTTTAATAAAATTACAAGCCGTCTGTTAAATTCTCCTCTAACATTTTGTGCAGCGCATTGCGAATTCCCCTTGCTTGTTTTTGTGCAAAATGTTGTTTTCCCAACTTTCCATTTTATGCACATTCTTACTGAACAACACAACCGAAACTGCAGTAAAAATCTTTGCAAACTGTTTCTCTTTTGTTTTGCTTAGTTCTAAGTAGTGATGGACACGTGTCGTTTATTCTTACAACTGAAATACGGTACACAATTTTCGGATCGTCCGTTTCAATTCATTGGTGGAAAGTAAATTGATTTTGCAAGCTTATATTTGAATTTGTTTTAGCAACAAGAGAATGTTCAAATATTAAATGCTACGTTTCGAAAAGTGATTCCCAATTGCTGTAATTTTATTATCAAATGTTGCAAAAACAATAGCATAATGTGGCACATTTTGCCTATTATTTTGTAAGCCATATATTTATATTTGTTTAATCTCCAATTTTATATTCACCATTAAACTGTTAAACTCGTAAACTGATAAACTGATAATATAAATATTCAAAGCTACAAACAGCCCCAAAACAAAAGCAATAAATATTAAAAACAGATTTTGTTGAGATTAAAAGTCAAGTTCTCTGTGTTTTTACCGATGTTTCTCTTAACACGGACATGCACAAGACTCACTGTTGGACAAGAACTTTTCGTGTTCAGGTTTTGCTGCACAAAAATTAAGGACACACGCTCACATCTAATTCGCAATGTCAATATGTGTCTGTGTGTGTGTGTGTGTGTGGACATATTAGTGCTTGTGTTAGTTGTACCAGCAATTGCATATGTTCCATATATGTATATGCTGGTCAAGTTCAACATTCAATTAGAATACATTACAGGCTCGGTGTCATGGGAGCCCAAACCTAAGCGCAAAAGCCCGTAAATAGAAACCCAGAAACACTGAAACCGAAACTGAAACTGCCAGTGTCTGTCTGCCCTTGGTACATGACCTGCTGGCTGGTGTCCGTTGCTGGCGCTGGTGCAGCCGGTGGTGCTGTATCTGATGATGCTTAAAGATTGAACACTGAACCTGCTCCACAGTCTGTCCGTTTGTTTTTTTATTCTTCTCTCTCTTCTTCGAAAGTCGTGTGTAAAAGTTTTGGCCTCTGCAAAATGTCCGAATAGTTTTATATTCATATGCATATTTGGGCATAGTGAACGAGTAAGCAATCGCCGGATGTTGAATTTTTGCCAGCAAAGGCACCGCAGGACCGGAGGGGTGGGGTGTAAAGCAACAGCACAGGATACACTTGTTTAAAGGGCTTGCCACGTGCCACCTCCACACAGTGACTTTCCATTTGCTTTTAGCCAGCACTTTGTTTGTGTTCTTTCTCCTTTTCCATCCATCTCTCTCTCTCTCTCTCTCACACTCTGTCCTTTTTATGCCAGTGCTCCTTATCCGGTTTCGGGTTGCCGCTTCCCGTTTGGTGCTTTTTGCTTGCTGTTTGCTGCTTGATGCTCGCTGGAGCTCATGTACATTTTTATGGCCAATGGATTCTGTGGAGTGCAGGGTCTGCCGGGTTTTTATGACTTTGTTATGAAGTTTGTTAGGTGTAAATTTGATGGGGCAAGCGGCTGTTTCGCTTCCATATCAGGATCAGTAGTTGCCCTTTTTTTTGGTTTCGACATGCGCCTGCCCAGATGCCGCACCCTGCTGGCCACTCAAGAGTACGTTGCTCGTGCCTGCGTTTAATTGCCAAATTGTAAGCAACATAATTAATGGGCCAGCGATGGCATGTTATGAAAATGAAAATGCTTGCCACCAAAGCCAACGAAATTGAATACAAATTCGCTTACAACTAATTAAATAGTTGGTCCGCAGACAACACAGCATTCGCCCCAACAGAGCTTATTTGATTTGGAAATGGTTGGTAACCAAGCAACAGCTGCATGCCGCTGCAATCGTTGGTCGCCCCAAGAGTCCTGTGGCGCGCATAGCAAGTACGTGCAGAACGTTGCATGTATAAATGTGTGGTATGTCTTGCGTTGCCTGCAATTAATGCTTTGTTCATATAGACTGTTGACGGACCGACTATTCAACGAGCTGCCACACACTCGCCATCCATATTCATGTCTACAAACCACACATACATATATGTATGTATGTATGTATGCATATACATATGTATTAGTACGTTGCCTGACGGCCTAATCTAGCCAAAGTTGCAACAGCAACAGCAGCGGCAATCGGCAGCATCCAAATCAATTCAAAGGCAACTTCTAAAGGCATCATAACTATGCCTTAAACCTGGGCATGGATTTGAGGCACATCACACTAAAGTTGAATTGGTTTCTTACTAACAAATAGTACAAATTCTGAATAGAAACTCATCAATCATCATCTTCATCATCTGCTGCATCTGTAACAAATCGTTTCCACGATAAAATCTACATTTGCATAAATAGACGCTGACATTCAAAAAATCTGTTTTTTTTTTTTTTTTGACAAAATACAATGCTATCTGTTTATCTAGAAACATATTTTTAAAAAAATGTATTGGAAATAACTGAAACAAGGGAGAGCTCGACTACGTGATACCCTGAATCCAGCTTTTAAATATATATTTTACTGGCCTGCCAAAGATCCGTGACTAAAATTTGTCATACTCTGATACCGAAGGAACTCAGCATTTGCTTATGTTATCACATTGGTTTTAAGGCACTTGCGGATTGCGTGAGAGACTCCAATCTTAAAGTATTTGCTACGGAAGGCGGGAACGAATTGATCCGATCACATGCCTAGAACGCTAAATGAACTCTAACTCCCAAGACACGTCGTCTGCCGCGCAAGACAGAGGTTGGAGCGTCTTGTGAACCTGGACATGGAGCTGAGTTCACCGGCTGATATGGACGATGCAGCAGAGTTATTCCTGGCGGCGGAATACTTCATGCTCAGCCTCTTTTAAAACCTGTGATTTTGGACCTGGTAAGGCACAAGAGTGCACTGCGCCGCCAGCATATGCGCTTACGCAATTTAAACAAGAATTATGGATTCAACTTTTTTTGACACTCTTAAAGCTAAGTCCTTGAATCTTGCAACGTAGTCTGTGCACGGTTCGGATAAAGTGACAAAAAAAGGAGTAGGAATAAATATTTGCATAAAATTGCTGTCATCATTTTTTCAAGCTTATTTCAAATAAAAAGTGTTTATTTATGACTTAGTCTGCATAGTTTGTATATTTCCGTGTCGTCTGACATTAAATAAATAATTATATATTCCATATATATGTACATATATAGTTGTCTGCCATAGCCTTTTTATGCTTATTTGCACTTGTTATTTTGCCATATTTTACGGTTTTTTGTTTTGCACATTTTGATGGTGAGATGATATTAAAACCTGATCTGGCCGAGATGTGAAGTCTGGTTATACATACATATGTATGTATGTATATATATACATATATGTATGTATGTATGTATTTTGTGTATGCTAGTAACACATAACGGTACGTTCAATTTTAAGCTGTTTGTAAACGTTTCGACTTTTGTGCCCCATCAGCTTGCGCGTGGCTTATCATTTGTTGTTGGGCGTGTGTTGCATGCGTGGCTTTTATGGCCGTTTTGCCGTGTGTCTCCAATAATAATGACAAATCGGTTCACAGTTTCGCAAAAACATGTGCATGTACGTCGCATGTTGTTGTTGTTGGCCGCTTTCATGTCACGTTCGGTCTCGAAATGGACTGCATAAAGTCAAAGGCCGAGCCGCAAACGTGAATCTCGGCCAGGCTATAAAACCATCAGATATAATATGTATATATTGGCTTCCTTCTCTCCGCATCTGCACAGTATGTATGTGTAAGTGGGAACGAGTAGATAGTTAGATATCGTATGTATAGAAATTGCTGTGTGGCAAACATTTACTCAAGTGAAAAGCGGCAAAGGTTACGCCCTTCGACCTGTCCAGCATGAAAAGGGAAAGTGCAGATAAAATTGTTCAAATTGGGAATACCATGTCCAAACTGTTCAAACAATATATATATAATAATGTGTGTGTGTGTGTGTGTGTGTGTGTGAGCATCACATAAACATGCAAGCAGAAAGAGCTTATATTTTATTGCGCATGAAGGACAGCTAATTGCCAAATATTAATAATTTACAAATTCTGATATTTTTGCTTATGCATATGAGATTAATTGATTCTGATAGATCTGAATAGCATTTGTAACTAAACGAAAGGCAGCTTAGAAAAAACTGTTATTGATTTTGGAGCTGAACAAAACAAATGTGTTTGTTGTTCACATGAATAAATAAATCGCATCTGCATGTTGAATATCGAAATAATTTGACATATTTTCAGCGCAATTCACTTTTTAAAAGTAATTAATTAATAAACAAGATGGTCTTCAAAGCATGAATGAGCGGTAGCAAATGTGCTGATTTGATAGTTCTCATAATACAATTGTCTATTTGCAAATAGTTTCAAAATCATCAGCAGTGATTGTTTTCATGAGTCAGCAATAATTGCAATAAATAAGCAAACAAAACAAAGAAAGACAAAAGAGCAAAGTGAGCCCTATATATTATATTTCATCACTCTATATACGAACTGAACTTAACTTCTAACTTTCCGATAGACTACTTCAGGGTTAAATGAGCTGTTGCTCCTCACTGGAATCAAGGCAGACACCCTTTGCCTTATGTATATTTATATATATTCATACCATACCTGCAAACATATTTGTACCCTTGCTTGCACAACTCATCCTCATACTTTTTGCCAAACTGACATGGCCGGGTCTGGAGTATTCAGATACGTAAGGGGAGCAGGAGAGGCAACTATTCATGCATTTGTCGCAATGAGCAGATAACGTTTATGGCTGGTTGGCCAAGCCGTGTGCGACCAACAAAGCAGACACAGATACACGTTCACCATATTTGAGTGTGTGAGTGTTTCTGTGTTTGGGTGTTTGGGTGTGTGTTGGACGAGGGGAGATAGGGTCACCGGAGCAGTGAGGCATTAGCATGTGTCTTGGGCCTGACAATGTCAAAAACTGTTTATGCTCCAACGCCTTCACCCTGTTTGCCATGTGCGTATACAATGGCCAAAGGCCGCCCATCCCCCTCCGTGTCCCGCGCATCGCCCACCACACATCATCCGTACGGCCGGCTGCCCAAGCGATTTGGGGCTCGACATAGTCGCTGTGTTATTTTCACATCACTTTGTTTGGGTGTTGGCTTAAACACGATATTTATTGGCTCACCACATGGATGTTGATGGCGTACCCGGAACCCGGTCGCACTTTTCACAGTTGACATCTCAATGACGCTTTTTTGCCTTGCCAAGCAGACCCGATGCAGCGCCCCAATTCCGGCGCACAGCTCCATGCCGCAATCCATAGACCCACACATGTGAATGCCAATTGACAAAAGCTACCGATTTTTCATTTTTTCTTTCTTTTTTTTTTTTGTTTTTTAATTTTTTTGGTGGCACATACTCGCTTATGTATGTATGTACACATGTATGGATGCATGTATGAATGTATGTATGTAAATGTGAGTAGGTATTTGCAAATGGCTTCTGTGTCGCCATATTTGTATCTGACTCTGTTTTTCGGATGATGGATGCCATGCATGCAGATTGATGGACAACAAAACCAGCGGAAGTACGGCCACCCACTACCAGCAGAGAGTGGAGGCATATACATATATTTTAATGTATGTATCGCATATATCATTTTCATACATATGTACGTATGTAGGGCACAGCAGCTGTCACATTGTGTAATGCAGTTTGTCATTCGTTTGAGGCGTGGGGAAAATCTGTAATGTCAATCAGTTCAAATCAAGTTATCGATAAATGTGTTCAAATAGTGGAAATCAATTCAATTATTACGATTATTGGTGGAGCCTAAGTGATGTGCTTCCAGCGAGCCAACAAAAATTGATGGGCTTATCGAGTTAAGCTATCGATAAGTTAACTTTGGTATGTCAATACGTCCATATGTAGATGCCCAGCTTAAGCCCAGCCCAACGCATGAATGAGTTCAAAATGCGGAGATTCGGCGGATACGACTAAGTATGGATAACTAACTAATCGATAGGTTCTTAAACGACAGCGAGAGAATGCCGTATTGACATGCACATATTCTACATACATATACATATCTATTTATGTATGTATACATCTATACAAAGCCTTCAATAAAAAAGGTTCACTTATATAATAATAGATATATTCAATGAACAGTGGGAAATTGAGGGAAAGTGTGGGACTAATGAGTTTCACCAGTGCCAGTTTTGCGTTGAAATTTTTGATTTATTTTTATTATAAACCATTGTGCTTAGCTGATGACTGCTATAACTTTGAGGTCCACGTTCCTTATTTCCATTGTAGAAGTGAACCCTCTGCCCAAAACCCTCTATTCAAACGCATACTCATATGTTTACCCATTCCAGATACCATTCCCGTTCATCATTCTCCTTGAATTTTCGTCGCCTGCTTTTCACAGTATTTATGCGTTTGCCTCTTTAGTCATGGCTCGGAGAATATGGCGATAAACATGTCACTCGTTTGCTTCTACTTCTGAATTGTGCTTTCGATTTGTTGCTTTTGTTGTTGTTGTTGTTGCTGCTGCTGCTCATTCACGGGAACAGAAACAGAATCAGTAGCCTAACCAGAGAACTGGGCGTAGGACTGGGAACGGGATCGGAACTTAACAGACTAGACCAGACGCAAGACCCGGTAACAGAAGTTACAGAACCACAGCACGCACTACGTCGGTTGCGGTTCAGCGGTGGAGTGGGGGAAGGGGGGGAGTGAATAGACGGCGTGATGGGATGTTGTAGTGTGGGGTGTTGGTGACACCATATGGCGATGCTGATAATACAAACTCGTAGTTACTAACATAATACATACTTGTCATACTTGCAGTCGCATATCATTTGATTTACGTTTTTGTGCCGCACTGGTGATATATGCGTTGGCACGCCCCCTCCTCTCCCCACCCCATTTTCTGGCAATCACCCTCAACACTCGACCTTAGGCCATGCCCCCTATGAGCCATGCTCATCATTCCTATCCACACTCAGAAAAATCAAATGTGCGAAAATCCAGAATGCTTTTTTTCAAATACGGGTTTGCATTTACGATTTTGGGGAAACCGATTCTAAATTGAAAATATTAATTTTCCTTAAATATATGTGAACATATTTTTCAATTTGCCCTTTTTTTGCAAAGTGCAGCTGCACTGGCGTGGACTAAATGGCTATGTATTCAAACATTTCAGTTTCGGGCTTGATGGTAGCCATAATTGAAAGCACAGCGCGCTCAGCAGCGTTTGGGAATTTCAAGCAAACATTCACACACACAATTACACATACACTCACACACACACACACACGCACGCACAGCGACATGTGAAGCCAGCCATTTTGAGTTTAAGTGGCAATACGATTTGAATTCTTTATGTGGGCGTGAGGGCGAGGGCGTGAGGGGAGGGGTCCGTCATATACAGACTAAATTTTTTGTATTTTGGGGTCTAAGGTCGGGGGTTTGCAGTCCCATGACTTGTATTGGATTTGCTTGTTGATTGGTTTGCGTTGTCTTCTTCTTCATTCATTTTTTGTCAGATGTTTTTTTTTTTTTCTTGGCATATTATGTTATTCGGAATGCGCTGATTATTCATGTCTTCGACCCACTCAATTCACTCCCCTCGCCGTCATTCGCAGTTTTCAATGACACTCGTTTTGGGCAGCTGGCGTTTAAGTGTAGTTTCATTTTTATTACATATTTGCAGGAGCCCGGCACATGACTATAATGGCCATAGCCGTAATTTGTGTGTCAGCAACAGCAACAATGCCAGCAGTTGAGCAGCAAATTATGTAACTACATTTGAACGCAACTACACAACGTCCAGATATAAATATACCCATACTCAAACAGAAATTTATGTGAATGTATTATGGCCAACAAAGAATCCAGCTAGTTTCTATGTATGTGTGTGTATAATGCATGCACATTATATTACTTATACGCGCCGTTGTTGCTTAAACACATGAGCTAAAAGCAAACAAAAACAAAAAAGAACCACAACAAACATTGCTAACAAGAAACTACAGTTTTTCCTCTATTTGTTTTTTATTCTTTTGGGTTGGCGAAGATAAAATTCCCTTACAATTGACTTTACTACTTGTTCAAAACAAATTTGTTTCTTACAGTGGAATACTGTGCATTGTCAGTAGTCAATAAACTTAACTTATTAAAATAAATAAATGTTTATAAATAGATTGAGTTGAAATAATATATAATATAATATATAATATATATTTTTAGATTCCTAGGTTTTTGTCTTCCATTGGATAATTTTGAAAAAAGATTTTTCCTGCCGAAACTTAGCTATTTTTGAACACAGAATTGAAATAGTAGTTCATATTTCATCAATACAAGTTCATTACTGCGAGTACTTTGGACTATTTCATTTTTGATGTGTGGTAAACAAATAATACAACCTTTTGTTAGAGTGCAAGAATGACAAATGAAACAAGTGAAAAGAAAAACCAACTGGGTGCTCTGTGAAACCCGCATATGCTTGCTGCTGGGGTGTGGCTGGATTGGCCTGTTGTGGCAGCGACAGCGACAGCGACAACAGCTTGCATAAATTTGTGTATTGACAGACTATGGAATGGAATAACTGCTAAGTTCCATTCCCATTCCCAATCCCAATCCCAATCCCTATTTCCATTCACATTCACATTCGCGTACACAATCCCATTCACATTCCCATTCGCATTCGTCATTCCGCTTGCCTGATGTCTTTGTCAAATGTGTGAGTAGCTTTGCTATCGAAGCGCCTTTAATTTCGATGGGCATCCGTTCCCTCTGGATGAGTTGGAGGCAGAATTTCAACACCCAAAAGCAATCCAAATCCCAGTCGCAGTCTTTCTGTCGATTCCGGGCAATGATTTGTCGTTATGTGCCATGTAAAAAGGGGGCGTCAAAAGGGGCTGAGCAAGACAACTGTTAAACACATGCAAAGGTCTACCACATATACTGAATTTGCTGCTAACCCGAAAGGTGATGAAGCATCCACTTGAACAATTTTCTCTTTGGCGTTATCTTGGCCAATTCATACAGCTGAGCAGCAAATATAGACGCTTGGATGATTTTCTGTTTGTATTTCTGTCTAAAATATACATGCTTTTCTCTGTTATCGCAACTTAAGGCTGAAGGCAATTTGAACAAATGATGAACAATTTCGGAGATGCAGAGCTTAGTAAGCTCAAATGCGCTTAAATATTTATCAAATAACTACGTCGTAATGTGAAAACATGTTGGGAAACTTTATTGAAACTACACACCTCACAAATGGAAGAGATTGGGAATATTTGCACAAAGTTTATGCAAAGTGCATTAACATAGATGCATAATTTGTGGTTTAGGTATAAGCAAAATTATCGGATTAAAAATATCAAGAAAACCATTAAGAACCTTACATATTGTAGAATATTAAAGATATTGTATATGGCAACATTCATTGCAACACTATAAATTATTTATGGGTGTCAAATGTAATGTAATTCTTTTGTTGCGGAATAGTTCTGAACATCCATAATGATGCGGTTTGATGTGGTAATCCAATTTCAGGCCGCATCATTATGGTAAGCCCAGCTGAAAGACGACTGGAACATGCTAACATGCCTTACGAATATTGTGATTCAGTCTTTGTCTACGACTGGGCGCA
Source organism: Drosophila nr. medialis 2 BK-2023a (assembly GCA_035044325.1). NCBI lineage: Eukaryota > Metazoa > Arthropoda > Insecta > Diptera > Drosophilidae > Drosophila > Drosophila nr. medialis 2 BK-2023a. Next base: position 1,213,370 of record JAWNMH010000364.1, read on the forward strand.
CGCGGCGTATGTAGAATTTGAAGCCCATTAAATTAATGCAAGTGTAAAACGTTTGGCTACATATATATATACATATATATGTATGACTGATTACGTTCCCTTTATTATTAATATAATAGTTGCAAGTATAGTGAAATATGTGTATTGGAATTACAACGTAATTCGACGCACCGACAACATTACAACTTTAGGTACTCGGGACTTTGAGGGCTTCTTATTAACGATCGCTCTGCTGATCTTCCACGACTCTCCTTCTTCTCCCAGCAGCACTGTAATCCCAATGCAGCTACTCGCTACATGTATATTAAATATATATTTATTTTTTCGGTTCATATGTCATATTAAAACTGTTAAAAATACAAAATAAAATAAGTGAAGTTAAATTGATAACGAATGGAATTTCATTTATTTTCTATAGTTATCAGGCAGTGAAACCCTAACAAAATAAAGCCTTCAATAACAGCGCACAACACACACAAATCAAAAATAACATGAGGGTGAGGAAAAAAACACTCGCAAAACCAAGTATGTACGGTCGTGGCGAGACTGGCCGACTTTGAGTTTCCCTATAGTATTTAAACATACTTATGGAATAAGTTAAGAATATTACTAGGTTAAAACGTGGTATCAGAAAATAAACACTCCAAAATAAAGAATATAATATTGATTCAATATCCAAATACAAGTTCAAGTTTGTTGTCCTCTTAATTTTGTTAATATTCTCATTTTTACGAAGGCATTCTGCTTTGAGTTTATAGACGCTTCATTTATTATGTTCCCATCTAGTGAGCTGGGCGTCTGCTATGCATTTTTACTGCCCATACTAATATACACATATAAAACAAAGTCTAAAGAATTGAAACACTAACTAGCTTCTGGGTTAATAATTGTATTTTCAATTTACCACCTTAAATGTAAGGCTTTCCATATAGATCATTAACTTCATAGTTAGTAGAAATGTCATTCTATATTGGTATATATATTGGCATATGTTGGTGCTCTATGACCAATTTCAGCACATTGGCAGAGGAATTGCATATATCGTGGTCAGCTATGGCTGGTGCATTATAGAAATAATTATTAATTAGTGGTCCGATGTTGATGATTATTTCAAATGCTAGAAGCTTAGCAAAACGCATGTTGCATAAATTTGCTTTGGGTGCGCTACATGCCTTCCCACAAAACTAAAGTACCCGCTGCAAGGGTATACAAAAATGTATTTCAACAATGCCAATTCATTTGCATATATGTATATGTTTTCCATAATTTAAATGCTTGTTGCCCGTTACCCGACCCGCATAGTTCGATGCTCGCTGCACATTGCAAGCGTATTGCAAAACAATGTCGCACTGTGTGCGTGCTTAAGCATATTAAAAAATAAATTAATTTAAAAATATATAAATAAAAATATGTAAAATAAAATATATAATATATGTATATACATACATATATATTTAAAAGATATGCTAATGGAAATTCTCAATTGGAGAGCGATGCTAAAGCAATTACGCGCTTAAATGGCAGAAAATGTCTAAATAAATAAATTACTTGCAGTGCCGCAAGCATTGCATAAATAAATAACTATTACTACTACAGCTAGCTGTGGCTAAAGCCGCATCCCAAGTCGGGCCACAAGTGTTGGCTGCTAAATCGATTGGTGTCCATTGATGAGGCGTGCGCCCTTTGACAAAACGTCGCTCGAGTGGCATTTTTCCAGTGCTGTAAAACTAATTTTGTGCATCATAAAGTTTTATGACAAATATTACGTTATTTTTTTGACACTGTGTCAAACGAACATTCGAACCCATCAAAACACACACTCAATTCACACATACACACACACACACACACACACACACACAGACACACATACGCACAGAAAACCAAGTACGAAAATTGCTGGCAAAGCGAATTTTTTGTTTGCTACCGCTGCTTTCCAGCAGCCATCATATCTGTCTGACTGCATACTCGTTTTTTGGTCTCTTTTATATTTTATTTATTTTTTTAAAGCGCTTGTGCATGTGTGCTTGTGTACTTTAATAAAAAAGCAGTAAGCAGTGCTGACGAAATGAGGCGATATGGAATGCGAGTCGAATAAAATCGAACCAAGCGGAATTAAACGATGCGAAAGCCAAATAATAATAACGGTCGGAATATGAGAAAATTAATATTTTTATGCGCTCGGTGGCAGAGTACCAAAATCTGCTCATTAAATTTAATACCGCAATTGGTAGCGCCAAAATCGAGAGTACTCGAATTTGCATTATTCCAAACAATAACCATATTCAATTAAGTTACATATCGACTGACTCAGACAGAACAGCCACGAGGATTAAGCTGGTTGATGTCTGAGGCAAGCTAGAGGCAAGCTTAATGAACTCCTAATCCTAAGTGAGCTCTCGTTATTTATTATTAGATCAATTTTGATAAGCTTAACGACTTAAATCTTAAAGTAATTGCTCTTACGTTCCCAATTGAATGTGGTGAGCTTGGGATAGTAGGGATTGTTAATTATTAGTTATTTAAGAACTCTCTGATTCATATTTACTTACACTTTAAAGCTGCATTGCTGACAAACACGATTATAGCTCTTTTCACGGCTAGCCAATACAAGTTCGTGATATTTTTATATTTATATTTATATTTATATTTCATCGAAATAGTTCCTTTCATTTCCATTCAATTTCAATGTTGTGCAAGACTTGTGGTTTTCCAAGGTTTTTTTGTCGTTGGTTGCTGTTCAAATATCACAGAATAATATGTATGAAAAGAACATGAAATAAAACAAACACAATTAAGAAAAAAATTAAGAGAAAAGAAATAACCGCAAAATGTTGCAACGCCATTTTCGTTTCAGCATCTCCTGTTTTGAGGAATTTTTTCGGCTTATTAAGTTGGTACGTGATGTGTAGCAAATTGGGTAGAGGTTGGCGGGCAACTTGATTGCATGTTAAGTCTGGTATCGATGTCTATCGGAATTTAAATTAAGCTTCTTGATGCTACACCCCCTGGAGGCATATCCTTACGTATCCGAATTCTTGCAATTGTCTTGCTGCCTTCGCTAAAGTTTGAATGTCACATTTGCATCAGATCGCAAACTTTACATAACATTTTATTCAATTTTCTGTTGCTTTTTCTTCTTCTTTCTTTTCTTTTATTTTTGTTCCGTTTTTCCTTATCCCTTATTGCCAGGCAGGCACGGAAATCTTGCTGGAAATACTCCAGGGGACAGCTGCCGTTGTGCAGAGTGTATGAAGTTTCGTGTTGTCTGAATGAGGCCTTTAATGAATAGCGCGAATAATTGCGAATATATGAGAGTGTCATATTTCACTTGTATATCGCCGTGTTTCTGTTTTTTTTTTTTTGTTTTAATTTATATTTTTGGTATATGTATATGTGTATATATTTTTGTTGCTTGTTGCTGGCGTACATTATCTGATCTGCTTTCACAGCAGCTGTGTACGAGTGTGTTTGTGTGTGTAACAAGCGGATGAGCAAAAAGTTTATGGGCGGCAGGAAGCAACAGCAGCGCCAACACTCGCAGCCAGCAGCCACAACTGACAATGAGAGATAGACAGAGAGAGAGAGAGAGAGAGAGAGAGAGTGAGTGAGAGAGTCAGAGAGAGGGAAAATGTTGGAAAAAACGTGGGCGCCGTGAATGTGGTCGGTCAGTTGGTCAGTTGGGCTGTTGCGACGCTGCAATTCATGTCCGCTAATTAAATTGTAATTATGTATGTTAATGTGTGTGTTTTTGTATTCGTGTGTGTTTTTCATGTATGTATATTTATATATATATGTATATATGTGTGTGTGTGTGTGTGTGTGTAGACGGCAGTGCCTCACGGTCACAAGCAATGTTCTTAATTTAATGAAAGATTTCGATTATAAATGGTATTACATTTGCAGTGTCCTTAGCTGCCAGCTTGTGTGTTAATGTGAGAGTCTATACGTATAAATACTTATATATGTATACATATATATTAATATATACATATATATATGCGTGTGTGTGCTGGCTCGAGTAATTTTCATTTTTTGCTGTAGTTCCCAAAATCCAATTTCAACTATAACTTAGCAAGATGAAATATTTGTTGGTACGTGCCGGAATTTATGAAAAATATTTCTCAAAATGAGCTCTTTTCCTTCATGGGAGCTTTGCTGAAATTATTGAGCAGACCAAGTTGAAGCTGGTCAAAAATTCCATTTTGGGTTCCTCGTGGTTCAAAATCAAAAATAAACATATTTTATGCATCATGAAAATCCATAAATAAAGTCTTTGCTTCATAATTTGCACGATAGGAAAGGCGTTTGCCTTAAAGTTATGAACTTCTGCTGCATTCAATATCGATACGATTGCTCTGAAAAGTAAACGTATATTGGCTGACTTTTAGTCAAGCATCTTTTCAATTATTAACAGACTTTCAGACCTGGCCAGCAACTCTCAGAAACTTATTATTTGGGTAACAAACAAGCCTGCAAAATACGAACCTAAGCTAAGATTCAAATTATATTTTGTGTAACAAGATACTTTATTCAATTAAGCTAGCCAATCAAGTTTGTATAATAAAATAAAAAAAAGACATTCCGAACATTTCAGTCATAAAAAACCTTATTCAAATGTGGCAGTAAAAGAAAATATATGTACAAATAATAATAAAAAATAAAAGAGTTTTTTGGAGTCAAGGCGTTTGGTTGCATTTAAAGAGTCAATCGAATTAGCTGTGACTGAAACACTCTTTCGCTCGCTCTCTCTCTCTCTCTCTCTCTCTCTCTCTTTCGCTCTCTTTTGCTTTCATCCTCTTAATTTTTCGTTTCCTCTCTATGTGAGTGCTTTCAGAGAGTGCCGACGAGCATCTGGCTTGGTGTCCAAAGTGTCCTGGCAATGCATTGTTAATGAATGCCTAGACTGAGATCCGGTTCGGCGGTTAGCGTGCGAATTTTTGTTGAAATTTAATTAAACTACCAGAGCGTTGATGTAGAAATGTTGTGGTACGCTGCTTAGACTTGCCGAGCACCACTTATAATTTAATGACGCTTAATAATTGATGCTGGTAGGCCGACTAAAGCGCCTTATTGAAAGCGCGCCCCAAAAAGTAGGCAATAAAACTTTTATGACACCAGAATGAGCCACTTGACTTGACTGGATGAGAGCCCTAACGCTGACAACGGGTTATGGCAGTTAACTAACTTTAATGACTTGCCTGGCTTCGACCTGGACAAAACGTACGGCTGCCAGGCTTTAACTGTCATTCTATAATACAGACAAACATTTAATGTTATTCGGCATTATTCACAGAAAACTTTTTTTTTTTGATTTACTGATTGATTTTCCAACATTTTTAGAGTTTGCAAAATGTCGCTAACAAAACAGTTATTAGCAAATCTGGTGCGTTTTTGTCGACGTAGCTTTTTCAAAATTAAGAATAAAATTTATCGCGTTCAGCGGGGCAAACACTGTGGCACTATTGTCCAGGACGAATTGGGGCTCTACGAGACGCAAGAGCGGGATCCAGCCATATCACATGCTGAAAACATGAACGTTGTTAGGACAAAGGCAGAAATAGTACCGGAGCCAAGTAAGCAAATGGCAGCAACAGCTGTACCAAAGTCCACGGAGTGTATTGACGCTGACGATGATGACTATTTAGATAGTGGACCCATGCTGGACAGTGGCATCTCGAGAGCTGAATTCTGTCGAGTATTGGACAATATGCTGAAGCGCCAGCTATAATATGCAGCACTATGGCTAATACAAAATACAAAACGCCCCCTTTTACACACATACAATCTGCGAAGTTCGATTGAAGGCACTTTTGATTATTGTGCTAAAAAAAATGAACCAAGCCAAAAATTTGCGATGGGAAAGGAAAAAACACTCAAGCATAAGGAGATGGCTCCGATCCTTGCTTACAAGAATACTGGAATGAAGAACAGGCAAATATCTCTCGTGGATGGTTTCTGGATAAGGATTTTAAGCTTTTAGAGAACCAGCAAGATCACCCCTACGAAAAGCTGTCGTTTAGGATTGGTCCCAAATCCCGCTACCTGATTTTCAAAAAGCTGTCGAATGGTTCCCAAATCTAATTTTTGAAGTAATGAACAAATCTGGAGGCGGGACACATTTTTCATTTGTAATTTGTATGTCATTTCAATTTGTTATATTAATTTAATTAGGAGTGCCTTTAACCGAGCTTAACCAAAATTTTCTGCAAATGTAAACAATTTAATTTATTTTTATTATATTTTAAATTTTATTCGGAAAAAACAATTGCCTTTGATCGAGTTTCGCAGATTATGTATATACATATATAGATATAGATATATGTATATGCAAGGTATATATGTATGGCAAGGTCATAGCCAGTGGCAACAACAGTCAGTCGAGTGGGAAAAGTTAAAGGTTTCCCTCCCCTCGACGCCCCTGCCACTCCCCAACAACACACCCGCACACGCACTTGTGCCGCGGCCATCAAGTTGGCGGTAGCTCATTAAAAAAACATAGCCTGCCTGTAATTATGACGGGGTCTCTGCGTCTACATTAACGTGTGTACGAGTAAGTACAGGCCAAAAGCCCCAGACCGTAAACACAGAAGAGCCCTACAACAGTCGAAAGTTAGTCCGTCTGTCTATCTGTCTGTCACACGGGCGTAAATTTATGAACATGCAGAGCCCAAAAGCATACAACACTTCTTTACATTCACTGAGGTCGCGTGCGCGTGCCACCTTGGGACAAATTGATGCTTTATGTGGCAAAATGTCCGGCTGTTATTGTTCGTTCTTTGTAGCCAAGTTAAAAGCCATTTTCCATGTGTTATTTTTAGCTTGTTTTTTGGCTTTAGTATTTTCAGAATACCACTTGAAGGCTTCGCCTCAATTTAAGTACGCAGATGTCTGTTTGAAGTTATTGAACAGTTTAATGCAGCCAGCTCACAAAATTCAGTTAATCAAAAGAACAGGTAAGAGAGCCAGTCTGAGGAGATCAGGTGTATATGTATAAGTATAAAAATCTTTGGTATGAGTTGTGTCTATTTAAATCACTTTTAAATTGGATTTAAGCGCTAGCTGAAGAATAATGTATATTTCATTCGAGCTACTTTTATTCATTTCCATTAATTTAATAATATTTTGCGTAACTTGTAAATTTAATTCCAGAATCATTTTAATTTATTTTTTTGTCGATTTCCATCAAGCACGAAGCACAAGCAATTATTTATTTTATGACCCAGGGCGCACATAAATATTAAAAATAATAAACAAGTAAGGAAAATGTAAATATAAAATTAATAAAGCACCCATGGAGGAGGAAATGCTAACAATATTTCAACTTACTTGATAGTTTAACCCATTCTTAATGTATTTATCACACTGATCTAGTTGGTACAGCTCAATGGAAAAACTACCAAGCAACTTCAGCTTTGGTTAGACTAATTTCCATTTGTACATTTCAGCACAGTTATTTATTTAGTTATATATCCACTTTTTTCATAGATGCTTTGCTGACTAATATGCATTATGTCAAGAAAAGAACTAACAGAAATAAATCTGATTCAAAGTTGAAGCCAACATTTAAAACATATTCCGTTTAGATATGATTCTTATTACCAACAACCAAAATAATTATCGTCTTTGATTATTATTTTTGTAATTGCCGTGGAATTTTTTAAATAAATTGCAGAAATTCGGATTAAAAATCTCATATTCAAATATTTTAATTGATGCCACAAAAAGTGTATTCTGATTTCCATGGTGTCGCGAGTAATCATGTGTGTGAGTGTGTGTGTGTGTGTGTGTGTGTGTGTGTGTGTGTGTGTGTGTGTGTGTGTGTGTGTGCCTGTGCATATTATTCAATTTGGCGCAATGCTTTTGTTTTCATTTCATTTATAATTAATTGCATTGCTTACGCCTGCGTGACTCTGAGCTGCGGGTTACGTTGTCGAGTTGTGGGTGTGGCATCCATTTCGTGATGTGATTATTGGATCAAATACTAAGCCCCCACTCTCGCACATACACACACACACACACATCCACTCCGACGAATGCTGATGCAGGCATAAGCAAGGTTATGGTGATCAAAGTGTCATTTAATTAAATCAGAAAAATGCACAGTACATTAACAGACGCTGCTGTTGAGGACTCTGTGCAACAGTTGGCTCTCCTTCTGTCTAGCTGTGTGTGTGTGCGCGCGGGCGTGTAAATAGCTTAAAGCTTGTGCGAGCGGTTGATACAATGGCTGACGGCATTGATTAAATGACGCTTAAGTGCGCAAGCAAATCAGTTGAATTAAACACAACACTAGTCACGACAATAAGACGAAGCCAAAGCTGTATTGCTGATGGTGTTGATGAGGCGGCTGTGATGGAGTTGCATACGCTCGCTTCGGTTTTGCCATGCGATGGTATGCCATGGTGCTGCTGCTAGTTGCCCGCATGTGGCGGGTGCAATGAAACGTGACGTAAGCTCCATGCAGGAAGCATTCTGGCAAAGGCAATAGCAATAGCAATGACAACAGCGACAACTGCGGTAACACCACCAACCGGTCCGCATCGCACAAAAACAACAAATAGGCGTGTACAGGTCGAGAGAGACAGATTTGTGGATACCACACGCCAAAGCACTACGCTTTCATTAAGCCTAGACTTTCAAAAGCGTGCACAAAAATATGCATTGCTAATTATATTTTGGAAAAAAATAAACTATATAATTCACAAATTGTGAGTGTATAAAAGAGAAAATGTGAAAATCTCATTATATCTACCTCATTATTGAGCTGGTGATACTATCTGGCGCATATGGGTATAGGGCATATGGAGAAACGACAGCAAAGCTATATTATGCAATTATGAAATTGCTTTAATTAAGATTAATAAGTTTAACAAGTAAAGGCATACAGAATGACTGCATTTTAATCACATACTATATATGAATGATATGATATATGTGAATAATAAATCCTCTTCATAAGAGTTAAACTTAGTCGTTTAAATAGTTGGCCGTGAAGGCAAGATTTTCATCCAGACCTGTATCGTTCTGACGCACAGCCATTGCCGTTTCCACAAGATAATAAAGACATGTATATTTATCACGATCCTCCCGACTTAAGGCTGGCCGTGGAGGTGATTGCACTTCTAACTGGATATTATCATTTTCGACGAGATTAGCATTCTCTTCTTGATGTGGATCAAGTGAAACAGCATCCGTTGCACCGCTGCTGTCCTCATTTTTAAATGACTGCTGCGTAGGCAATAATTGCTCACAACTGGAGTTGGTGACGGCTTTTGGATTAGATTTTGTGGTAGTAACTTCCTCGGTGTTGAAAACGGTCTCAATGACATTCAGCCAGACATCAGAGTTCTCGAAGCTTTCTTCTTCGTCACTGGATATATAGATGACGCTGTCATCGGACTCCGGCTCCGTTTTACTCATTTGACCATTGGGCGTTTGGACATATTCATTAATATTGCTCAGCACATTCGCAATGCCATCGGGCATATCGCTGTGCACCTTCTCCGTGGCACCAACAACCACTTCCGAGGCAGCACTGCTTGATGTGGGATTCTCAGTGCCGCTCTCATTCAAGCTGAAGGAGCCCGATGCCTTTGGTTCGACCTTTTTGCCCATTCGCGAATAGGTGTTATGAAATGAACCGTTGCCCTCGCGACGTAACATCTCGGGCAGACTGCGCCGGCGAGCATTGATGAACCAGTTGCTCACTTGCAACATGGTCAGATTTGCCTCCTGCGCCAGGGATAATTTCTCGACATTGCTGGGAAAGGCATAGTAGCGATGTTCGTAGAGCCAACGCTTTAAGATCTCCACCGAATGTTTGGGCAGATAAGCGTGTCGCTTGTAGACTTCATTTTGCTTCACCGAGACCATGTTCCCAACAAGAAGAAAAAAGAATAATCACAAAGTGACTTGCGCAATTGACAACTGCAAAAACAAAACAAAAAGTCACGAATAAACGCAACAGAAGCAAAAATAAATATGTCCTATATACTTTCAAGTTTTCGTGCGTTCACAACTCCTGCTTTGGAATTAAACTAACTTTAACTAGTTATTTGCGTCGCTGCCAAAAATTTGATAATTAATTCCATTCGCCTGCAATATTTCTTGGCTGTTATCGATAACACTACTGCCTGTCACCTGTCTATCGAGTATAAGGCGCTTTCGTACGAAGTGTAAATAGAGGCAGACCGGGTGACATTGGTAAAACAGAGCTTCGTTATTCATCGATATAGCGATATTAATCGTCGCCGTTGAAATTCAAACATATTTCAACAAGTGCAAACAAGGGAAAACTCAAAACTGGATTCAAATTGCTAAAAAGTGCTAAAGAAGCAAAAATAATTCTAATATTATTGAAAAAATAACAAACCCTATGTATTTTGAGGGCTGGCGAAACTTTTGTACATACAATTAAATTAATGCTTCCATACATTAATTTATGCAAAATAGCGGGGTGCGGGGAGTACACAGCAAGTGTAAATGCAGTTGTACATAAATATTTTTTATCGTTGCTGCGTTCAAGCAGTTGAAATTAGGAAAACCCCCGTAGCACATGTAAGATAACAATATAATTGGCAAAGTGATAAATAATATCGATAATTGCATGCGATTAAGCGACTATGCCCCAAAGGGTCCAGTAAAATGGGGCAGCTGCTGCTGCTGCTGATGCTGCTGATGCTGCTGCTGCTGCCTCTCGTACCCTTCAATTTGTGTTGATGTCAATTAACCGATAAATGGCTTGAGGCGTTGGCACTTTCCTCTGCCTGCTTGCTGTTTGCCGCTTATTGTTGCTGCCAGCCAGCTGCTGTTGCTGCAACAAAGTTTCAGCGATTTGTTTATCATTTTGATGCATGGTGCACGCGATGGGTGGCCACATTGCCACGAGCCATAAACCACAGCCACCCATCAATTCGCCCACCCACTCTCAAGCCGTAGCCACAGAGTGTATGGGCGAACACTCACAAGCGCAAATTTAATTAAAGTTGGGAGAACAGTATTGACTCGAACGGTAAATTATGCAGCATGCCACACGCAGACAAAGCGAGCTAGATTGAATGCCACCAGAACTAGATAGACAGCTGTGCATATGCAAGGGCAAACACAGGTGAAGGTGGCATCCAATAGACAATCGCAGTAGACAACGCTGAGATAGATTGCTGCCAAACAGCGAGTGCAATCTTTGCCCCACCAACTTCCCAAGAAACCAAATAGCAAACCAAGATAAAACAAAACCAAATCCATTGCTGGTAACAGACCTTAGCCACTAGCATTTTGTCGTCTCCATCTGTAGGCTGCCAGTTGCCAGTTGCCAGTTGCCAATTGCCAGTTGCCAGTTGCCAGTTAGCTGTGCTTGCATTCGAAATGACTTTTGTATGGTGCCGCTGCATTTTGCCAGCCGTTGAGCAAGGCTCGTATTGAAATGCTAAATGAATCTCAGCTACAGCAACAATAAACACAAAACAAAAAAAACAAGAACAATAACAACATTGTGGCAGTGCAACCACAATAAATGCCAGCAAGGAATGTGTAGCAAAGTTTTATTTAAAAAAAAAAAATGTCTCCAGTTACACTTCAAAATAAAATATATTTCTGAAAAGTAGAAGTGAAAGTTCAGATTAAAAAAACAAAAGTACACTCAGGAAATCGTCCTTAAATTTCGAAAAGCGGCCAACTGGTGGTGCCAAGGGCAGCTTTTACGATTAGGGCGATTTTCTAAAGTTTTGGCCGATATTTTTTTCTGAGTTAATGACGTTTTTGAAAATTTGTTTTTTGAGTGCAGTTATTGGCGCCAGTTAGGCTATCCAAAACACAAGTGCCATTCACATGGCACAACTCACATTCACAATAAGTCTTCCTCAAGCTGGGGAGACATTCTCCAATTACTTCCACGATGCAAAATTGCATCGCAAGTTGATTTCAGTTTTTATTGCATTTACGATTCTGCGCTGATAAAAATGAATGACTGCATCATCAATGGCAGCCATAGGATGTCAACCTAATGGCAACTGCCAGCTGTGTGGGTGTGCGTGTGTGTGTGTATAAGCTAAAATCAATGCGCGTGGCAACGTGCAGCATGCCTGCATGGGTTAAGTCAGTCGTCGATGGGGAGGGGCTGGTACAAAAAGCGACTCTTGCTCATTTGCAGCGTTTACGGTTAAAGTGGCAGGAAGCGTTGCCTGATGCTGCTGTAGGATGCTGCTGCAGGATGCTCTGCCCCCACCACACTCCACCCACGTAGTTCTCAAAGTCAACAAGTTGACCGTCCGTTGGCTATATCCTGACTGGCTGCCTGACTGCCTGCAAATCAGACGCTTAGAGAATCACATTATGCTAATGCCGTGGCATTTTGTGAGTGCGTGCGAGCGCCCACGTGCTTATATACACATCTATATATATATATATAGAGTGTGAGTATGTGTGTGTGTGTTTGTTTTCGCATCGGTGCCTCAGTTTCACACAGGCAAAGTGCAGCATCCCCTGGCAAAAAGGCAGCTTGTAATTACACACATAAAGCAGTCAAGGGAGCTGGAAGCTTCAAATTTATTGGATCAAAGTAGAGTAGAACAAGTGGTGTAGAGACACCAACATTACCACCAACACCACCACCACTAATAAAAGTAAAGCACATTGATGGTGCCAGCTCGCATTATTTAACTGCATACTGCCAAGCAGTTTGCAACAATTTCCCCAGTGAGATTTATACTGTCAGTTGCTGAATAAATTCATTTGTTTGCTTCTGTAAATTAATGCATTCATTTGATTTCGATTTTGTTGTATTTTAATCATATCATCTATAACAATCTAAAATATGCATAAATAAATTCGAAACAATCGAAAAATAATTGCACATTTCCAAATGGCCAGAGACACCTGTTTTAAGCCAACCTTGAGCACAATTTGCTTTCACATTTCAACTTTTGCCTATTATTTGCAAGGACAATTTGCGTACATAGCATAGACTAGATTTTGACATGCAAAGTTTGTTTCGATTAAGTGCGAATAAATAAATGAAAATGTCAATTGTTTCATGTGAAAACACAAGAGGTATAGCTATTATTCCTGAACACCGGAAAAGTTATTCCATCTATGTGTTGTGTCTCTATTGTAAAATATGCAAAATATTGTGGCTTCTGGGTATACAATCTCTTGATTGGTTTGACAAACAAAAACCTAAAAAGGAGATGCTTCGAAACCACAAATCCGAATTTGATTCAAAAAGCAAATATAATTGGTGTGAGGATATTGGAAACATACAAATTTCGAAATAAGCTCATTGTCATCTTACAAATTTGCAGGCTGTTGCCTTGGCATAATAAATAAATTTAAGCAGCGTTTGTATATGTATATATATACAGTTTTTTACGAGCTAGTTGTAATACATAATGTGATGCACTCAATGAAACTGCCTTCATGAATATGATGAACAGACGTTTTGTCATCGATTGCTGTGCTTATCGATTTATGTGCACTCATTTAGTCCGCCATTCAGACAGCTTCTGGCCATTAATTCGTGGCCGCAGCCTCATTCGCATTCGAATTTGGCAGTCCGCCATTTGGCAATTCCCCTGTTGAACTTTCAAAGAAATTTTCTCGCACAGTTCAACACCCGATTTGATGTCCACCCCCCCGCGCCAAGCACACGTGGCGCAGATTCAATGATAACGCGCCATGAAAATCTCATGGCATATAATCAGTGCCGCATTCAAGCAAATCTCCAGGTGGCCCCGGCCCCTCTGGACTCTCTCTTTCTATGTGTGCAGAAGCATCATCTAGGAGCAGCATACAACACGCAGGAAGCAATAAGCAGCGGGCAGCAAGCAGCAAGCAGCGGGCAGCAAGCATCGGGTAGCCCTTCCCAAAATATAACACCACCCAGGAACCCCAGTGCAAACGCATTACATATGCCAATTTATTCATTTTATTCATATTGTGCCATCATGTGCACCCCACGTCCTCCAATCCACTTCAGTTCACTCCACTCCACGGCTGCTCCACTCCGACCCGACCCGATCCGCTCCGCTTCGTTCCGCTACTGTTTATCCCGCCAGTCTCGCATGGGATTTTGTTTTGTTTTTTTGGTGATGTTTTTGTTTTTTTTTTTTTTGGTCCGCGACTTCGTCAACATCTTCCGCTGCCATGTGCGAACTTTGGCCATTTGTTTTTCCCTTCACTTTGTTTGCTTGTTTGCCAGTTTGTGTGTCGTTTGTTTGCTTGTCGTTCCGTCTGTCTGCTCGTCTGCCTGTCTGCTGGTTTTGTGTGTTTGTTTTGCGTTTGACGGTAAGAGCCGCCCACCAACAAAAATGAAACAAAAGCATCTCACCTCAACTCAAAGTAGCTGCCACAAACACACACACACACACACATTTGTAAGAGGCCACCCAGGTGTGTCAATCATCGGCCCGAATGAACGAATGTCGTTCCAGTTGCGGCCATTTCTGTCAGCGTTTTTCAATTAAGAATGTTTTATGTTGCCGCCCAAAAGGGAAATTAGCATTTATTGTTGTGCCACAAACAAACACACACACACACACACACAGACATTTATGGACACAAGCGCATAGTTACATGAGAACTCGATTATTTTTTCAGTTAGTGACTGCTCGACTGCTCCTTCCGACGGCGTTGACGGCGTTGACGGCATCTTGAAATTGTTAGCAGCCGCGCGCCGGCAGCTTGCGGAAATGACATTTTGCTTTTCAAAGTGCCGCATGAGCACACTCGCACACACACACACACACACAAACAGCCCGCTTAACCCCACCCGCACCCCTGTGCCCCGTCCCATACCAAAAATTGCATACAGAATTGAAATGAAAAAGACGTCAGTAGTAAGGCGCACTTTGAATTACAAATGTGGCTAGTAATCCACTCCCAACTGGCAGATCTGGCAAACTCTGGCAACTGGCAACTGGCAACTGGCAACTGGTGACTGGCAATGTACGGACTCAATATGTTGTGTTCATGACTTGTGCCACGCCCATCGTTTGTAAAACATTGCGGTGAGCTGGAATGGGAGGGCTGTGCTAAATGGGCTAATTTGGAATGCGAACGCGAATGCGCTTTGAAAATGTTTGTCCAATTTGGTTGGGCAACATTTAAAACACGACTTGACAATCACGCACCGGTTGTCTTTGCGTGGCTTTGTGACAGATTGGGACAACGCTGGAAAGTGTAAGGGGTGTTGCCCTCGACGTGACTACTGTGCTTAAGTTTTCAGTCATCAACTAGATAGCGTTGAGCGTTGTTCAACAGCAAGACGACAATTTGAAATAGTTGGCATTAGCACACAGCGAGAAAAATAAAAGGTGATGTGAATACAAAAGAGAGACAGAGATAGACAGAGAGAGATAGAGAGAGAGGGAGTGTGTGGGAGAAAACAAGCAGTTGCTAAAAAGCCGATGATTGCATTGTAATCTGTGCTGTAATAAGTTGAAGTGAGTTGCATATCTTAATTTGCAGATCGATGGGATTTATGTAAATTCAGATTGCCTTGTGCCCATTTAAGGATGGCAATCTCATTACGTAAACCCTTATTTTGTAAGCCGTATATACTCACTTAATCTTGCGTGAGATAAATCCATTCGCAATTCCACATAAGAGAAATGAGTACAAATAATAATAGTGCATGGAGCAAACAAATTTTAAATAAATATTTGCTTGCCACATTTGCATACATGGCTTTATTACATATTGCATTATTGTAGAGAAAATAAGACTTAATCTCACCTAGACCCCTATCTTAAGCTCACTAAACTTAACTGCTGCCGACGCTTTTCTTATCAAGGCGCTTTTTCGAAAGGTAAACCTTTTAATACTTAATGAGAACGAAATGAGTAAAAGTATTTCATCATGTGGCTTAAATGGTATTTGCAATAGTTAGCAAACATTAAGCTCGGTAAATTGTTTGACTAAATACAAGTTTCATTCCAAGTTGTTCTCTCAGTGCAGAGTGAATGATTCTTATACAAAGTTGACATTGCTGCAAGGCACGTTGATATTAATTGAAAGCCAACAAACTAGCGTGTATCCAAATGGCCCACATGGCCAAAACTGTAAAAGGACAGAGGCAGACAATCCCATAGAGAGAGAGAGAGAGCGGGATAGAAGGATAGACAGTCGGACAGATAGAATTTACGCTTTAAAGTTTTGCTGCACAGATATTGTTTGGGCTATAATTAAAATTAAATTTTATCTATTGCAGAGCGTTAAACGAGTCTTGGTTCAGGCTTGTATAAAATAGAAAACTGTAGAAAATGTTGAAAGTGTGAATTTTATTATCCCGCTGTTGGCGTTTGCTGTTGTTGTTGTTGTTTTTGTTGTTGTTCTGATTGTTGCCTGGTTCTCCTGTTGTGCTAACTCATCTTAAACTTTAATTAAATGTATTGTTTTTACCCCACATGCATGTTTGTTTTGCTTGTCTGAGTATGTGCGTGTGCGAGTGTGTGTGTGTGTGTGTGTGTGCATGTGTGCGAATGTGTGTGTTTTTGTTAGTCTCTGCAGTGCTGCTTACGCTTCATTTGCCCTGGCATTAACCCACTCCTCAGGACATATACCACATATACCAACATAGCCCAACATTCCGCAGCACTCACAGCCAGGGTTGTACAAACTTTTGCGTTTTGTTCCACATGCTTGGCTCACACTTCTCGCCACATAGTTGGCAACAGCCAGAACGGCAGACAGAAAAGAGGCCAAAACTGAAACCGGGAGGAGGAGAGGATGAGGTTCAGTGTAAGATAGAGTGAATATGATGTGTGTGGTGCATACATGTTTAGCAGCAAGTTTTATATCATTCACCATGCAATTGTGCGAATAGCATACAAAAGAGCCTCACAGTATCTCCTGCTTCCTTTCTCCCTCTCCATCTCCATCTCCATCTCCCACTCAATCGCACTTTCTCTGTATGTTCCACGGCACTCGCAAGATAGCCCGCTCCTGGTGCCAAGCGCATTTTTAAGCAGTGGCATTCGCATGACTTCTGCCAAAGTTTTCTACTTTTCTAATAAGAAAATTCTTTCTGCAATGCAGTATAGTCGGAGTATTTTGTTCAGTTCCATTTAAGCGTATTCGCGCCCCGATCAGTGTTCAATATTCGTCAAATTCATTTTGAGATTGTTACGATGCAAACGAAAGTCAAGTTTTTATTCATCTTTTGTTGTGCCTTGTACCCACTTGAGCATGTATATTCAAGAGGCAGAAGAATGAATCTTCAGAAGCATAAAGGATAATAATATGAATATGATTTCTAAAATTGTATAAAATATTAAGATTTTGGGACTTTATTTGAATAATATACACAGTAAATTCGAGCTTAAATTTTTCTCTTTGCTCACACGTGTATTTTACTTTCTCTCTCTCTCTCACACTCTCTCTGGATGCAGGATATCTGTTAGTCTTTTACTACTAAATGTTTTCACTTAAGGCGAACCGTATTCAATATCCTGCAAGTATGATCCTAGAGATGCAAATCGCAAGTTATTTTCAGTTTAAGAGCATTTACTTTCGCAGCCCTTCTCTTCCCCGAATGAATGGCCTCTTTGGACCGTTTTCTAAAACTGGCTCCTTACAGCATTAAAAGAGATTCGCATTTACCTATTTCGTTCCACTTGACTGGCACTTTAATATACAAGTCGTTAGAACAAGGGAGACTTTGTTTATATAAAATTGGATTATCTTTTTGGTCTTTTGCTTTTTGTTCATTTATATTTATATATATATTTGAAATTGGTGAATTTTCGTAATTTCTATCCATCTATTTGAGGTCTACTCGACTGACGGTCAGTGTTACCAAACCGATGAATTTTTCCCGGCAGTTTTGGCATTTTTGTTTTGCGTGCAAAATGTGAAAAAAGTCTTATTTTCTTTCTTGGGAAACTAGCGAAAATAAACTTTATATATTATAAATTGATATGCAAATGGTGGCTAACAGCTTTGCAGTAAATTATCATAACTTAACATCAGCTGTTTCATGCTTCTTCCTCCACTATGAGGCATTTTTGTACACCCTTGTTGAGGGTGCTATAATTTAGTTGTGTAATTTGTGCTGCTTTGAATGAGACGTCTTCGAACAAATAATGGAACTTGGTATATATACATATATTCGTTCGTTTACAAACGTAAATAAATCAAATTTGCTTACAAGTTACAAAAAAAAAAAATTGTATTTAGAAATATTAAATTCTATATATAAGGGTATTTAATGTCCGGCGCTCCTAAGACAGTCGTTCTTTTTTGTTAATTTTTTCTTTTCTTTTGGAAGTTTAACAGGATTTTGCTTCATTATTGCTTCAAACTAGCTTTTTTCACTCCTTAAGAACTGACAGCACTGTCTGCAGCATCCAACATCTTTGCTCATTGTGCTTGAGCTATGGCCATGCCTTTGGCATCTGCTGGTGCTCCTTTTTCTTCATCTTCTTTCGGTTGTGTTAGTGATTTTGCTTCTGCACTTCATGGCCTTTTATACGCCATCATTTCAGCCTGTCTAGCAGCAATCCACTTGAAGCCAGCCACAATTTTTGCTCGCTCTTATCCTTTGCAACAACCTCAGCCTCAGCCGCTGCGGCTGCCGCAGCCTCAACATCCTAAACGTCCTTAGCATCCCGACAGCACCAGTCCCAGTTCAGTTCCAGTCCCAGACCCAGCCTCAGTCCCAGTTCAGTCAAAGCACCAACATCAGCCCCACCGCAACAAATTGCAAAAACATTTTCATGCGACTTACTTACGTTTCTTTGCGGTGCTCTTCAAGCTGTCGACTGTCTGCTGCCTGGTCGCACCCAAATCCAGTAGCAACTGCTCCAGTTCGACTCTTGCTCCTGCTTCTGCATCTGCTCCAACTAAATGCCTCCTTTGGTTTGTTGTTTGCCCACTTAATGCCTATTTATTGCCCCTTTAATCCGTGCGCAGGCATTCGAGCCTGAACCGAACAACTTATGCTCCCAAAAACCATACGAATTTACCAAAGTGTTCTCGAATGTCTGCCAATTCAATGAATGTCCGCACACAATTACCTAATTGATATGGCATTAGCTCTAGCGCCTGCCACCGAGCTCAATTTTCAGTTGCTCAATTGCATAACTCTCCGATTAAAATAATTACTAAGCGTGGCGCTTATAAATTTATTTAAGGCTCTTTTGCACATGCTGATGCTGATGCTGATGCTGATGCTGAAGCTGATGATGATAATGATGATGATGCGGATGCACATGGACAAATGCATTAATATGCTGTGCATAGCAAGAGTTCCGTTAGCTGCTGTTTCATGAACAAAGATGCCGTCTTCGTTGACAGCAGGCAGCCCAAAACCAATATCAAATATTTAAGCACTTCAAATTGCTCGTTTGCACTTATCTACGCAGAATTGAAGATGGCATAGAGTTGCTGCTGCTGCTGCTGCTGCTGCCAGTTGCAGTTGCTAAGAAAGATGGCATAGATAGATAACATGAATATATATATATATATATATAATTATACATATAAACATATATACGAGAGAAGAATTGCAGCAACATTTTACGTATTGTGTTTGGCATTTGTTACACTGCTGCTGGTGGCATTATCAAAATTTTAAAGTTTGCCATCATTACTTGCATTTCCTTGGGTAGCAAATTAAATTCCCATGCGTATCAAAGCTGCCTCCTGTCATCGCCCTCGGCAGACGTACATACATACATACATACATACGTACTACTACTACTACTATATACATTAGTAGTTAAAATAATAGTGGTTTTTCTCGTATTACTACTAGTCCAAATTATCATCAGATTTTGTGTCTCTTGTTTTTAGTCTGAGATGCTGTTGGTATCCTTGGGCACAATTTAAATGAAATTAAATATTTCCCGATGAACTCCAACTTCATATTTACTTATTTAAATTATTCTACATATATTATATTATTATAAAAAAAATTAAGATTATATATATTATTAAACAGCACTATTATTATTCCGACCACAGCTGTATATAAGTATAAATATACATATACTATAGATATAAGTTTAATACATGTATACATATAAATATGTATAAGCATGCTATATAGCATGGCTTATTTAACAAGAACAACAGACAGTCAAGCACACACAAGCACACACACACACACACGCATATACACACTAATAGTACCTTTCAGCGTTTCATTGGCAACGCCGGTACGTAAATTGACCCACTTTTGGTCTTTGGAACGAGCCACCAGTGCCCAACGCTGCACTTGCTACTAAAAAAAGAATCAAAGAAATCAAATGGAAGAGTTGCCGCTGAGGAGCAGCTAAAAAGCACATGAACACACACGCGCACGCACACACAGACACACACACACACGCACGCACACACATACACAGTTGGACCTGAGATGAGTTGCAACAAACGACTAGTTTCTCAAAGGGCTTCAAGTTGCGACTCAAGCGGCGAACTGCACTCAAAACGAAGAAAATCTGAAATGCGCTCAAATGTTGGCAACACTTTTTGCAGCCAAAGCTCGCTTCTGTCTATGCAGACAATTTAAGCTCGCTCTCTATCTGTCTCTCTCTCTCTCACTCTCTTGGTCGCTCGCAGGCGCTCTCCTTCGCTCTCAGTGAGACCAAAGTGGACTGTCCCAAGGCAAATAACTCAAGCTGTGTGCGTAGGAGTCGAACTGCTTGGTGCTAGGGGTGCTTATGCTTCAACTTCTACTTTGGCGCGCTAAGTTAATGTCGCCTTCGCCATGGCTTGACAGCGATTGGGCTTGGGATTGGGCTTGGACTAGAGACAAATGATACGTTAGCTATAGTTAGAGGAGGGATTGGCTGCCTGCCTCTCCATTTGGAGTAGATGTGTGAGTGTGTGTGTATGTGTGTGTGTGTGTGTGTTTGTGTGTGGCGCGCGTGTTTGTGTTCCTAAGTTTGTCTGCTGCTGGTGTTGCTACTGCTGCTGCTGGTGCTAACAACTCAGCGTTAAAGTTTTACAGTAATGGCGCTCTGGGACAGAGCGACGACTGTTGGCCGCTGATGGACTGTCCTAGAGTCATCGTTGAGTTCGCTTTCGCACTGGCCTTGGCGTTTGGCGCTAGGGTTGCCCTGCCACCGGCTTGCTGCTGATTGCGGTCCAAGCAGTGCCGGGCCATTAAGCGACGAGTGCGTATTACTTAACTGTAAACTTGCCACTTGGTTGTTGGCTTACTTTCACAGATAATTTTTTCCTTTTTAGCTTGCATCAACATTTTGAAAGCGGTATCGTTTTGCCGCCCAGACTGGCAATGCAGCCCATCCTCCAGCCACGCCTACCACTCTACGCGTAGAAGTAGCACTTACAAGGCATGCGCATGTAATACGACTAGAATAATTTTAATTGCAATTACGAGAGGCAAGCAATAAAACGAAAAACAAAGCAGCTAAATAGCATCCCAGTCTGACAGTCTCTGAATTCGTGTTGGTTCTGCCATTGGCCTTCCTCGCACTCTGCACAATTTCCGTTCTTTTTTATTATTATTATATTATTATAATTGTTTTTTTTTTATTCTATTTTTATATGCCGAAATTATCATTTTGAATCATTCTGTGTGCGCACACAGAAGTATGCAAATAAAAGCCGTAATACATTTGTGCTGGTGTTTGTTGTACTTGTTGTTATGTTGTTTTTATACCCTTGTCGAAAGTTTCACAAATTTGTCACGAGATGTGCAACGCATTGAAGCACACATCATTCAAACTCAGAACTTTTATTCATTTTATTCAATTTCGCAAATTTTGATGTAATATGAAATATTTTCACGCAAGCACTTTCCCTTCGAATCCAACCCCAGCTTTCGGGAAGCACAAAGTTTAAATGAAAATGTTATTTTCATTATGGACCCAAGAGGTATATGGCTCTCTAACTCGAAATATTTCAACATTGCTGTCATTATTCAAATTTAAGAAAAGTTTCAATCACTAATAAATGTACAAACTGTACAAATTTTCTTGTAAAGGTCAAATGTAACTCAAAACAAACATTTTTTAAGCAATATATTTTGAAATGCTTCAAACAAATACTTAAGTCAACAGTCATTGTAGTTGCAATAGTGGTTGCAAGGAAGTAAGTGCCCTCAAAAGCTATTTCCATAAGGTCTGCTTAAAATATTCGATCGTACTATTGACCAGGCAGAGTTTATTACTTTTTATTTGGCAAGAGCGTTTCATCATATTTAATTTGTATCGCATATTATTTGGTAAGGGTAGTCAAGTGTTGTCGATGCGAAGATTTAACGAATCTAACTTGTTATTTTAGCTGCTTTGGCCGCGTAAAATTGGGATTTGGTTTATCAGTATGTGAGTGTGCTTTGTGGCGGTCTATGCCGTAGTTTCGTTGTGCAAGATCTTGTTTTGTGTTTCCATTTTTCAGTTTTTGGCTGTGGTTTTTATTTGATGCTTTTTGTTGTATTTTTTTATTCAAACAAATTATTCTATGCATTTGGCCTATAAAGTAGAGCGAAGCTGTAAAACCAGCACTTCAAATGAAATTCGCATAGCCACCATTAAGTGCAGCAACACTAATAAAACCAAGTACAAAAATAAAAAAAGGTAAAAAAACAAAAAACAAAACGCAATAAAACACAGCGGAATAGAACAGAACAAAAAGGAAAAATAAAACAAAAAAAAAAATTATTTCAAATAAAGTCAAAATTCCACAGGAAGCAGGTCCAGTAAGCCAGTCAAGTAAGCTACCCACAATGACTCTACAATTTCAAAGCAATTGAGTGGCAACATAAACAAAACCGAACTATAAAAAGGATGCACTCGATGAAACATTGATTTCTGAAAAAGTGCATATGATGTTTATCTGTTCGAAATTCATTTTATGAACTTCATCAACTGATATCTAGGCTACAAAATCTGTACTACATTTGCTATAAAGTCGATATCTTGTCTCATGAAAACCATAGATTTTGATACTTAAGTCTGGATACTGATTTCTTATTTAAAGTCAACCAACCCTTTACTTTTTAAAATAAATAATAATAAAATATGTAAATTTTGATAGCATCGACAAGTGAGAAGATAGTTTGGTAAACTTAGCGCTCTTGTCATTCGTATTATTTATCGGATTAAACATTTGTTAAGGAATGTGGAAAACATCTATTTAATGTTACAACCAGTGATGTCGATTTCATTGTGATAACTTATTTGATAAGTGTAAAAACTAATGACAGTCTTGTCAGTTATCGACAGCACATTATCTGTGGAGGACAGGCTTTCCAATTAGTATACCCAGCAATCTGTCTATTTCCATTTCAATCGTCTCACTTCACTCAGCTCAACTGGGCTCTGGCTGTGTCTGCTTTGACTTCCCGACTGGCTGTACTTTTGGATAGCCACTTGTGTATATATTTGTATATAACTAACTAACTGGCCGCATGTGAGTGGAGTGTGCGAGTGAGTGGGTATGTGTGTGTGTGTGTGTGTGAGGAGATATAGAGTGCTCTGCACACACAAAGAGATAGCTTTGAGTGTTGTTGGCTTTGTTTCTTGTTTGACAGTCATTGTTGTTGTTGCCTGTTTACTTAAACTATTTGCTCACTGTCCTGAGTGTGTGTGTGTGTGTGAGTGTGTGTGTGTGTATGTGTACATTGTCAATCCTTGCATTTTTCTATTTGTCTGGCATTGTGCAAATTGATTGGTGTCATTGGACACGCTTAAATTATCCCCAAAACCCACTCAAAGCTACAAATTCAACTTCAGCCGTATTAAATGGCAAGAGCATTGCGTTTGATGGTGCCACACTCAGGGGCACTTTGGTGAGTTAGCTTAATAAGACATAAATACAGCTAGCAACAACAGTAGCAACAATCATATCATATCAAAAACAGCTACAGTTGCCAGTCAGCTGTCGCTCCCACATCCACTTTCAAGGCACACAGTTGCTGGGGCTGCTCCTCAATGGGTGCTTGGCTTTTATGGGCTTTGCCTGCTGCAGAAGTTTGTGCAGCATTTCGCTGAACTGAGCCAATGCAGCCCAGCTCAAAAGTCCGTTGTTCTGCTCTGCTTCACCCTCTGCTCTATCCACGGCATTCTCGCCATTTTGACTGTGTGGCAAGCTGGCGTTGCATTTGTTGTCTGGATTTAGCACTGTTCGCTTTATGGCCCACCAGCAGTCCAAGCGCAGGTTGCAGTCCGGATCCGGTCATGCAACAACAGCACATACGACAACGAAACAGATGCGATAAAAATAATCGTATGGGATGCGTATAAGTTGAAACGGATTTTCCTTAACATCGCGTTCGCCTCCGTTCAGTCCTTCAGCGCCGAGCTGAATCCAACGATTTCGAGCTTAACAGCACAACAAAAAGCAGTTGTATAAATTGGGTATATGTCTTAATTATCATAATATTTACATTCAGTTACAAATAATGTATGTATGTATGTATGTACATACATACATGTAGTTAGTCGAAAAAGGTTGAACACAAAAGCTTAAATATTTTACAAATTATTAAGAATACCAGAAGAAAATTGCATAAATATGTATTTGTTGTCAAGTGTCTTCAAATAAAATTAATAAGAATATTTATATTTCACTAAGATCTGGAATCTATATACCAAGCAAAACTTTAAGCGATGTATAAATATGTATATTTACAAATTGAATCTGGTATTGCTAATATTTATATTATATTTAAGTGGAAAAGTTATTATAGCTGTAGTGGAGGTCATATAAATAATTAAGCGTATACATAAATTGGTCAAGATTTCGAGAATTAGAGAATTAGCTAATTTAGTTGCCAATATAAATAAGAGTATTACCAAAGTCACAGTTTGCCGACAATTTAAGGGTACACATTCATTTACGTAATGTTAAATTGATTCTTGTATCGTTTTAACTTGGTTTTAATTGCTTACAGTTAAGCTAGGCAGATTACCATCTCTATTATGAATGTAAATAGGTTGCAAAGGATGCTTGTCACCTGCACAATTTTGCTGAAATTGTTGCACAAAGACTTCTAAGCCGATTATGTTTATTATTAGGTTAAGAATTTTGAAGCGGTAGGCAAGTGGACTGAGCTAAACGATACCCTCTCTGAAGGGGTAATTAGCTGTTCGCTTTTAGAATGAAAATCACAAAAAGCCCATTCGAAATTTGAAAAGAATATATCGCAAATTTGCATATTCTATATTTATTGATGGAGAGATAGGTTGATGAGATGGACTTCACTGTTGCTTGTAATATATTGGCTGTGCCTATGTAAATGTATGTATGTATGTATGTATGTATATAACTTGTATATATTACTTGCAGTGCGCTTGTCTAACTGACCAGCCAATTGTCCCTGAGGCTATGCTATTATGTTTATTAGACCAAGGCGAGCAATTTGCCACGTCCTCTGTATGGTCAGTGGTAGATATTGGAACCCCTTTTATTGCATTTTCTCTAACTTTGCTTATCGTCATTCTCCCTTATTCTGTCTGCCAAAAGTATTGGATTTGCGCTAAATCCCATCCACTTGAACTTGTTAATTGCTTTCTCCCATGGCAGTTATCCAGAGCGGACGTGAATAGTGAATAAATTCCAAATTAACTCAAAGATATATAAAAGAGAAGAAGAAAACAAACTCCAAATCGGCACCATCGAGTCCAAAGCCAACTGATAGCTGCCTTGCCCGCCGCCAGCTCCGCACAGTAGTTCAAGAGCATCTGCAGCTGATAAGATTAACAGTGTGCACGGCACCTTCGACAAAAAACACATACATACATATGTACATATATTTGATCGGCAGCAGACGACTCCCAAACCAAATGGTTGAAGAGCTGAAAGATTGATTCGATTTTAAAGTGTGTTAATGTGATAGTTAGGCTGTGTAAAATTGCACGTGCAAAGTTTTCATAAAATTTCGAAGGAAATGGAGGAAAAACCAAGAACTCACTCAACCTCCATCTCAGATACAGTGAGCGGAAGCCTAATCCTCTTACTAAAGATAGGCGAGCGATAATTGAAATTTAAAGTTCAGTCTAAAAGTTTGCTAACACTCTAACATCGAAGTTGCTTGCCAAAAGTATTCGGCAGACAATAAATAACTGCATAAGTAACCCCAATAAATGAAGAAATATATATATATATACAATGACTTGAATAGTGGTTTATACAGACCAAACAGCCGGAATCAGTGTACACCACAACATCATCATCACCTGCTTGGTTTGCCTTTATACTGGGAGATAAATGAAATAGATGCAATTTGATATCACAAATTCAACAATACTCGTCTAATATTTGATTTTTGGTTCTTGGGATTGCAGAAGTAGCTGCGATTAAATTACATTTAATTATTACACATGGTAAAGTTATCAATTAAAACTTGTATTTTCTTCAAAGCTAAATTACCTTTTCTGTGTATTTATACGAAATTAAGTAATCACTTTGTGTGTGTGTGTGTGTGTGTGCTTGTATTCCAAAATCGTTGTTTGCATCAATGTGGCAAAAAGCATTGCTGTGTAAAATTCCTAACGGCAATTGCTTTCAACTTGTTTGCTGCTCAGCCATTTAAATATATTACCACATTGTGAGACGAGCGCCAACAACAAAGAGGCGGAATGCTAATGTGGCAGGTGCTAAGGCTCTGCCCCAGCCATCTATTGACCCTATTACGGTTACACATTGTGGCATTTAAAGCTTAATCTATTTCCGAATTGAGATGGCCGGGTAGTTGAGTGGTATTGAAAATGAAAGAAAAGGCGGAAAAAGCGGCCATTTAGGTGGCTATCTCTGATCTATGTGTATATCTTCATGGAGCATGTCGAGACCCTTGGGTCGCCTTTTGGCATTTTGCTTTGTTGCTTCAACTTTGCGGCAACTCACATTATTATAACAACCATATAATTATGTATTTTAGCTTGGCCAGCAGCGCAGTACATTGACAAGCCAGGCCGCAAAACTCCTCACCCTAAAATCCCAAAAAAAAAAAAAATATTTATTTTTATTATTATTATTTTTTTAACAAAATGCTTATTATGGTTGCCGTAGTTTTTAAGTGAACCACTAGCCAGCGCACACCTACAGGCATGCAGAGAGCACCCCCCACCAACCACCCACTGGCTACGTGCTCTGTGCAACGGAATTTTTAGCGCTTTGTCCGCTTTGTGGATGCGAACGAAACTTTAACTGCAATGCGGACGAGTGCTGGAATTGTGGAAATGGCTAAATGGGTGCGTAGATTGCCTGGGGCTTAACGCCGCCTGTGTATATACATGTATATATATATATATATATATGTATGTATTTATATATATGTATATGGCTTGGCTATTAAATTTCCAGTTCAATGATTAACGAAATTTATGTTTCGGCTTATATGTGTGCGTGTGTGTGTGTGTGTGTGTGTGTGCGTATGAGTGCGTGCCGCTGCCAAGGTGTGATTGTGACGGCGACTGCGACTTCGACTTCGACTGCGGCAAACGTTAACGAGGCCCCACAGCAAAAGATGAGAGGGAGGCAGTAGCAATTGGAACCAGTTACCTACAGCCACAAGCTGACTTCGACTCCGACTCCAACTCCAAATACGACTCCTACTCCTTGACAGTAAATGTGCTGCCTGTCGCAAGACGTGTCGAGGCTCATTAAATATGTATGTCTTGTGCTGAGCAGCTGGTGGATGCTCATGGCTAGGGTCGTTAGTATGCCGGGTTCTGTCCGGGTTTGGGTTTGGGTTTGGCGTTGGCTTTGGACGGCGTGTGGCATTCAATTAAGGCGCATTTTGTTGCTCTCTAATCTGTTTGAAATATTGACCAAGCGCAAAATGGTGTCAGACAAGCACCGAAAAGTAGGCAACGCCCCTAATGTCGAAAAAGGCTGTATAGCAAGGCATGCAGCATGCTCAGGCATGCAAAGTAATGAAGTTAAAGTGCAATTAATTTGAAGTTGACGCACCGAAACACAACGTGCAACTTGCAACGTGCAACGTCCAAGCTTAAGGTCCAGGGTTAACATCAACGTCGACCTGCTGCTGCCAGTCACAAGCTGCTCAATCTCAGCTGTAGCCTACAAGCCCCTGGCAGTGGCAGCGTTTAACTTTCAACTAACCAACTGGCCAACACTCTTTGGCACTTTTATGGGAATAGGGAGCATCATGTGCCTTGTGCCTTTGCCCAGTCGACTTACTTTACGTTGCTCAAATGGTGGAAAGAATTTTCTTGGCAGTTGCTTCTATTCCTTTTTCTTTTTTTTTGTGTTCCTTCTTTTTTTTCAAAATGTTGTTTTTGTTGCTGCTGCAGTGTGTGCAAAGAGAAAAGAAAAAATTAAGCAAAACGGGCCAGGGACTTGATATTAAGCTAAAACCAACTCGAGCATACTTTATGTGTGTGTCTGTGTCTATGTCTGTGTGTGTGTGAGTGTGTGTGTATATGATTCTGGGTGCATAAAATGCCGTTTTTCTATGTCAGTTGCATTTTTGTGTTACGCCTCAGTTACATTTTTGTGTGTGTTCTCTATGTGTGTGTGTGTGAGTGAAGGGGTCGCGTTGCGGTTCGGTTTGTCCCTGTTCCCGCCCCCGCCCCCGTTCCCGCTCCTACTCCATTTGCTTGCAAAAGCGCCAGCACGATAGGAAAGCTTTTTCAATTGTTTCCTTTTCGAGGTCATGACAAATGCATTCATTTCTCTTTATTTGCTGGCTATTGTTTGTGTGTATATTTGTGTGTGTGTGTGTGTGTGTGTGCGAGAGTTTTGGACCAAAGCAGGAACTGCCGGCAATGAACTGTTGCCCCCGTGTCAACCAACAAAAATCACCTAAACCACCACAAGCAAAAAAATGTCAACCCCTCATCCCCCACCCTCCCACATCCCTCTCCCGGCCACACTTTGCTTAAGCTGTATGTCATTTTTACGTTTAATGTCGAGACCTCAACAAAAATTACTTCACGATAACAAACGCCCCAAAACAACAATAACAGCAGGTAAAAACAACAGCATCATGTAATAAAAGCAGTAAGTAAAAAAAGTCAAGCAAGCTAAGAAAATATTCAACTTATAGATACCCTGTACAACAATTACCATCACAATCTAAGATTTTATTATATAAAGACTTTACTGATTAACATTAATTCGCAATAAATAATTAAGTATGAATGACAATCTTGTAATATAATATTCTGAAAATGCGATTAAAGAGAATAGAAGCATAATTATCATTACAAAGTTTAATTGGACTGCAGTCCCGTTAATGCCTGTGTTGTATTTGGTTACAGGGTATACAAATAATATCTGGGAACGTGAGAAAATCAAAGTCGACAAGCTCGTGCTCTATAATCTCGATAGCCACTGTATCTCTTGGCTTGGCTTAAATAAATATGTGCATCACTTGGCCAAATATTTTGCCACATTTTGGAGCATCGTGATTTTGAACAAAACTTCGAGTCGAAGTGCAAAATGAAATTCTGCAAATCTGATCAATTGCCAAAAGGGCAGCCCAATTATCACTCTGCCAGCAAATGCAACTCTGCAGCTAAAGTTTCAAAGCAAGCAGCTTTACTTCGGATAACGGACAAAAGGTTGCGGACTTCGACTTGAGTAGTGCGAAGTTTGTTTAGAAACTTGAAGAGTTTAATTTGATGATTGGATGGATTTGATATGAAATGTAAGCTGGGCACCCAAGCCGCATTACTTAGTTGTCATGGCCGGTTGCCGGGCTGATGATGATGGGCCCCTGTAACAAAATCAGGCGACGGCTCCTGCCGTTGACTATTGCAAAGCGCTTTGACTTTGGCTTGTTTGCGGCTGCTGGCTGCTGCTGTTTTGCTGCTGGCAGTCGTAAAAAATGTAGTTTATATTCAAAATAAATGAGGTTGACTTTATTTACGCGCTTATGCTTTTTATGCGCCTTGCAACAAATACTTGTAGCAACGCCAAAATCACCAGCAAAAATCATCAACGTTGTTGCTGCTGCTGTTGTTGATGTTGTTGCTGCTGCTTCTGTCGTTGACTGCAATCGAGCAGACGTACAAATCAACAAATGCCAGAGGCGTGGGCAGAGGGGCTGTGTGGGGCAGGTGAATGAGTAGTGGGCAGGATTTGAGCTACCGTTACTGTTATATTGCGCGCACAGGTTTTGGATAAACGTAACGTAAGTAAATAATTTATTTTTCTATTTTTTTCTTTATTTGTTGTTTTGTGCTGAGCGCGCAAATCGGAGCAATGATAATTATTTCTGTTTACTTTCAATGCAGGGACGGAACCTACAACAGACCAAAAAATCAGTCACCACAAAATATTTGTACACCCAACATGATGCAGCTGCTGTGCTTCTGCTGCTGCTGTTGTTGTTGTTGTTGTTGTTATTGTTGTTAGCAAAACGGGCGAAACCAAAACATTCGTTGTTCGGTTTTTGAATATTTTTCGAATTAATAGCGGACTAAAATGTGCAACGATTTTTCATGGGTGCGAGGGCGAGGCAATAGCTGAAGGAAGTGTGGTGGCGGTGGGTGGGGGTGGGGCTGGGGGCGTGATAACGGGTACTGTTTATTGTTACCGTTGTCGTTAGGGATGGTTGGAGGGGTTGGGGGTTACTCTTTCGACTCAGCCAGTGGCCGGTCGCATTTGTTTGTGATTAAACCGAGCGTCAGAGGGGCCTGTTTAGTTTTTGCGGTGTGGCGGTTGATGTCGCCCATAAGCGTTTCAATGGGGCCCTGTTGTGGTTGTTGTTGTTGTTGCTGTCGTAACTGCGGCTGCATCTATTCAGTTTCAGTTACTCTTATTGTTGGCGTCGTCGCTGCCGTTGCCTGCCGTTTCTGTTTGCTGCGGTTCGAGGCGCCTGAAAGGATTGTGGCATTTGTGCCTCCGTAACACAATTAGCAATGGTTGTTGTGGCGCGAGTGTTGGCGTTGGCGTTGGACAACACGAGTTGAGGGAAGAGAGTGAGACGCGCTGACCATGAGCTGGGAATACTGTTGTGGCTTTAGCTATATTGAATTGTGAAGTGTGGGCGCGTTGGCAAACGGGAAATGGGAAAGGGTAGGACCAAAGAATCAAATCAATCATTCGGCTTTGACGAATTTCAAATTTGTATGTGCTTGCAAAATGTTAATCAACATTAACGGAGAGAATCAGCGTTTTATGAGGCGTTCCTATCAATTGCTGCCACAAGCCATACTTGACAAACGTTAGTCAGTCGCACTGAGATCAATCACTTCAAGCAAGTTCAAGTTGCGCATTAATCATTGGTGCTATCAGTAGCATGCCACAAATCAAATTAATTACAGTTGCACTCATTTCGACCAAAAGCTTTGCAGATATACACAAGTGATATAGTAGTTGAACATTTTATTTATTATGTATTAGTTAATGTAGTATTGGAACGTACAAATTAAATTAAGATCTTAGTTATAGATTACAGTATTGATTATAATATTCCTGATGATAGTATTCCTGCTCATCGATTAGATGTAATTACTAGTTAGTTTTTTGAAGCCAAAAAAATAGTTTCACAATTATAAACTTAAAACTATGACCAAAAGAAAGTAACTTGGCACAGATTTGGCACAAAGTCTTAACATGAGTTTGATCAGTGAACAAGAGTTACTTGAATGCTTCTGCCCCTTATGCTAGATGGTTAAGTTTATAGCTGCTGTTTTTAATAATAATAATAGTAACAGTCAGTAAATATGTTTGTAATATACATATATAAAGGAAAGCAGTTATTGATTATTATTAATATGACGCATGACTGAAATTTATTTGAATGATTATGCACCTGACATAAACATACAATAACGCGAAACTAAACTCGGTATATTTCACTGATGAAAATAAAATGATAAATGTGGCTACTTCATGGCCAAAGCAAAATTATTCAAGTAAAACTAAAATCGAATTAGCCAACTTCACAGAGATTTTACATATATGATATGAGTTACATGAGTGAGCATTATTTGAATGATTATGCGCCTGGCATAAACATACAATAATACGGAACTTAAAGATATTTGTTATGTGTATACAAAAATGTAGCTTTCAATTCGAAATACTTATAATTGACTGCTGTTTAAAAAACAAATTTGAATATACTTTTTGATAGATACCAGTTACTGTCTAAGAATTCTTTATTTTATCAAAAGCGTTTGGCTCTTGAGTAGAGAATCGCTCGATTTTACCTTTGACATTTCCATTACGGCGCAGACTCCTTTTCTTCTATAAAAAAAAAATAAAAAACACATTGGATGGATTACTATTGAATCTAAGAAATAGTTTAGATGAGACTAGGATACACACCAATTTAACCTGTCTGGGTTCCAAAATCTCCACACCATCAGAATCTGTCAGAAAATCAGAACCGTACCATTTATTATTTGTTATTTCTCTTTTTGGCATTCGTTGTTCGTTAGCTATTTTTGCAGCTATTCGAAAAATACTGTCATTCGAGTTTTCACCAACATTTGCCGTATTGGGTGGCTCCTCGGGAGATATAGTTACGGGTGTAGTCTGTAACACGGTTGAATCAACTGTCTCACTTCTGCTCAGGACACTGGCGGTGCCGACTGGCTGATTAAAATGTTTGCCGATTGAACTTATTTTATAGTTAAGCCCAGCAATAGTGGCCTGCATAAAATGAGATGCAAATGAAACTGTACATAAAATAAAACACTTGGTGGCAACTTACGTTACTATCACGTTTAAGCTCGTCATATTGCAGTTGCGATGCGACAACGTCTGCATTCTTTAGCTGGAGCTTGTCCTGCAAAGCGGCCAGTTCTTTCTAAAATATTTATATTTATTAGTAATTTCGACATTTAATTAAATGCTGGTTCTCTATTACCCCATGTTGTAGCTTGACCTCCTTCAACTCCTGTGTCATCGCGTCTTTTTCAGCTGACAACGTGTTTGTTGTATTCAAATGCTTTTGCTGCAGCTCTTCGAATTGCTGCCTTAGTTGGCTCAATTGGCTTTCAGACTTCCTTAGCTCATTTTGCGCTGCGGCTTCTTTGAGCGCACTACTATCTGTGAACTGGTCGTTGGCTTCTTGAAGTGCTCTGTTTTCGTCTTGATGACGCTTCTCATTTGCCTTCAAGTCCTGATTTTGCTTGAAGAGCACTTCAATTTGCAGCATTTGCTTCTCTATTTCTGCCTCCAGACGTTGCGTTTTGCTGGACGCCTCCATCGAAATCTGCTGGTTTAACTGTTGCATCTCAAGGTAGCGCATCTCACTAACCTCCAGTTCATTAACTCTCGACATCAGCTCATTCTCACGTTGCACGCTCTGGTCAAGCTTAGCATGTGCCATTGACAACTCTGCTCGCTGCTGGGATTGCGCCGTCTGAATGGTGGAAGAAATCATGTTTGTATTGAGTCAAGTTAGTATAAATAGACAGTTTTCAAATATTAATGGATTCATTCATTCATTCAGCAAAAAAAACTTCTGTGGCACTATGTCTTTATATCCATTAGTAACTAAACTAATGCTACCTAAAATTTTTGAGTGAACAATACATTTAAGCGATTCGCACCTCTTTTTCCTTTATAAATTGCAGCTTCTCCTGTTTAAGGGCTGTCTGCACTTCAATCAATTGCGCTTGGAGCTGCGCATATTTTGTGTGTTCATCAGCCAATTTTGTATCCTTCTGCTGCGCCATAGTCTCGAATTGGGCCAGCAATTCCTGATGCTGCTCCCGCTCTGTCTTTAACTAGAAACGAAAAACAAAAATAAAAAAAGTATTCATGATTTGGCTGATGTCTACTAACTGTTTTACAGCTTACCTTGCTTAACAAGTCCGCGTTTTGTTTGTGCTGTGCAGTTTGCTCGACTTGCGTTTTATGGAAAGCGGCTTTAAAATGGGTAAGTTTCTCATCATAGACATTTTCCAATGAGCAATACTTTTTATTATTTTCCATAAACAGTTGGTCCAGCTTAATATTATCCTCCGACAGCTTGTTGCACTGCGCAGTGAAATCCATCAATTGTTTCTTCGAGTCCTGCAAGCTGAAATATAAAAATAAATACATAATAATTAAAAAAAAAAAAACGAGTAAGAATACTGATACGAGTGAGCTCCAATGCGACTAATCGGGGTGTATGAAAAAATATTTTCAAGGTATATTTGCTAGCCTTGAAAGGCTCGGCATTTAAAATGGCTTTTATTGTTATCGAAAATATATGTTTATTGAAATTCGCAAATCTGGGGCAGTTATTGATAAAATTATGGAAACTTGATTACATAAACTTGTATTCCAAATTTGAAACCTCTAGCTTTTAAAATCTCTGAGATTCGCTTGTTCAAACAAACGGACAGGCGGATATGGGTAGATTGACTCGGCTTTTGATGCTGATAAGAATATATATAATTTGTTAGTTACGAGATGCATTCATTCATGATACCCTTTTATACACATTTATAAAAATGGAGCACAAATCGACAAATTGTAATTGGATTTAGTTACAGTTTTTTTAGTTGGGCATTTTCCTTGTTTTTCTCCGCAATGTTCAGATTGGTATTTTGTACTTTCTGATCAAACTCTTTGAACTGCTTTGTGAGGGAGACAACGGACACCTTCTGATGTGCCGCATAACATTTGAGCACATTTTCACAATTTATCGGATCAGTTGTTGCATTTGGCGGCGTTGCTTTGCCTTTTTCAGTTGAATCGCCGACATTTTGAATTCTATGCTTCTTCTTGCTGGCGTCTTCAGACTTGGCGTATGGTTTCAAGAATAAATGCGAGTCATCCGTTTTGTAGTTGTGCTTTGATTTCGGCATGATTGCAAAGCCCAGTGATTAAAATAGATCTCGATCAGTAATGTATTATATTATTAAAATACTTTATTATTAATATATTCTGATTTATTCACAACGCTGTTGTTTTCACAATTGGCAACAGTTAACGCGTCATTTAATACAACGGTAAATGCAACTGTAGAGTTGCCAACTTGATCGTTTCTTTAGTATTTTTTGTGGTGCCCACTTATTATTTATTGAACTGCATAATTTCTTTACAGGTGGCCAGATTTGTCTTCTATGCAATGATCTGGCAAGGTCAATGGGAATTATAATTTGGAAAAGATAATTATACATTTCGGTCATTTGTTTTTTTCTTTCTATTTATATACATAAAAAGATTGGCATATACATACATACATGTATATGTGTCTATGTACGTATATACAAATTTGTATTCGGTGTATCGCTGACAATTCCCGCCAGGCAATCAATTAGTCGTCGCACAGCCAATGGACCTGCTGCAGCCAGCTTCAAATCATTAGCATAATCATCTACATACACACGCACACACAAACGCACACAAGTACAAACTTGTCTTCGCAAAAGCTTTAGTATCAAAAGCTGTTCCTCAATGTCTTACATATTATTTTGCTTTGGGTTTGTGTTTGTGTAGCTAAAAAATAAAATATATTTTTATGTTTGAAATTGTTGTTCATCCTAGAATAAGTCCTAAAATTGTATATATCATAAGATTTCTATATTAAGAATATATGTATATACACATATATATAGATAACCACATTTGGAAATTATATACCACACATTTATGTGTATCTGGTGTGCATTATAATAGTCCATCTGGGTTTATGGAGTCGTTCATTCGATCGATTATGATCCGTTGTAGTAGGTAAGCGAGTAGGAAAAGTAATGTGGGTTGCGGTATAGATTCCACTACACGCCTACAACATATGCGAATTCGCTGCTGTGTTCTCTTTTGTAAGCGTGTGTGTGTGTGTGTGTGTGTGATTTGCTGCACTTTGTCAAAGTGTTTTCCCCATTTACAGGTCGAGCGAACTCGGCGAGCGTCGACGCACTGATTTTTATGCAGTGCTGTTTCTGTTTGATGTTGACTGAGTTGAGGAAATGACTTCTGCATTCCCCTGCTTTTCTACATTACCTACGTGTGTGTGTGTGTGTGGG
The DNA here is from genome assembly GCA_035044325.1 of Drosophila nr. medialis 2 BK-2023a. Lineage (NCBI taxonomy): Eukaryota > Metazoa > Arthropoda > Insecta > Diptera > Drosophilidae > Drosophila > Drosophila nr. medialis 2 BK-2023a. The sequence goes on from JAWNMH010000364.1 coordinate 1,249,222, forward strand.
CGTGGCACACTTGTACTAGGGTTGTTAGCCGTTTGCTGTACTGTAACATTATTGCCACAAATGCACACGCTGCAGCGGCAGAAACAATGAGACACACTTTGACTGCTTGGTCGCATCTCGGTCATTTGCGCCTGCAGCTGCGCATATTTTGTTCGCACATCGGTTTATTGGTTATGCTTCTACTGCGCCATAGTCTTAAATTGAGCCGGCGATTGCCGATGCTGCTCCGGCACTGTCTTTAACTAGAAACGAAAAATAAAGAGAGCAAAAGGTCACAATTTGGCTGATGTCTATTAACTGTTTTACTGCTCAACTGGCGCTCAACAAGTCCTCGTTTTGTTTGTATTAAATTTAATCAATAATCAATTATAAACCTGTCTAAGCTTAACAAAAGCAATTACACATACAATTATGCCATCAATCAATATATTAAGTTCAAGATCAATCAACGCAATAAGATGTAATCAGTAATCAATCAAAATGTCGCCAGACACGAACAAGTTTGAGGTGCGTTATATATATGTATGTGCATAGGTACAAATGTATTTATGTATTTGCTGTATCGTTGACAATTCCTACCAGGCAATCAATTAGTCGCAGCACAGCCAATGGACCGGGCCTGCCTGCAATCATCAGCATAATCATCTACATACGCACACACACATACACATGTTCACATACGTGTGTATTTTCAATCAGTTGACCTCGATGATTTCTTAGCTGGTTTTTGGCTTTTGCCATTACCAACGTAGCGTGCAAAATAACCGAAAAAAAAAAAAAAATAGGAAGAAAAATGAGAAACGCACACACAAAATCGAAAAACACCCAATCTACGCCATTAGCCATATAGCCATATAACCCATAAGCACATACAGCCTATAACCCATGGCCAGCCCTAATCTGTAACCCAGTTTCAATTGAACGCATTTTCACATGCCAGTGCACCTATCGGGAAACCCCCCCAGCCCTTCTACCAACGACCGCACTCCCTGTCTCTGTTCTTGCCCCTGTCCCTGTCTGTGTCCCGCGTCTCCTCATCAATTGGCTTCCAATGTGTGACCGACCCCGAGAATACACTCAGGAAAAAAGTTGCCTTCAATTTTTGTTAATCGCCCTAATAGAAAGTTTTTCTCGATTTTAGAAATAATTTCTAAATATTAGGAAAAAGATTTTCTAAAATATTTGTTAAGAATATGGCCATTTTTTCTATATTTTTTATTTTTTTAGAAATATTTTTAATTATTAAGTAAAATATTTATAAAATTAGAAATGCAAGACTCACATTTTTAGGGAAAACCCTTTATAAAGTTCAGAAACCTCACCTCGCGAACCAAGGGTTATAAATATGGATTTGAACATGAATCTTATAAGATATGTGGAAATGTTTGTGATGTCTAAAAATACAAATGTTTACGTAGAGATTTTAGGTTTAGGGCGATTTTTGATGAGTGTGGGCAGGCAAAATGCTCACATTTTTAGAGCGTGGGATTCGGGTTGTTGGTTTCACTTTTTTTCTCCATTCATTTTTTTTTTGCCAATGAAGAGAGGCATGTGATTGGCGACATAGGGTGGGTGAGTGTGCGTGTGTATGTGTGAGTGTGTGTATGTGTGAGTGTGGGAGATCGTTCTGCTTTATGGCTATTTGGCTTATTATTTTTTTGTGGCCGGCCGACCAAAGCAATAACCCAACTAAATTGAAATCAAACCCAGACACACAAACACACACACAAGCGCACGCATATAATGTATCCACAGACACACACCCATGCATACGTGCACACTGTGCTTTTCACAACGACAACTTTAATTGCTGAGGTCTGTGCACCAATCACAAAATGCGCTGCCAAAAGCGCCATCAAATCGCGCGGAAAGCGCGTGCACTCTTCAAAATCACCAACACTTTCAGCGAAGAATGGTGGGTGGAATGAGTGTGTGTGTGGGGGGGGGGGGAGGACAAAGTTCAGTGTTAAGTGCGGCGCTACTGCGTTAACAAATGTACCCCAGCAGCGAACTGGTGAATGACCCTTCATCATTACCGAATGCATTCTGCATGCCTACATGCATACAATTATTTACCTAGTAACACTTTTGTAGGATGGCTTGTATGCTGGAGCTTCGAAGTCTGTCTTCGTGAAAGCTGTACGTATATATATATATATATATATACATATTTCTTATATATATGTATTGGTTTCTTAGCTGTTTTACCAAATCTTTTATCTTTTGTTTTTTTATCGGCCTATATGCAATTTGTATGACATATTTTTATGTTCGAAATTCTTCTATACCTTTGAACAAGTCATTCAATGAATATATAGTAAATTTTCTGTATTTTGGATATTGCTATATATATATACTTTTTTTTCTCTGTATCTGGGGTGCATCCAAATAGTCTATAATGGTATATGGAGTCGTGTAGTATTCGATAATTTTCGATCCCTCACACAAGGTAAGCGCATAAAAAGCTTTTAGGCAACGCATGCCTTCTGCATTACAGGTAAGTTATTTGGATTGTGGTATGGATTCAAAGCTACACCGACATAACGTAATACGAATTTAATTCGTAATGGGGTCTTTTTGCTGCTGTGTTTCCTCGTGCAAGTGTGTGTGTGTGTGTGTAATGATGTGTCAGCTGCACTTTGTCAAAGTGTTTTCCCCATTTACAAGCCGAGCAAACTCGGCGAGCGTCGACGCCCCGATTTTTATGCCGTGCTGTTTCTGTTTGATGTTGACTGAGTTGAGGAAATGACGGCTGCACTCCCTCAGCTCCTCTACATTCCCTATGTGTGTGTGTGTGTGGGCGTAGCACTCTTACACAAGACTTGTTTGCCGTTTGCTGTTTGCTGCTGCCTTCTACTGCAACATTATTGCCAGAAATGCACACGCAGCAGCGGCAGCAGCGGCAGCAGCAACAGCAGCAGCAGCAACAGCGGCAGCAGCAGTTGCAACAACAACAAAAAGATAAATGTTGACAGCTTGTGAAAATATGAGCAGCATTTTGCTGCTGCCAGCCAAATGTGTTGAAAAATTGAAAAATATTTCGCCATCGATGCACTTAAATATGGTCCAAAGTCCGGAGCCCGGACACAAGGTGAACGCACAACAAAAACAACAAAAAAAAAAACACAAATCGCTGGCAAAATGCAAAATATCAAGAACAACAAAACTAACACAATGCGGCAGCAACTGGAAAAAGCTGCAGAAGAAGAAGATGAACGCAACGCCGACACGAACGCGTTGTGTATTCGTTGCCAAAAGGTTTTTGGCGGCGCGCCAGACTATAACAACAAGAACAACAACAACAACAAGTACAAGAACAACAAACACTACAACAACAAAATACGCCAGAGCCTTCCTCCTGCTCAAATCCTGTGAATTTCCACTGGCAGCGCTTACTCTTTATTATATATTTTTTTTTTAAATTTTATTCTTTTTTCTTTTTTGAAAATTTTTTTCTTTGGTGTTTTGTTTTTTTTTTGTTTGTTTTTTTTTTATTGTTTGGTTTCGGGCGGGCTTTTATTTTGATTAACTGACAAGCGGCAGGCAATTGGCACAATTGAAGGCAACTTCTTGGTCCTTAGTCTTTGTTGCAGGCACTGTTGATTTAGGATAACGCAAGCCAGCTGCCAAAAGGTTAACGTTAACGAATTTATATTAAGACCGCCAACAAAATACCCAAATAAAACGACCAAATACGCCAAATAAAAAAAAAAACAAAACGAGGAGACAAAATGCGAATTAGGTGGCGGGCTATAGCGGGGGAAAATGGCAAAAATAAAGAAGAAGAAAAAAGATGAGCAGCTTCAAATTTGCTTGTTGGCCATTTACCGGCGCGGCAACAAAGAGATAACAGAAATCTGCACATAGCCCCATAACTCGAAAACCACATTGAAATGTGTATAGTAAGTGCAAACGTAAACGTACACACACAAACACACACACACACACACACACACACACACACACACATACTCACACGCTCGCACACATTCAAGTATTCATACTTTATGTGTAACACAAAAGGCAACAACTTGTTAACTTTGCTTTTTATTTTAGGGACCGTCTAAGTTCAGTCAGCCTCGACTGCAAAATTTGGCACTGGCTCTTTCTTGGATTTTATAATATACCCTTTGCAGGGAGCATTCGACTTTTGCCACGACTTGTGTGGCGTGTTGCAGAAGACTTCTTAAGTGCTTATGTCCTTAGTAATACGTATGTGTATATATGTATATGTATGTATTCAGAATTTCAAAATTTCGTCATACTTTTAACGCCGGTTATGGTGTATTACTATCTATATATATCTATCTATGTTTTGAGAATAAATGTTTGCATTTCTGCTTTTTCCTATTATAAATATACTTCTAACAAATAGAAAATTAGATATATATACACATATTTACTTTTCATATATGCAATTCTAGATTAGATTTACTTCTTGGCACGCTTCACAAGAGTATTCACTCTTCGGCGTTTTGCATTTTTTGTTGTTGTTTATTTTGTTTTAGGGAGCAGCTGTTGCGGCATATAAACAAATGCGAAAGCTTTGGCCTGCCTCTGCCTGAGCATCAGCCTCAGCCTCAACCTCAACCTCAACCTCGTCTCCATTTTCTGTTTGTGGCACGTCTGGCCAGGGCGGCGCCTATCGAGCCGGGGGGCCATAAAATTGGCGTCGCCACCGCGTGATTAGGAGCCGCGACGCGTTTCATTTGACTTGCCCCTAAAGCGTATACGCAACATACATACATTCAACATACATACATACACGCATACATACTTGGATACATACTTGGATACATACATGGGATACATACTTACGCACATTTGTATAGAAATGTGCGAGTGCTCACACCTTGTACGAGTCGAAGTAATGAAAATTGAGGGGCATCCTTAAAAGCCCATCTCTGGAGGTAGTCATTTGTGTATGTGAATCGATACCCGCCGGAATTGTTCATTGTGAGCTCCACCTCCACGATTTAAATATACTTTCCATATTTTACCAAACGATTCCTGTCACAAGGCATTAAAAATTGGGAGTCTCTTGTTTTGTAAATAATTTGACTCATTTGAGCCGGGTCTTAGCCGGAATTATATGCAACCGTAGCAACCGACATGCCAAAAGATAGCAACATATGTTCTCAAACAGTATTTGTATTCAAAAAAACAAATAAACAAACAAACCAATATATTAAATACAGTTGCTTAAATGCATAAAGACACGAATCTATTTCAGGAGACGGAATCGTTGCTAATTGGCAAACAAAAGTGAAATACTATAATATCATATTACAAAGATCCGACAGTTGCCCAAAAGCTGCCTCGACTGAAACTGAATTAATGTGGATTTATCAATTTGGTAAGCTTAGCTTTAAAGCCAAATAACTGCTTATCAGCAGATATATGAACTAAAGTGTGGTAAATATGATTCTATATAAATATGCTTGCAATAGTTGCCCAATTTGCTGGCATAATGTTTGGGTAAATTTGAAAAAGTGACATATTAAATTGTCTGCAGTACAATTGTGCAATTAAAAAGAATATTGATTAACAGCGAAAGTCAAAGACTCAATCATATCAGACAAACAAGCCACAGAACGAAATTGAACTTAATTTGATTCGATTTTATAATTTGCATTTTTCAAATGTAATTTTGAAAAAAACAAATAAGTTTGAAATCGAATGTCAAAACGAAATGTGAACTTCTTGCTTTGATGTTCAAATTGCCAGCAAATAACGTGATGTATTATCTATCAGATCTGGATGCATATTGTTACCATATATAGATAATGATATGATAATACGTTTATTCGAGGTTTATTCAAGATTTCTGGCTGCTGAAATTGAAACGTATTATTCGCTCGAAGGGTGCTGGCAGCCCTGATTGGCACTCCTGTGGGGCATCATTTATCGCAGTGGCTGTTATTGTTGTTGTTGCAACTAGTGGCAAAAGTTTTGTGTTAAAATATTCAAGTATTAAAAGCTAACTTGCAACTTGCAACTTGCAACTTGGAACTTGGAGAAACGGTTTAACGACTCCCGCAAAATGCAAGGATTCGCTAATAGGGTGCAGTCTGTGTGTAAATTGATAGATTCGCAAGGAGGCGAATCGGGGGGATGACCGGGTGCTGATTGGGGCTGTCATGGCAACGATCATAATTATGGCTTACAATTAAGGTCCAGATTTTAAACTAAATAACAGTTGAAATCTGTTGAAAACTGAGTTTCTTGCACAGCCAAGTCCAAGATGACAAAGAGTGCCAGACTACAAGTTACCCTGCACAGAGTGCCAACTCACACTCGCAGTTTTAAATTAAATTAATCAAAAGGTGAAGAATATTACCTCTATCCAAGTTAGCCTTAAACTATATTATATATATCGTTCATTCTCAATTTTTTCATTTGAAATCACCACTTTAAGTAAGCACAACCACAAAATTCGCTTATACATAATATTATTGCAATATGATAAGATATATTCCTGATCTGTTGCATAGAATGTTAAGAGTGGGTTTCATTGGAAGCTGTCTTATCCTGTTAGCTTTAAATTATGAACTAAATTGATTGTCTTAAGTGCGGTTGTAAATGAATAATGATGCCTAAGGATGTCTCCTGTTGCCTGGTGCATCGATTTGTCCAGATGGATGAGGCCAGGCTCTCTGTGCATTTTGAATGAGTACAGGGTACCACAGCTAACTAATTGCCACATTTTCGTCTCAACTTCTTTGCCTGTCTGCTGCCCCCTTCTCGTGTCTCTGCTTCTGCTCCTTTTTGGCCCCCTGTGACTGTGGCCTGCTGTTGCTCTCGGGTGTCATGTGCATAAATTGCTCCTTATTAATGTCGGAAATTTCTAATTGCATCGCTGCATACATATTGTTTGCCCCATCTGCTAGCCAAATTCTGACACTCCCCCCTCCCCATGACAGCGTACAATCCACAACCCATCGCTCACTCCCCTTGCCGCATGATGCCCATGTCTAAAGCGCTCTAACTCGCCTCTGAAATATTTGCACTAATTCGAACAATAAATTTTGATTATTTGTGTGGTGGTGAGCTTGTCGTATGTATGTATGTGTATGTGGTTTGTGTGTGTGTGTGTGTGTGTGTGTGTGAGTGTGTGCGTAATTGATTTGCCTGGCAGGCCATAACGCGTCAACTAGCACCAAATTTACACTTAAAGCACTTTGAGATTGAGATTGAGAATGAAACTAAACCCAAATGCATATCCAAGCCAACGAAAACTTTTAAGGACCTTTTAAAAAAGAAGCGACCCGAAAGCAAAGACGGAAAGAAATATTTATAATCAAAGAAAAAATTTGCATACTTTTGCACACTTTTTGCCCAGCAAAGTAAGAATTATGAGCGCAGCGCCTAGTCCCATAAAAAAAGATGCGGATATATGTATGTGGCGTAAGCAGACCAGGAGCCAAAGTTGTCAATGAAAGCAGATTTATTACATTTCCATGGCTCCATTGAAGACAATTAAAAGGCCAATTTAAAGGGGCCAACTCTCCCGTGAATATTTGTACCTGTAAATATGCATAGCACTCAGACACAGACACAGATACAGATACAAACACACACACACACACGCCTCACCCTCCCAATGCAGCCGCTGTGTCTATCTATCTGTCTTGTGGGTGTGTGTGCATATAAAATATGGGAAAAAGTATAAAGCCCCATAAACGTAACAGAAGCGCAAATAGCAAGAATAAAATGAAATAAATAAATAAAAAAATAAAAATAGTAATAATAATAAAAGGGAGTTGCAGCCAACAACGAGAACCCAATTTTGTGGCCGTTGCCAATGTAAAAAAACAATGTAAACTGATGCTGGCGCCATCGAGTATCATCGAGTCACAATGGAGCCCCAAATGTGGTAGCAACAATAGCAATAGCAGCAGCAGCAGCAGCAGCAGCAGCAGCAGCAGCAGCAGCAGCAGCAGCAGCAGCAGCAGCAGACCGGCTTATGTGGCAGCCAGCTACAATAGAGAGAAGTGCTTGCCACGTTTGCATAATATTTACAAATATCCCATGGATTTGCCAAAAAAAACATGGTCTTTAGTTGTTGCTCAATAGGCCACATGCTGAATGCGACAAAATCACACATGCACACACACACACACACACACACACACACACGCCAAATTGTCATCATATCAAACGCTTTGCATCATTTTCATTGATAAAAGATTATGACAAATGGATAAGGATTTGTGCGTATTGCGTATTATGCATGAGATGTGTTGATACATGTACAAATATATATATATGTATATGTAAATGTGTGTGTGTGTGCTTGTGTGCGTGTGCAGGTTCAGAAAAGTAATTCGAATTCAATACACAAAATAAGACGATCAACTGTCGATTGAAATTGATTTGGATTTTCAATTAACATCTTGCATAAGTAAGCAGTCGCAATCAAAGTGTTAAGAATTGCAGCAGCTCAAAGTAGAGATGGAGAATAGGAGTGAGTGGGAGAGTGACTGAGAGGTTAACGGCAGTGTTGGGCAGCGGACTGAAAAGAGGTTTTTCAAAAATAAATATAAGATTGAAATAACATTTTGTCATGATACATGGATCCAATGAACTCTTAACGAAAGTCGACCCACCACTTCAGTTAACAATGTTGTGAAATGGTCAACTGGAAAACTCGAAATTTAAGCTAATATTGTATTTAAAAATGTTGTTTTTTTACTTTTCTAAACACTAACTTAAATAAATAACTATTTGCCTAGATTAAAGATTGTTTTTACCATCGAAAGCTTAAGCTCATAATGGTAAAAGGGGGTTCGATCGAAACGAGAAGTTTTCCACCTGGAAAGCTCAATATTTAATCAAGCCCATCGATGTTTTGAGTCACCTGCCCAATTGCCCAAAGAATGCACATTCTGCATTGCGAATTGTGAATTGTACTGCATAATTCCGGCTGCATTCCACTTGCTATCTGATATTTTGTGTATTGGCTTTGACTGTCGCTCCTCGTCGCCATCATTCACATTCACATTCTCATTCTCAGTCACATCCAGCTTCAGCATGACGTGTTTGTTCCCTTCGTTCCCTTCGCCCTGTTCGTACTGTTCTTCGTGTATTTTGTCGTTTCAGTGCATGTTATTGCGATTGTTGTTCTTGTTGTTGTTGTTGGCTGCTGATACTCCCATTGCTGTTGTTGTGCTCATCTTGTTATTGCTGCTATTTTCATTGTTGCTTACTTACATACATTTAACAATCTTTGTGTTTGAGCATATTTTACTCTCCCGTTTCTCGTTTCTCGCTTCTCGTTTCTCGTTACTCGCTTCTCGTTTTTTGGTTTACCATTTTCCGTTCATCGTTGGTCGTTAGTCGTTGGTCGTTGGTCGTTAGTCGTTGGTTGTTGGTCGGTCCTATACCCTAGCCAAGTGTATTAAACTTCTGTCACGAACTGTGCAGCATATTGAATGACGCATTATTGGTCCCATAAATCATGATAAGTACGACCAAATATGGAGTCTTGATTATGAGCTCGAGCGGAGTCGGCTTCCACCTTGACCTCGCTAAGGAGCTTTCGCGATTTCCTGTTGTTGTTTGCTTTTCATTTGCATTTTTAAAAAAAGATTTTAAATATAAAAATGTACTATTAATTCAAGTGTATATACATATATAAATAGTCGCTAAATATTGGAATAAGTGAATTGATATCGCATCTATTTTTCATTTAAGCACTAAACTTTACTCTGCAACTCATCAATTTAGCTTCGTTTCAAATTAGTTTTCTTTTTAACTTATTAGTAATTTATAAGAAAGAAATTTGACTGCAAAAAGTTACATCATTTCGAATTTCAATTGAAATGCATATTCTATTTTTTAAACACTTATTGGTTATTCAGTATATATGTATATAGCAGATAGGATATGTAAGCCAAAATCTGTTGTATATTATTCGCAGACCATTTGTAAGGGTGTTCCTTGTTCGACTACTGCCTGCCAGCGGTTGCCTCTTGTTATTTGCTAGCTTCTGTGTTTTTTGCTGTTAGCTGTCAGAAGGTAAAATTTCCAATAAATAATTGAAATCGTTGCTTGTTTTATTATTTTCATATATTTTGTTGTGTTTGTTTCAATTTTCCCTTCTGTCGGTTTTGCACGTTTTGACGTCTACAATTTTATTATTTTATTTTATTTTGTATGTTGTACATTTTTTCTAGCTAAGCGTCCGCTCGCGAATCCGACGCTTTTGGCATGTGAATTACTGTGGGCCAAGCGGCCAACAGTTGGCCAGTTGGAGCCACCTTTCCCATCCCGAGCAGGGCTTAACCAGCTGACTGTTCATTTTTGTCCGAATGCAACCGCAGAAAAATAATGAAAATTACGAAAATTACAATGTAGCAGAAATAATTTTATTTTATTGTTAGTCTTTCTCAGCTGCTCTATTAATAATGCCAACGTTTTGGCGAATGCCAGTCGCGGGCCCGCACCAAATCACCACACCACCAATACACCCACCGCCCACCGCCCACCGCCCACCACCCATTGTAAAGGCACATAGTTGCCAACTGCTTACGGTAGATGCGTTTATGTTTTGTTAATTACACAAAATGAAAAAAAAGAAAAAAGGAAATCTGGCCAAACAATGGTCAACAACAGCAACAGCAGCAGCAGCAGCATCAACATTAACAGACAGCACAACGGCTAGGGGCGGGGAGGGATGGTGAAGTTTTGAGAAACTCGTTGCCTACTTTGTGGCGAGGCAAGCACCTGCGGCTGTCAGCTGCACAATGTGACTTATCTGGCTGTCGAGAGCTGCGGACGACACCCAACGCTCAGCACTTGACACTGAGCCAACTGTGAACCGTAAACTGAGAGCCGTAAACTGTAGTCAGTAAACAAAATGCAGTTAGAGGCAAACCATGCAAATAATACCCTGTAGTCTGAAGGGTTGTTTCAAATTAAAAGTGGAAATAAATCAATGAATAATAAAATAAATGAATGATTGAGAAAACGGAAAAGCTTTCCCTATATGAAAATATTGAAACTAATTTCCAATTCAATCTTTTTAACTGGTGTCTTAAGTGATAAGCATTCGCTTGCAGCGCTGACTACAGACGACTATCAGTAAATTATAGTTGAATGTTAGGATGCATAAACTAAAAGTTCAACATTATTTTTTTCAAACTAAACTTGCTAAATGGAGTTTGTCCTTCATACCTCATTGGACAGTTCTCATTTGAAATTGCTGCGTCAATTAACAATGATGATTTGTGAAATTGAAATTGGCATTTGGAAGCGTGATGGCTGTCCGATGAATAATTTGGATGATTTTTGACCAATTGACAGTCAATTGCTTAAATTTGATATTCAAAATAATAGTGCATAATGCATAATGCCTAACTCTTAAGTAAATCGGTCAGAAGTCATGCATCACTGCTGCTCAAAGAAGAACGAGGGCAACGCCATTACGTCAATGGGTAATTTTGACCACAAACTGTGTTTAAAGGGGACAACCCCGTTTTTAGTGCATAACTTGCAATTGCACTGCTAAATCGTAAATAGAACAAGCGAAAGCAATGCCAAAGGCGAACCAAAGACCCAAAGCAAAATGCAAAGGACAGAAATATCAGGAGCAGGAGCAGCAGCAGCAGCAGGAGCAGGAGCAGGAGGAGCAGCAACAGCAACAGCAGCAGCAACAGCAGCAGCAGCAGCAAGCTGCAAACAGTTGTCGTTGATTTATGATGGCATCCGTAAAAGTTTTCAACCAAAACTTGCAGTTTAGCGCCTGGCTAAGGACAAAGGACGAACTGCAAATGCTGTCTTCTACAAAATTGCTAATGCCAAAATGCGATTGTGTTTCGTCTCGGGGAATGGCAAGCGAGTGAAACAGCGACAGCAGCAGCACCATCACCATCACCAGCACCAGCATCATTTACTGCGGACTACCAAGGAACGAGCGCTGAAAGCTGAAAGCGGACTGAATTTACTACATACCCTATATACTTGTGCAGAAGCTATCCGATTTCCATGGGCGAGGGGAGACCATGCGAACTGCTAACGCAGCTTACAAATATCAATTAGGGACACTAAACAAGTCAACAAATTCAAGGGACAATCTGAGAAGTTCGCTTCAAAGAGCTTGTTATTCTTTGCCACTTCTTTTGTTTTGGAAATCTAGGATAACATATCGATGTGACGATTGTGCGCAGAATTATCGAGAGCGAGGGAGAGATAGAGATAGAGAGAGAGAGAGAGGGAGAGTTAGAGAGAGAGAACAGGAGAGTGCACTGCAAAGAAGCTTGGAAAATAGTTAAGCGGAAAATTGATATTTAGTATATCAGCTCTATAACGGAATTAGATAACAGCTTAATGATTTTCAGTTTGAAATGTATACATACATGTATCACAACACAGTACACATACATTAATTATGCTGAAGTGGGTAATAAATACATTAATCTTTCGGCAACTTTTGAACTTTGTGTCAAATTTGTTGCACATCATTTTGTGTAGCTTAAAGTCGAGCCAGATTTACTATTCCCTATAAATTCAGCGCAGAATATTCCAATATCGATTAGCTAAACGTCATTGTGTGTGCCACAAAGTGTATAGCTTTTCAATTAACTGAAGGCACTTTGCAACTCAACTTAATTGAATCTTTAAATGAAACTCTACTCAATTAAAACTTTAAATGTGTACATTGAACTTTGAAAGAGCTCATAGAATACACACACACACACACACACAGACCTCTCTCTCTACATACGTATTTCAGGTATTGATATATTGATATCAAAAATAAAACAAAGTCGACGAAATCGATATCTAACGAAATCGAGCACATGACCAAAATACAAATGCAAACATATACAAAGATCCCAGCTGCGAATTAGGCAAATCGCCAGCCAAAATGGAGCAACAAATAACTTGATGTCGCCGCGAATCCGCCGAAATCGTCGCCAGTCTCGTCAGTCTGTGCATTTCATTTATTTCGCCAACTTGGCCTGTCTGAGCCGGCACTCAAAATCAAATGAGGCACGGCCGCAAAGCTAACGCTGTCGATTGTGTGTGTGTGTGTGTGTGTGTGTGCGTGTGTGTTGCCTGGCAGCGAGCAAAGAGCAACTACTGCCCCTGCTGCCTTTTGGGGCAGTTCAACCTTTAAATTTGCACATTACGCCCCCAGAGGCGTCTCTATAGTTCAGTGTGTGTGTGTGTGTGTGTGTGTAGACCTTAGTCCTGACCCGAGCATACTCTGAGCCTTGAGTTCAATGTACTGCCATTGGAGCACCACTCGCTTCACTCGCTTCACATCGAGACGTGCAGATTGTCGTAGCTGCGCCCGTTTCCCGTTTCTGGCTTCTGGCTTCTGGCTGGCGGCTATTGTTTCTGTTCCTGTTTCACTTGTTTCTCTCTTTTCAGTCTGTGGCGTTGCTCCTTCTTTTTTTTCGCTTGGCTGCGTTTGGGGTTGCAGCTGCTGCGATTGCTGCTCGCTTATGGCCGCTGTCAAATTAATTGGCTTTTCCGGTTGTGGGGCCTGCGTCCCCGTCCGTTTCACAAATCATTTCCTCGTTTTGTCAAAATTTCACTTGTTTTTCTCTGCCATCATTCCTCCCTCTCTCTCTCTTTCTCTCCCATTCCCACACCCACTCTCTCTTTCTCCACCTCTCTCTCTCCATCTATTTCACTCACTCACACACACTTTCTGACAAATTTCATTATCTGCGCAATCGAACATTGATGATGGATTTGCCCAAGCCTAGTTCCGTTTCTTTAGATCAGCATCAGCCTCATTATTAACCGCATCCTCATCCTCATCCTCATCCTCATCACCGACATCATCAACACGATTCCTTTATTTCACTGTAAGAAATTAATCAATTATGTTCTGATTTAAATATCTGATTGAAAATCATTAAACTATTTTCTGCTTCGTTTGTTAAACTGCAAACGAAATTTCAATTTTTCGCTTATCTCTTCTCCTTTTCCTTTCTTTTCTCTCTCTCTCTCTCTCTCTCTTTCTATTTCTCATTATTTCGCATCATCATGATGATCTCCAAAACCATCATCATAATCATCATCATCATCAATATCATCATGATCATCATCATCATCATCATCTTCATGATCATCATCATCATCATCTTTATCATCTTCATCATCATCATCATCATCATCATCATCATCATCAACATCATCATCATCATCATCATCTTCATGATCATCATCATCATCATCTTTATCATCTTCATTTTCATGATCATCATCATCATCATCATCATCATCATCATCATCTTCATCATCAGCATCGATTCATGTCACAAAAAGTGCTTATTTATTCACGCAAGCTTCTCAGTCTCCTTTTGCAATGCCGCCGGGCGCGTTTTGATTGCCACTCCACTGTTCGGCTTACGCATCGTGAGCCGCTCCGTCACTGAGTGAGTCTGTTTGGTCCATCATATGCTTTGAGTGAGTTGTGCAGTGTGCGCTGAGAGCGCTTTTGCTCAATTCCCCTTGCTGAATGCTTCTGCTAATTTTGGCTTGTGGGTTGAGTTTGTAGAGCTTAGCCAAGTCTGCACACCATATTGCCAAAGGGAACTATGCAAATTCCCTTCGGTTAAGCCTTTGCAGCGCCACGCAGCTTTCGTTCAGTTTATAGCAACAGCCTACGATATGGGATTGTGTCTTGCATATTTCCTTGCGGATAAATGAAGTCCTTACGATATTCAAAATATCCTCGGGGAATTTAATCACATTACTTCGGATATAAACAGAAACTTGGCTAAACGCATTACCCTTTGTTCGTTAACAGCAGGGAAACAAACCAAAAGACAACCCACTTTTCAAACCATAAGGGACTGTTTCCTGTTGCCTATTTCCGGGTTAGTTTCCCATTAGCTTTAACTGAACCGAATTCAACTGCACAAGAATATATTTTTTCATTCAAAATTGCCTTTAATTAATGAAAAGTGACCATTTCATGGTAGATTTGTAAAAGCATATGCCCAAAAAATGTAGCTAATCATCGCACAACAGACTCGCAAATGTTGCCCTGGCAAATGTTGTCTGCTCTTGTACAGTAAAATTATTGGTGTTGTTGTTTTTGTTTTTCGTCTGCAGTTGCTGCAAGATGATAATTTGCATTTAGAGATGCATAACGCAGTCTGCGGCAGGCTGCGATTGCGTGCTCAGCTTCCCAAATGGCGGTGAGTCACAGCAATTATGAGTGCCTCATTAGCATTAGACACATTTGATGCACGCCACATGAAAGTTGCTGTAAATGCATTCGGCCAATTGATTACGAGAGAGATGTGTGCAACTGAGTTGATTCTGCATTCTGCCACTTGACACACATATATACTTAATGCTCGCATCGGCATTTCACTTTCAGCTTATTTTGTGCTGTCAAAGTGTCAATTGTCACCTTGAGTCGATGACCTTTTGCATGTGCCAATTTGATCAATTAATGGATATTGTTAATGGATATAGCTATGTGTACATATTGGCTGTTCATTGAGCCTAGTCGTGGCATTAAATAGGAATCATGCTAATACTAACATTATTTTGCAAACTTTGCTTATTTCTTGTCTTCCCCATCAACATGCCTGAATACGGAATGCGACCATTTGATCTGTGCATTTTATTGGTGCTATTCGTGTGACCGCTGCTGTACATTCCCTCAATTTCTGTTGACTTTTCATGGGCAAAGTTTTCTTGTTTTGTACGGATCTTGAATACAAACACAATATTTGTGGTCCATCACTTTATTTGATATTCAAATCGCAATGTAAAAACATGAAATTTGCCTAATTAGCCCAAGTTGTGAGTTGTGCAAATAATTCTCAAATACATTTCTGAGCACAAAACTTAATTTGTTGTTGTTGTTGTTGTTGCCCGCCGTTGGAGAACTTTTCGCTTAAATTCGCTTGCAGCTTCGGTTTGAATATTGCTTTGCTTGCTGCCTCCGAGTAGGCAACACTTCACATCATTTAAGCCGCAAGTGTGTCAGCTAAGCGGCCAGACACCCCACACCCCACACCCACATCCACACCCAGCTAACCTTCAAATTCCTGTTTGTATGTGTGTGTGTGTGTGTGTGTGTGTGTGTGCTGAACTTCCGTTGCCAGCATTGCGATGTCCTGGCGAGCATGTCCTTGCCTAAGCCTACTGCCTAAGCGGCTATGTAACATAGTATTTCCCGGTTGCCAACTGACAACTGCACTGGCAGCCGGTCTTCGTTTACCGTTGCTTTTGTTTCAAGCCATTTCTTTTATTCTTTGCACTTTCTTCTTCTTTTTTTTTGTGTCCGGAAGCGGATTCGACGCACACACTACACACACTAATACCCTGACACACATATGCGCACGCAAGTGTGTGTGCGTGTGTGTGCGAGTGTGGCTTAATCATTTATATTGGCATTGAATGCGTTAGAGCAAAATGCTGCTGCGCACAGATTAATTGCTGTGCCACCAATAGGCGGAACAAATAGTTCTTGTGCCTGTGGCAAGTAAATCAAATTAAATTCAATTCGCCAAAAATACTGACTTGTTTGTGCTGTGCCCCCTGCTTGCTTGCACAGCAACGTTTGCTTTCACAAAATGTGCTTTTGAAAAATGATTTAAATATGAAATTGCAATGTGGATTTAATTAAAGTCAAACTATTATTAAATCACTTCACGATTTTCTTTTTTTGTTTTTTTCGAAAGCATTGTGTGGCAATTTAATTTGAAATATGCAAATTAGCATCGCAAAAGTCTTCTTCTTCAGGGGCTCGTGCTATATATTAAAAATGTATAGCAAAATGAACATGATAAATTTGTTTAAACGGATAAACCACAGATGCCAGTAGAGCGAACAACTTTTTGCTGTGCCACAGAAAAGAAATCGTACAGGAACTGGATATAAGGTGAGATCAACCCAGATTGAGTTCTGGTTGTGCTAGTGTCTGTCAACAGCACTTCTGGACTGGACTGGACTGGACTGGACTGGACTGGACTGGACTGGACTGGACTTGGCTGGGTGGTAGACATGTCCAGTGTCATTTCGCTGATGGCATTTGCAGTAAGCAAAGGAGTCGCATAATAGCCGTGCAACATGGCATGGCCTATCTGCCATCTTTATGCCACAGTCATTCAACAGCAGGCTTCGCAGGGAAGCTGATGAAGCTGCTCCTGGTGAAAAAGTGTAAACGGCAACTCAAGTGGAAGGCAGCATGGCAACAAGATGGCGTTGACGATGGCGATGGCGACACACAAGCGTAAAACTTTTTCAATTATAAACGCCTTGAGATAATCAAAGCAACAGCAACAACAACAACAGCAACAGCAGCAACAGCAACAGCAGCAACACCAGCATCTGCTTTATCTTGCTCATCTTGTATTCCACATCAGCCACACGCGAAATGAAAACGAGGTCCACAACTTGCCGCAGTTTATTATGCTTTATTATATGTCAGCGTACCGTTTAATTGAATATTGTTGTTTACTTCTATGCCACACACACACACACACACACACACACACACACACACACATGCCACATACAGTAGCAAATGAGTTGTGCTGCTTTGCTTGATTGCCTCGCGGATCCTTGCATTTATTATAACTTTCGTCAGTTACTTTGTTTAACTTTGCGCTTTATTTAGTGTTTCACAAGTAAGTCTGTAATTAAAATAAGACGGATTAGGCTTAAAATGAATTGCAAATATTTACTCACAGGGGTTGCAGATGCCCACACTAATTATATTCCTGCACTGCAAGAGTGGAAACTGTACAAGCTGTATAACTGTATTACTGAATAACTGTATAACTGTATTACTGAATAACTGTATAACTGTATAACTGTATAACTGTATAAGCTCCGATAAGATATTAACTGGCTGCAGATGATGTGTGCAACACAATTTATATGGCAATCGCAAGACCCAATCCGATATTTCTCAGCTCAACTGGAACTTAAAGTCCTTAAAATCCTTGAATTGATCTGTGATGATTACTTGCAGTGCTGTGTGGGGTGGGGTTGGGGGTGGGGGTGCAGTTGTGCGCTTGCAACTGTGTCTGCAGATTTTGAAAGTGCCTTGTCATTCAGAGGTTACACACTCACACACACACACGATAAGCACACATAATGTGCTGTGACAAATCAAGTTGCAAGATGCAAGACAGCAAAAGCAGCTGCAGCAGCAGCAGCACACACACATATATATATATATATATATATAAGCATATATATATATCTATATATATATATATTCGACAATTTAAAAGCACCAGGGTGATCAAATTGTTTGGGTAAGAAATAAACTGAACAAATTGTGTGGCAAACTCGTAAACTAGGGCGACGAATTGGAAGAGGTGTTGCAAATAATTCGAGCGAATCGCACTTAAATTTGTGGCAAGTACCTTACACGTAAAAAAAAAATCGCCTATAATTTTGTAAATTCGCTATATTCTCGACGATAGGGACAACTCACCTTACTGTTCAGAGAGTATATTCGCGTCTCGCGAACCACATCCTTAAAACTTTGACTTAAAACGATTAATCTTTTGATTTATATTGATTTGAAGTGAAACAAATTTGGATCGAGTAAAATGTAGACATATAATCACGTAGCCCAGGCGAAACTATATCAATGCTATTGCCACAACAAGAATTATTTTATTAAATCAAATCGAAGCCCAAATCCTTCCTTGCTGAAATAAAGATGACAAGCAACAGCTGCAGCAGCTCAAGCAACATGGCCACGGAACGCGAGAATCTTGAGCAGATCAACAACAGTGCGGGCGGCAGCAGACGCCGTAAAGATAAGGTCAGCATCCCCAGCAGCCACAGCGTTGGCGTCAACGAACAACAGAGCAGCACACGTGAGTCCAAGTCACGCCGCCTGGCCAAACTGGACCGTTTTCTGCGCCGTTGGCTCCCAGGCTACAACTATCTGCGTGGATGTGCTGGCAATGGCAATGCCAATGCCGATGGTGGCAGGCAGTTGTCTGAGATGGGAGCGAGAAGGACGCCGCTGAAGGCGATGGAAGAGCAGCGTGTGGGGTGGCAGAGACCGGTCAACGTTGATCCATCTTTGACAGCCAGGCGGCATCGGAATGGGGAAGTCTTGTTGAATGCGGGCATTGCCAAGTCCGAGTTTTGCTTGAAGCTGGACAGGCTGCTGCAAGCCAAGCTATCTGATAAGGATAAAGGATTATCTTTAGCTGCTAATAAATAAAATTAGGTCGAAAGAGAGCAGAATATAAACAAACACAGAAACAACACACAAAACATTCTGGTTAACGCATACCATAAATTTCAGTTAATAAATTTCAACAACTTTCAGTTCAGAGCAAAGCGTGTGAAATGTGTGAAATAACTGCAACTAGCCAGCATAGATAAATAACAGTAAGTTTAAGCCAACTTTAGCTGATCCACACAGTCCTTACTCTTCACGGGTGTTCACACAAGCTGGCTGTGCTCCGCCTGATTTAAAGGGCCCATCAATTCACATGGCAACTTGCCTGATTTATGCTCGTTTGGCCAAACAACAATGGGCTTATTTTGTGTCGTAATTATGTATTGATTATAAGAATGCCTGCAACAAAACAATCACAAATAAAAAACAATATTCGAACAAAAATAGGTTCGAGAAGTAACGAAATCTGAATACACTACAAGTGTTGACAAAATACGTATGTAAATCGCCAAATGTGAAGGCAACAAGTTTACTTGGCCAGCCAAAGATAGTGTATTTAATTGGAGCAACAAATGAAAACAGCAAAAGTTATGGCGCACAGTTATGGCTGTGATTAATGTGGCAAGGAACTCAGATATGGCAGAGTGGCATAAACGCACTTGCGGCTTTAATATATCAATATAGAAATATGCGCCATATATCAATCAGCCAGGCGACACATACACATACATACACAGATAAAAGCAAGCAAGGGAAGGAAGAGAAGCACTTCTGACGAGACAACTCAGCTCAGCTGGAGACCGCCAGCTCATTAAAATTAATTAGGAATAATGGCACATCAAATGCTGATATTGTATATAGCATGATTATAATAAGAGACTGACTTTGTCGGTTGAGTAGCCCCGCAAATTGGCCTCAAATATATTTACAGAGTTTCCAATGCTCAACTTTGGTCCCCAAAGACCAAGTTGTTAATTGGGTAAAAGCCAACATTTTAAAAAGAAAGAAACATTGTGCCTCAAGGGAGGGACGCCACTCAGCAACAAATTAACAACCTGTCCAGAGACAATGCTACCTCGAATAGCAACTGGGGATTGCAAGCGGACGTCTCGACAATAAATAGTACTTAAAGTCCCTCATGGGCATGGCGCCTGTTGTAAGCTTGCAAACATGCATATGTATTTGTCACATTTTATTTCAATTGTAATCTACATAAAAATGGGCAATTTGCAGATTAGATGACAACTATATGACCTGGACAAAACTAAAAACAACAACATTGCGCATACGCCCCAGTGTCGCACCCAAAAGTAGCCCACTAACAAACCACAAAGCAACTCAGCGCACAACTCGTTAGGATGCTGCATAACTCTGGGTTTGTGTTATACCCAACTCCCCTGACGGCCTCTTTTCCCTCTCTCTCTCTCTCCCTGTCTGCGTATGTGTGCATGTGTGTATGTGTTTAAGCACTGGAGAGCCCTAATAATTTGCTGGCTGAGCACTTGACTTGCGTCGTTTACATGCCCATTAATGTGACTTTTGCAAACGCTGCTCTCAGTTGCCAAGTTTCCGCCTGAATGTGTGCCTAGGGAACAAGCCTAGGGACCATCCCCCACCCCCCCTTCCCCACACTACCCTCTGGCACTCCTAGTGCTGCTGACCGCAGCAGAGGCCATTCAATAGAAGCAACATTCATTGATTGTAGCAACAAAACTGTTGCCTACTTTTTGGCATACGTCCACTCGACATGCTAATATTTATACAAGTGTACATATGCGAATGTGCGTGTGCGAGTGTGAGTGTGTGCATGAGTGATATTTTGTATTTGTGAAGAGCACACACACACATGCATATATGGAAATTTATTTTTAAATTACGACAAATTGTTAAGGCCTGAAAGGGATTGACTGTGACTGTTCAAGCCAGAGAGAGAGATAGATAGAGAGAGAGATAGAGAGAGAGAGGGAGAGGAAAGGTTGCCTTGTGGTTGTGTGTCTGTTTGCATTGATTTGCGGGGAAAGAGTGCGGGACTTCAACTGTGCAGAACGCATTGTCAGAGCTTACACATGTAAGGAGAGCTTAAGGTTTTCTGCTCTTTAAAGGAGATCAGCTCGTATGACTTTGAGTTAGGGATTTAAATTTTCATTTGATAGGGGCCACATGTCATCAATTAGCTAAAGTCAACACTTTCCCCTTATTGAAAAACGATAAACACATTTATTTATATATGTTGTATTTTATTTCTTGGTTTTTTTTTTTTATTTTTAGTTTCGTTTTTGATTGAATAAAAATTGTACATTAAATTTTAATGAAAGTTTCGCAATTTGTAGACGATGCTGCCACAATAATTGAGCAAGTATTCGTATTAGCTAAATAAATTTGTCATATATTCGCATTCGTATTCGTATTCAGTAGTATTTATATGTAAGTATATTTAAATATTTTAATCGAAAAAAAGGGAATTGCTTAAGTACATTATATAAGTCTTATATAAGCCCAAATGAAAATAAATATTGCTAAGTTGGATCGTTGCTATTTTGAGTATCTGTGAAAGCGCCGCAAATGTGGGCAACAGTTTTGTGTTTTTTTTAGTTATTTTAATGCTATTTTTCACTTTATATTTTTGATTGGATGAATGGTGGACTAAATGGTTGTTGTTGGTGGTGCAGCGAAAATACTTAATCTGAGGCGACTTTGATATGTTTATGTTTTGAAAAATCGATTTTGTATGATCTAAACCACTTTTCGATACAATATTAATGTATATAGTAAAGACAGATATCAAACAAGTAGCTTTAAAGTGGGTTCGTGCTTGGAGTACCTCTTTATATGAGTACTGTTGATTTAATATTAAA
Organism: Drosophila nr. medialis 2 BK-2023a; assembly: GCA_035044325.1. Classification (NCBI taxonomy): domain Eukaryota; kingdom Metazoa; phylum Arthropoda; class Insecta; order Diptera; family Drosophilidae; genus Drosophila; species Drosophila nr. medialis 2 BK-2023a. The sequence continues at coordinate 1,271,215 of JAWNMH010000364.1, forward strand.
TTTTAAGAGGGAGGAAGAGAGAGAGAAAGATATAAATACGTATATTTAGATGTTAATCGAATTTGGGTTATTTGAATTAATTTGGTATCATATTTGGTATTGCGTATGATGTTTCACACTGCACATAATGAAACTGTAACAGTTTTTTTGAATAGTTTATTAATTTACTTTAATTACTTGGTAAATATTGTTATCAATTCGTTGAGCTGTGCGTTTCGAGCAAATGGCGTGAGATAAGTGATTGCAATTGTAAGTGGAATCTCTATCGTAATCGTTATAATTATCGGTATCATATCGAATGTTGAGCAAATTGTAGAACTCTTAGTAAATCTCTCAATCGTAGCCCAGGGAGACTGCGGACTTGGGCGTCGGCAGCGGCGATGTGGTGTTCTCCTCCTCATCGTCGATTTCCTGCGAATCCTCCGGCTCGCCCAGTGCATGCACAAACTCATAGAAATCAATGCGTCCATCACCATCCACATCCACCTCCTTGATCATATCCTCAACTATAGCAAGAGAGAGCCACAAAAAGTGGTATGGAGAGAGACGAGCAATAAGCTTTTAAATGGAAAACTTGTTTTTTGCTTAAAACTACAGCAGTGCCAGTGTCGTAAATGTGTGTGTGCCGACCAACTATATGTGCAAGTGTAGGTGTGGCAGAACAAAAGCTTTCCTTGTGTACATGTGTAAGCTCTTGGCACTTGGCCAAGGCTACAACTTACTTTCCTCCTCGTCGAGATCCTCGCCCAGGCATTGCAGCACTGCACGCAAATCGGAGGCGGTTATATAGCCACGATTGTGCTTATCAAAGACGCGAAAGGCGTCGCGTAGTTCGCGCTCCTCCTGGTCGGCCGAGGACAGGCCCGATTTGTCCTCATATGTCATATTGGAGAGTATGTCAACGAACTCCTCGAAGCTCACATTTCCGTCGCCTGCCGACAGGTAGAAAAACAGCGAGAAAGAGAGAATGTGAGTGTGTTTGTGTATGAGCGAGAGAGAGAGAGAGAGAGAGAGAGAGAGAGAGAGAGAAAGAAAGAGAACGAAATATCTGCGCCCATTATCTATAACACTCACCATCCACATCGATCTCCTGCAGCATCTCCTGCAGCTCCTCGACACGCGCAAACTGTCCCAGCGAGCGCATAACGGTGCCCAGCTCCTCCTTGGTTATGCAGCCATCGCCATCCTTGTCAAACAGGCGAAATGCCTCGCGAAATTCTGAAATGTACAAGTTTTAGCGAAAAAACGCACGCCACACAATCAAGTTGCAACAAAGGAATTAAAGCCTTGGATTTGAAAATTGTCTAGTTTAACTTCTTTTTAACACTTACCACGCATTTGGCCCTTGGAGATGCAGCGACGCTTGTCCAACGCATCCGCATCCGCCTCACCATGACCAGCATCCACGGCATATGAGCTGGTCCGCTGCGAGAATTGACGTGTTTTCGTTTTGCGCTTGTTCCTTAGAGACGCCTTTCCCATCTCTCTTTCCGCGGCAATATCTGTCCCAGCTGTCACTGAGCCGCGCATGGTTAGCGATGTTTTGATAGGTGCACGCTGCAAGCTGGCCAGCTGCTCATAGTCATCGTAGTCTTCCTCTTCCTCCTCTACGTCGTCGTCTTCCTCATCCTCGTCGTAGTCATCTGCCTCATCATCGTTGTATTGCTCGTAGACAATCTGGTCGCTGAGATTGCGCTGTGCATAGCTAACTCGAGTGCTATTTCGAGTTGCGCCCGACTTTGTGACCCCGCCACCTGCCTCACATGAGCTGGAATCTGTGTCCGCATCGGACTGGCTGGCGCCACGATGCTGTTGTTGCTGCTGCTGCTGCTGCTGCGTTGTCACTTTCTTGCGTTGCCTTTGGCGTCGCTGCTGTGGCAGATTTGCTGTCGACTGCTGCTCATTTGTGTGCTGCTGCTGACTCTGACTCGGGTCATCATCAACCGGCTGCGTCTGCTGCTCATCGTTGTCTGTACCCGTCGCCATCTGGTCCTCGTCGGGCTCATCACCACTAAGCGGCGAGTTTCTCGTCTGTCCAGGAAAGATTAGTTTTCAGAACGGTCTCAAACTGAACAAGCAAAAACACTTATTTGCGGTGTGCCGCAGATTAAATGCCCTTGCAGGGAAATGGCTTTAAACCCTACTTCGGGGACTTCCAAAAGAACAGGCCTCAAAATCAATTCGACAGCAAATGACCGCTTAATTAGCGAATATTTGTGTTAACGTTAACTTCAAATGTTAAAAGCTTTATTTATTCAATATTTGTTGACTTGTAGGCTTTTGTGCAATAATATTTGGTTTCCGACGAATAGGTCTTATGGGTCCTAGCCAATGTAGACAGCCAGCAAGCAGTTGGCATATCGAATGAATACAAATTTGAGCAGGCTGTGTTTATATTAATATTTACGACGTTTGTCAATTATTAGCGACTGACCAAATCAGCCCGAGTGTGCGTCTCATAAGCCAGCCCGAGGAGCGGAAAGCTGCACTGCAGCAGACGATCAGCATTTAATCCCTGAGTGGACGTGTCGCCGCAATTGTGGACATATTCGAACAAACGTGCAGCGATTAGCCGAATGAACCCTCCCTTGTTGATTTTGTATCTTATATGTGCGCCCAGGCTATAAGCTATATATGATAGATGGGCAGCCCAAAACTTGTGGCGCCTCCTGCCGTTGAGTGGACGCAGCATACAAATCTTGTTGATGCCTTCAAAACATGCTACATGAAAAGGTCGCTGATGTGACAATGCACCATTCTTTATGTCTTGTGAAATCATTAAAAATTTTAAGTTTTCGTGGTAAAATTTAAGTAACGGTAAATGTGCTGCGTTTTTCTTATTGTGAGAGGAAGAAAATGTGTAAATATCGACTTGGCTGTTCATGGTGATCAGGAATACAGATTGTTCAGGGGGGCCAAGATGCTTCCTTCTGCCTTTTACTAGATATGTACATTTGCACAACTTCATTATATATCTTTCGTCAATTTTGAATGGCTTCAGAGATACAACTTATAAATACATGTCATTGTACAATGTGCTACATATTTACAGATTTGACGTTTAAAATCAAACTCTTAAATGCGGCTCAACGAACCAAGAAGTGTGCGAAACACGATAAGAGTGTAGTCAACACGATGAGACGACGTTTAGATTCGAACTGTCTGCTCTGACGTGCAGGCCTTTCTTTTATTGACAATTCTTGAACTTAAATACATAAGTTAGTTATCTTGTAAGAGCCCCGCTATATGCGTCCTCTGCGATCTCTAAAAATAGCGTGACCCTATGCAGGCCAGCCTCAAGTACCTACCCTTGAGAATGCCGCATGAGTCCGCTACCTGCTTAGAGCGTCACATGTTCATACTTGAACACTCTGCATGGGTATCTCCTCTTACCATTAGTTGCCTCAGCTCGCGGGCAATGGTTGAACCAGTTAAAAACTTATTAACTGCTGTGAAGAGGCGTTTTCCTTCCAATGTGGCGGCCTTGGTTGCAACTGCTGTGGACTTTAATAACTGCACCCGCTATCGAATTTCATCAAGCTTGGCTAATTGTATATGTGCACTCAGCACCAGCTCAATTCGTTCGACCGCTGCACCGAACATTCAAATTTCTAATTAGACGCATTGGGGTCCTCTTCCTGTGCTCTATGTCGATTCTGCAATGAGAGAGAGATACATATATCGAAATAATTTGCTAGTTAAGTGCAATTCAATTTGAACCGCAAGTGATGCGGCAACCCCTGATCCCATACGATTCCATTGCTATTCGCATTCAAATTTGCTTCATTTTCAATTTCGTGCCCCAATACAGTTGTCGATGGAGCACACACACACCAACAGATATAAAATTATATGCCTGCCAATCGGACAATATTCATGTAGCGTCGCATGAAGCAACTAATTTTGAAACTATTGTACATGATACGTAACCCCAACCCAAATTGTATGGAACCGAAGTACTTGGTAATAATGTCGACAATCCAAACATATTTAGGGCAGCCTTCAGAAGTGCAGCTGGATACATGAATACATGATACAGAAAGCGCACCTCTGCGAGTTCAAATTTACATCTATGTTCATATACAGTAGAACAAATAATTTAATTATTTATTTCGTTGCTGGTGTTCCCCCATGGAAGCAACTACCCTCAGACCTCAAATTACAACAAAATAAATATTTAATATATATGTATACATAATACTAACTGTTAGATACTCTACACCTGCATAACACAGGCAAAACATGTAAGTAAATCGATTAAATGGTATACTTATTATTGTGAACAATTGATTTTACATTTATTAGATTAATTATTATTGTTACTGGTCGCAAGTGAGTTAGACTAGTGTAAATAGTTTTAGCTTAAAATATGACTTATGGTTAACTATTCTTACCTTATGAGCAACCCAGTCACTTCTAGTATACTATTTTTTTAAAGAATAAAATATTGTTGCCATGGCTTAAATGATTTATTAAATATTATAATGAAATCGAGCTGAGAGGACTTTTAAACTTAAGCTAATGGTATTTTTAAAGGACCCACTCAGAATCCTGCTATGGCCGGTGATCACTGCCCACAATTCCATCAGTGCACGGCTCAATGCCATTGCACCGGTGTTAATTGCTTAAACGCTGCAATCATGCAAGTTGTATGACATGCAGTTAACATGAATGCAATGGGGATTAGTAATGGGATTAGTAATTCAGTTTGAATTGGGTTTTGTGCGTTAATTACATTTGGCAGTCATAGTTGCATACGTGCATGAATATATTACGAGGTGTAGCATGGAAGAATCGATGGATGTTCTATCCATCAAGTTGACACTGTCAGATGACTGCACGCATTGAAAACTTCATGAAGCCATCTACCCACCTCTCTATTCCCCCTCCCTCCCTCTCGCGTGCCACATTTCAACTAAATAGATTTAGCTTAGTTGATAAGAAATTTGAAAAAAGAAATTGACTAGGAAAATGAAGAAGAGACCGAAAATAGCTAAGATGAAATGAATAAAATCAAATTATTAGCCAATTGGGTCTAATTGGTAAAAAGATAGAAAGAAATGTGAAAAAATCGATGGGATTCGTAGTACACATTAATTGGAGTTGAGTGACGCGAGTCGTGGCACTGGGGAACTTAAAAAAGAACTCCTTAAACCCACAAATGAAAAGTTTAATGAGCTAAAGCAAAAAAAGTGACAGCAGAATGGGGAAAATTCGAAAGCAAATCAAGTGAGAACGCTGCATTCGGGTGCAACCGGCCACCAGTGGACATGGCGTCTCAATTTAAACACTTCCTCTGACTCGGGCATAGACGAGTATTTATTCCAAGTTTCGAGTTGTTAGCTTTTAGGGTGTCGCTAAATCAGACTAACAAAAAAAAAAATGCTACAATTTCACCTTGGGCATCAGAGCAGATGTAGTTTTACATCAATGGTAATGTGATGCCAAGGGAGTTGTTTGAGTTCCACTCATACATTTGAAGTTTAACCCTTTGCACACAAATGGTATTTTGAAATCATTTCAAAAAAAACAAAAAGCAATATTCAATTCAATTTTGAATATACATACATACGTCCATCCATGGAAAGTTTATAAATTGTTATTGTTATTGTTATCAGCTACTTAAAAAGATAAAGTTTACCAATTGCAACCAATTGAGTTGTCGCCTGGAAATTTGCATTTAAATTGCCGACTATCAGCCTAAATTGCAATGATGGACGTAATGAGGTTAAATGCATTCTCAAATCATCCAAGTTGCTGGGCGATAATCTTTGCCTCCTTGGTACGCCTCGGGTGCTTAGCAGCCAGAATCAATGACTTGGCACGTCCTGTTAATCTGTGTTTAATCTACGTGACACGAGAGATTCTTGTGGCACATCATCCTGCCACTGCCTCCGGCTGTCATCGACGAAAGCAACCAGGGCGTATGGGCAATATGCCAAGACTGACAGCCAACAGCCAATAAATGCTGGTACAGTGATAGTGATTGATGTGCTGACAAAGTAAGTCATGGCCAGGGAGGGGTGCGCACGTCCTATTCCCGGGCTGAGCAGGCTGTGTCGGAATTCCTCTTTATGACATTTGTCAGCTACTAGCTACAATTCACAAAACAGTATTCATTTTTAACATTTCACACAACAAACGTTACTTTGCCACATTTCGATTTGAGACCTAAATATTCATAAGCTTATATTTATTTAATTTGCTGTGCCATGGAGAAAAATCAGATCCCTTTGCATACCAGCCCGAATGTGCGTCGTCTCACTGAGATATTCGAGGGCATAAGCCAGCCCGAGGAGCGGGAAGCTGCACTGCAGCATACTATCAGTTGTCAATTCGTGAGGGGACGTGTCGCCACAACTGTGGCCAGATTCGAACAAACGTGCGGCGATCCGCCGAATGAACCCGCTCTTGCCGACTTGAGCCAGCAGGAGTTGAGCCAGCAGGAGCAAAGCCAGCAGGAGCAAAGCCAGCAGGAGCAAAGCCAGCAGGAGCAAAGCCAGCAGGAGCAGTGCCAGCAGGAGCAGTGCCAGCAATGCCAGCTCTTATGTAGTCTCTATTTCCACTAAACTATAACAAAAAATAACGGCTACACCCATCTGGAATGATTTGCAGTTTCGTAAGTATCAAAGTAATTGATCTAACTTGTATACCAGCTTCTGCTATATGATGATTTTGTATCTTATTCCCACCTTTTAACGCAGAGCGTGGATCGCCCAAGCCCAAGCAATAGCTTCATTTGGTGATAGATGGCCAGCGGGCGCAACATACAAGGCATGCTGATTCCCTCACCCAGTTCACAATTTGGATCAACTTGAAAAGGTCGCTGATGTGACAATGTCCCATGCATCATAAATGTCTCGTTAGACCATTAAAATTTTTAACTTAAGTAGCGTCTCCATTTGAATTGGTAGTAGACGGAAAGATGAAAGAAATGAAAAGATATCCAGCCAGGGACACCCCGCTGGCACCTCTCTCTCTCTCAGTCTCACTTTGCCACTTTTCTTTAAAAAGATTCAGCTAAATTGGTTAGAAATTCGTATGAAAACAAGTAAGAATGCTGAAGTCGAGCAAAATCGTCTACGATATACCCTGAACCCAGTTGTTAAATATATTCTATTTTTATTGGCAAATTTCCCTTTCAAAAGTCTTGCACCCAAATGTGAGAAGGTCTTGAAGTGCACTCTCTTCTTATGGCAGACCCAGGGGCTACAGACTAAAAAAGAAACTAAGCCAGCGCATATTTATTCACAAGCTCGAACTGATCCGAACTGACTGGCTACAAACTCGTGCACATACATACATACATACATACATACACAGAAAATGCTTGCGGCTGCTGATAGAAATGAGATCGCAATGAGAATATATTTTCGACCATTACGTGGGTGTTACTTATGTGATCTTCATGAAATTTGGGCATATGCATATTATGTTTTATTTAGAAGATTCTGTCGTAGCACTTATCGCTATCGGAAATCGAAATGTATAGATATTCCTGAAACGGTGGCAGTTATCGATAAAAGAAAGCAAACTTGATCTGCGCCTGGTATTTGAGAACCCCTATTCCAAATTTGAAGTCTCTAGATCTGTCTGTTCATGCAGACGGACGTACAGACGGAAATGGCTATATCGGCTCGTCTGTTGATCCTGATCAAGATTATATACACTTTATGGGGTCGGAGATGCTTCCTTCTGCCTTTCTGCCACTGCCTCCGGCTGTCATCGACGAAAGCAACCAGGGCGTATGGGCAATATGCCAAGACTGACAGCCAACAGCCAATAAATGCTGGTACAGTGATAGTGATTGATGTGCTGACAAAGTAAGTCATGGCCAGGGAGGGGTGCGCACGTCCTATTCCCGGGCTGAGCAGGCTGTGTCGGAATTCCTCTTTATGACATTTGTCAGCTACTAGCTACAATTCACAAAACAGTATTCATTTTTAACATTTCACACAACAAACGTTACTTTGCCACATTTCGATTTGAGACCTAAATATTCATAAGCTTATATTTATTTAATTTGCTGTGCCATGGAGAAAAATCAGATCCCTTTGCATACCAGCCCGAATGTGCGTCGTCTCACTGAGATATTCGAGGGCATAAGCCAGCCCGAGGAGCGGGAAGCTGCACTGCAGCATACTATCAGTTGTCAATTCGTGAGGGGACGTGTCGCCGCAACTGTGGCCAGATTCGAACAAACGTGCGGCGATCCGCCGAATGAACCCGCTCTTGCCGACTTGAGCCAGCAGGAGTTGAGCCAGCAGGAGCAAAGCCAGCAGGAGCAAAGCCAGCAGGAGCAGTGCCAGCAGGAGCAGTGCCAGCAATGCCAGCTCTTATGTAGTCTCCATTGCCACTAAACTATAACAAAAAATAACGGCTACACCCATCTGGAATGATTTGTAGTTTCGTAAGTATCAAAGTAATTGATCTAACTTGTATACCAGCTTCTGCTATATGATGATTTTGTATCTTATTCCCACCTTTTAATGCAGAGCGTGGATCGCCCAAGCCCAAGCAATAGCTTCATTTGGTGATAGATGGCCAGCGGGCGCAACATACAAGGCATGCTGATTCCCTCACCCAGTTCACAATTTGGATCAACTTGAAAAGGTCGCTGATGTGACAATGTCCCATTCATCATAAATGTTTCGTTAGACCATTAAAATTTTTAACTTAAGTAGCGTCTCCATTTGAATTGGTAGTAGACGGAAAGATGAAAGAAATGAAAAGATATCCAGCCAGGGACACCCCGCTGGCACCTCTCTCTCTCTCAGTCTCACTTTGCCACTTTTCCTTAAAAAGATTCAGCTAAATTGGTTAGAAATTCGTATGAAAACAAGTAAGAATGCTGAAGTCGAGCAAAATCGTCTACGATATACCCTGAACCCAGTTGTTAAATATATTTTATTTTTATTGGCAAATTTCCCTTTCCAAAGTCTTGCACCCAAATGTGAGAAGGTCTTGAAGTGCACTCTTTTCTTATGGCAGACCCAGGGGCTACAGACTAAAAAAGAAACTAAGCCAGCGCATATTTATTCACAAGCTCGAACTGATCCGAACTGACTGGCTACAAACTCGTGCACATACATACATACATACATACATACACAGAAAATGCTTGCGGCTGCTGATAGAAATGAGATCGCAATGAGAATATATTTTCGACCATTACGTGGGTGTTTCTTGTGTGATCTTCATGAAATTTGGGCATATGCATATTATGTTTTATTTAGAAGATTCTGTCGTAGCACTAATCGCTATCGGAAATCGAAATGTATAGATATTCCTGAAACGGTGGCAGTTATCGATAAAAGAAAGCAAACTTGATCTGCGCCTGGTATTCGAGAACCCCTATTCCAAATTTGAAGTCTCTAGATCTGTCTGTTCATGCAGACGAACGTACAGACGGAAATGGCTATATCGGCTCGTCTGTTGATCCTGATCAAGATTATATACACTTTATGGGGTCGGAGATGCTTCCTTCTGCCTTCCTGCCACTGCCTCCGGCTGTCATCGACGAAAGCAACCAGGGCGTATGGGCAATATGCCAAGACTGACAGCCAACAGCCAATAAATGCTGGTACAGTGATAGTGATTGATGTGCTGACAAAGTAAGTCATGGCCAGGGAGGAGTGCGCACGTCCTATTCCCGGGCTGAGCAGGCTGTGTCGGAATTCCTCTTTATGACATTTGTCAGCTACTAGCTACAATTCACAAAACAGTATTCATTTTTAACATTTCACACAACAAACGTTACTTTGCCACATTTCGATTTGAGACCTAAATATTCATAAGCTTATATTTATTTAATTTGCTGTGCCATGGAGAAAAATCAGATCCCTTTGCATACCAGCCCGAATGTGCGTCGTCTCACTGAGATATTCGAGGGCATAAGCCAGCCCGAGGAGCGGAAAGCTGCACTGCAGCATACTATCAGTTGTCAATTTGTGAGGGGACGTGTCGCCGCAACTGTGGCCAGATTCGAACAAACGTGCGGCGATCCGCCGAATGAACCCGCTCTTGCCGACTTGAGCCAGCAGGAGTTGAGCCAGGAGGAGCAAAGCCAGCAGGAGCAAAGCCAGCAGGAGCAAAGCCAGCAGGAGCAGTGCCAGCAGGAGCAGTGCCAGCAATGCCAGCTCTTATGTAGTCTCTATTTCCACTAAACTATAACAAAAAATAACGGCTACACCCATCTGGAATGATTTGCAGTTTCGTAAGTATCAAAGTAATTGATCTAACTTGTATACCAGCTTCTGCTATATGATGATTTTGTATCTTATTCCCACCTTTTAACGCAGAGCGTGGATCGCCCAAGCCCAAGCAATAGCTTCATTTGGTGATAGATGGCCAGCGGGCGCAACATACAAGGCATGCTGATTCCCTCACCCAGTTCACAATTTGGATCAACTTGAAAAGGTCGCTGATGTGACAATGTCCCATGCATCATAAATGTCTCGTTAGACCATTAAAATTTTTAACTTAAGTAGCGTCTCCATTTGAATTGGTAGTAGACGGAAAGATGAAAGAAATGAAAAGATATCCAGCCAGGGACACCCCGCTGGCACCTCTCTCTCTCTCAGTCTCACTTTGCCACTTTTCTTTAAAAAGATTCAGCTAAATTGGTTAGAAATTCGTATGAAAACAAGTAAGAATGCTGAAGTCGAGCAAAATCGTCTACGATATAACCTGAACCCAGTTGTTAAATATATTCTATTTTTATTGGCAAATTTCCCTTTCAAAAGTCTTGCACCCAAATGTGAGAAGGTCTTGAAGTGCACTCTCTTCTTATGGCAGACCCAGGGGCTACAGACTAAAAAAGAAACTAAGCCAGCGCATATTTATTCACAAGCTCGAACTGATCCGAACTGACTGGCTACAAACTCGTGCACATACATACATACATACATACATACACAGAAAATGCTTGCGGCTGCTGATAGAAATGAGATCGCAATGAGAATATATTTTCGACCATTACGTGGGTGTTACTTATGTGATCTTCATGAAATTTGGGCATATGCATATTATGTTTTATTTAGAAGATTCTGTCGTAGCACTAATCGCTATCGGAAATCGAAATGTGTAGATATTCCTGAAACGGTGGCAGTTATCAATAAAAGAAAGCAAACTTGATCTGCGCCTGGTATTCGAGAACCCCTATTCCAAATTTGAAGTCTCTAGATCTGTCTGTTCATGCAGACGGACGTACAGACGGAAATGGCTATATCGGCTCGTCTGTTGATTCTGATCAAGATTATATACACTTTATAGGGTCGGAGATGCTTCCTTCTGCCTTCCTGCCACTGCCTCCGGCTGTCATCGACGAAAGCAACCAGGGCGTATGGGCAATATGCCAAGACTGACAGCCAACAGCCAATAAATGCTGGTACAGTGATAGTGATTGATGTGCTGACAAAGTAAGTCATGGCCAGGGAGGGGTGCGCACGTCCTATTCCCGGGCTGAGCAGGCTGTGTCGGAATTCCTCTTTATGACATTTGTCAGCTACTAGCTACAATTCACAAAACAGTATTCATTTTTAACATTTCACACAACAAACGTTACTTTGCCACATTTCGATTTGAGACCTAAATATTCATAAGCTTATATTTATTTAATTTGCTGTGCCATGGAGAAAAATCAGATCCCTTTGCATACCAGCCCGAATGTGCGTCGTCTCACTGAGATATTCGAGGGCATAAGCCAGCCCGAGGAGCGGAAAGCTGCACTGCAGCATACTATCAGTTGTCAATTCGTGAGGGGACGTGTCGCCGCAACTGTGGCCAGATTCGAACAAACGTGCGGCGATCCGCCGAATGAACCCGCTCTTGCCGACTTGAGCCAGCAGGAGTTGAGCCAGCAGGAGCAAAGCCAGCAGGAGCAGTGCCAGCAGGAGCAGTGCCAGCAATGCCAGCTCTTATGTAGTCTCCATTGCCACTAAACTATAACAAAAAATAACGGCTACACCCATCTGGAATGATTTGCAGTTTCGTAAGTATCAAAGTAATTGATCTAACTTGTATACCAGCTTCTGCTATATGATGATTTTGTATCTTATTCCCACCTTTTAATGCAGAGCGTGGATCGCCCAAGCCCAAGCAATAGCTTCATTTGGTGATAGATGGCCAGCGGGCGCAACATACAAGGCATGCTGATTCCCTCACCCAGTTCACAATTTGGATCAACTTGAAAAGGTCGCTGATGTGACAATGTCCCATGCATCATAAATGTCTCGTTAGACCATTAAAATTTTTAACTTAAGTAGCGTCTCCATTTGAATTGGTAGTAGACGGAAAGATGAAAGAAATGAAAAGATATCCAGCCAGGGACACCCCGCTGGCACCTCTCTCTCTCTCAGTCTCACTTTGCCACTTTTCTTTAAAAAGATTCAGCTAAATTGGTTAGAAATTCGTATGAAAACAAGTAAGAATGCTGAAGTCGAGCAAAATCGTCTACGATATACCCTGAACCCAGTTGTTAAATATATTCTATTTTTATTGGCAAATTTCCCTTTCAAAAGTCTTGCACCCAAATGTGAGAAGGTCTTGAAGTGCACTCTCTTCTTATGGCAGACCCAGGGGCTACAGACTAAAAAAGAAACTAAGCCAGCGCATATTTATTCACAAGCTCGAACTGATCCGAACTGACTGGCTACAAACTCGTGCACATACATACATACATACATACATACACAGAAAATGCTTGCGGCTGCTGATAGAAATGAGATCGCAATGAGAATATATTTTCGACCATTACGTGGGTGTTACTTATGTGATCTTCATGAAATTTGGGCATATGCATATTATGTTTTATTTAGAAGATTCTGTCGTAGCACTAATCGCTATCGGAAATCGAAATGTATAGATATTCCTGAAACGGTGGCAGTTATCGATAAAAGAAAGCAAACTTGATCTGCGCCTGGTATTCGAGAACCCCTATTCCTAATTTGAAGTCTCTAGATCTGTCTGTTCATGCAGACGGACGTACAGACGGAAATGGCTATATCGGCTCGTCTGTTGATCCTGATCAAGATTATATACACTTTATGGGGTCGGAGATGCTTCCTTCTGCCTTCCTGCCACTGTTTCCGGCTGTCATCGACGAAAGCAACCAGGGCGTATGGGCAATATGCCAAGACTGACAGCCAACAGCCAATAAATGCTGGTACAGTGATAGTGATTGATGTGCTGACAAAGTAAGTCATGGCCAGGGAGGGGTGCGCACGTCCTATTCCCGGGCTGAGCAGGCTGTGTCGGAATTCCTCTTTATGACATTTGTCAGCTACTAGCTACAATTCACAAAACAGTATTCATTTTTAACATTTCACACAACAAACGTTACTTTGCCACATTTCGATTTGAGACCTAAATATTCATAAGCTTATATTTATTTAATTTGCTGTGCCATGGAGAAAAATCAGATCCCTTTGCATACCAGCCCGAATGTGCGTCGTCTCACTGAGATATTCGAGGGCATAAGCCAGCCCGAGGAGCGGGAAGCTGCACTGCAGCATACTATCAGTTGTCAATTCGTGAGGGGACGTGTCGCCGCAACTGTGGCCAGATTCGAACAAACGTGCGGCGATCCGCCGAATGAACCCGCTCTTGCCGACTTGAGCCAGCAGGAGTTGAGCCAGCAGGAGCAAAGCCAGCAGGAGCAAAGCCAGCAGGAGCAAAGCCAGCAGGAGCAGTGCCAGCAGGAGCAGTGCCAGCAATGCCAGCTCTTATGTAGTCTCCATTGCCACTAAACTATAACAAAAAATAACGGCTACACCCATCTGGAATGATTTGCAGTTTCGTAAGTATCAAAGTAATTGATCTAACTTGTATACCAGCTTCTGCTATATGATGATTTTGTATCTTATTCCCACCTTTTAATGCAGAGCGTGGATCGCCCAAGCCCAAGCAATAGCTTCATTTGGTGATAGATGGCCAGCGGGCGCAACATACAAGGCATGCTGATTCCCTCACCCAGTTCACAATTTGGATCAACTTGAAAAGGTCGCTGATGTGACAATGTCCCATGCATCATAAATGTCTCGTTAGACCATTAAAATTTTTAACTTAAGTAGCGTCTCCATTTGAATTGGTAGTAGACGGAAAGATGAAAGAAATGAAAAGATATCCAGCCAGGGACACCCCGCTGGCACCTCTCTCTCTCTCAGTCTCACTTTGCCACTTTTCCTTAAAAAGATTCAGCTAAATTGGTTAGAAATTCGTATGAAAACAAGTAAGAGTGCTGAAGTCGAGCAAAATCGTCTACGATATACCCTGAACCCAGTTGTTAAATATATTCTATTTTTATTGGCAAATTTCCCTTTCAAAAGTCTTGCACCCAAATGTGAGAAGGTCTTGAAGTGCACTCTCTTCTTATGGCAGACCCAGGGGCTACAGACTAAAAAAGAAACTAAGCCAGCGCATATTTATTCACAAGCTCGAACTGATCCGAACTGACTGGCTACAAACTCGTGCACATACATACATACATACATACATACACAGAAAATGCTTGCGGCTGCTGATAGAAATGAGATCGCAATGAGAATATATTTTCGACCATTACGTGGGTGTTACTTATGTGATCTTCATGAAATTTGGGCATATGCATATTATGTTTTATTTAGAAGATTCTGTCGTAGCACTAATCGCTATCGGAAATCGAAATGTATAGATATTCCTGAAACGGTGGCAGTTATCGATAAAAGAAAGCAAACTTGATCTGCGCCTGGTATTCGAGAACCCCTATTCCTAATTTGAAGTCTCTAGATCTGTCTGTTCATGCAGACGGACGTACAGACGGAAATGGCTATATCGGCTCGTCTGTTGATCCTGATCAAGATTATATACACTTTATGGGGTCGGAGATGCTTCCTTCTGCCTTCCTGCCACTGTTTCCGGCTGTCATCGACGAAAGCAACCAGGGCGTATGGGCAATATGCCAAGACTGACAGCCAACAGCCAATAAATGCTGGTACAGTGATAGTGATTGATGTGCTGACAAAGTAAGTCATGGCCAGGGAGGGGTGCGCACGTCCTATTCCCGGGCTGAGCAGGCTGTGTCGGAATTCCTCTTTATGACATTTGTCAGCTACTAGCTACAATTCACAAAACAGTATTCATTTTTAACATTTCACACAACAAACGTTACTTTGCCACATTTCGATTTGAGACCTAAATATTCATAAGCTTATATTTATTTAATTTGCTGTGCCATGGAGAAAAATCAGATCCCTTTGCATACCAGCCCGAATGTGCGTCGTCTCACTGAGATATTCGAGGGCATAAGCCAGCCCGAGGAGCGGGAAGCTGCACTGCAGCATACTATCAGTTGTCAATTCGTGAGGGGACGTGTCGCCGCAACTGTGGCCAGATTCGAACAAACGTGCGGCGATCCGCCGAATGAACCCGCTCTTGCCGACTTGAGCCAGCAGGAGTTGAGCCAGCAGGAGCAAAGCCAGCAGGAGCAAAGCCAGCAGGAGCAAAGCCAGCAGGAGCAGTGCCAGCAGGAGCAGTGCCAGCAATGCCAGCTCTTATGTAGTCTCCATTGCCACTAAACTATAACAAAAAATAACGGCTACACCCATCTGGAATGATTTGCAGTTTCGTAAGTATCAAAGTAATTGATCTAACTTGTATACCAGCTTCTGCTATATGATGATTTTGTATCTTATTCCCACCTTTTAATGCAGAGCGTGGATCGCCCAAGCCCAAGCAATAGCTTCATTTGGTGATAGATGGCCAGCGGGCGCAACATACAAGGCATGCTGATTCCCTCACCCAGTTCACAATTTGGATCAACTTGAAAAGGTCGCTGATGTGACAATGTCCCATGCATCATAAATGTCTCGTTAGACCATTAAAATTTTTAACTTAAGTAGCGTCTCCATTTGAATTGGTAGTAGACGGAAAGATGAAAGAAATGAAAAGATATCCAGCCAGGGACACCCCGCTGGCACCTCTCTCTCTCTCAGTCTCACTTTGCCACTTTTCCTTAAAAAGATTCAGCTAAATTGGTTAGAAATTCGTATGAAAACAAGTAAGAGTGCTGAAGTCGAGCAAAATCGTCTACGATATACCCTGAACCCAGTTGTTAAATATATTCTATTTTTATTGGCAAATTTCCCTTTCAAAAGTCTTGCACCCAAATGTGAGAAGGTCTTGAAGTGCACTCTCTTCTTATGGCAGACCCAGGGGCTACAGACTAAAAAAGAAACTAAGCCAGCGCATATTTATTCACAAGCTCGAACTGATCCGAACTGACTGGCTACAAACTCGTGCACATACATACATACATACATACATACACAGAAAATGCTTGCGGCTGCTGATAGAAATGAGATCGCAATGAGAATATATTTTCGACCATTACGTGGGTGTTACTTATGTGATCTTCATGAAATTTGGGCATATGCATATTATGTTTTATTTAGAAGATTCTGTCGTAGCACTAATCGCTATCGGAAATCGAAATGTGTAGATATTCCTGAAACGGTGGCAGTTATCAATAAAAGAAAGCAAACTTGATCTGCGCCTGGTATTCGAGAACCCCTATTCCAAATTTGAAGTCTCTAGATCTGTCTGTTCATGCAGACGGACGTACAGACGGAAATGGCTATATCGGCTCGTCTGTTGATTCTGATCAAGATTATATACACTTTATAGGGTCGGAGATGCTTCCTTCTGCCTTCCTGCCACTGCCTCCGGCTGTCATCGACGAAAGCAACCAGGGCGTATGGGCAATATGCCAAGACTGACAGCCAACAGCCAATAAATGCTGGTACAGTGATAGTGATTGATGTGCTGACAAAGTAAGTCATGGCCAGGGAGGGGTGCGCACGTCCTATTCCCGGGCTGAGCAGGCTGTGTCGGAATTCCTCTTTATGACATTTGTCAGCTACTAGCTACAATTCACAAAACAGTATTCATTTTTAACATTTCACACAACAAACGTTACTTTGCCACATTTCGATTTGAGACCTAAATATTCATAAGCTTATATTTATTTAATTTGCTGTGCCATGGAGAAAAATCAGATCCCTTTGCATACCAGCCCGAATGTGCGTCGTCTCACTGAGATATTCGAGGGCATAAGCCAGCCCGAGGAGCGGAAAGCTGCACTGCAGCATACTATCAGTTGTCAATTCGTGAGGGGACGTGTCGCCGCAACTGTGGCCAGATTCGAACAAACGTGCGGCGATCCGCCGAATGAACCCGCTCTTGCCGACTTGAGCCAGCAGGAGTTGAGCCAGCAGGAGCAAAGCCAGCAGGAGCAGTGCCAGCAGGAGCAGTGCCAGCAATGCCAGCTCTTATGTAGTCTCCATTGCCACTAAACTATAACAAAAAATAACGGCTACACCCATCTGGAATGATTTGCAGTTTCGTAAGTATCAAAGTAATTGATCTAACTTGTATACCAGCTTCTGCTATATGATGATTTTGTATCTTATTCCCACCTTTTAATGCAGAGCGTGGATCGCCCAAGCCCAAGCAATAGCTTCATTTGGTGATAGATGGCCAGCGGGCGCAACATACAAGGCATGCTGATTCCCTCACCCAGTTCACAATTTGGATCAACTTGAAAAGGTCGCTGATGTGACAATGTCCCATGCATCATAAATGTCTCGTTAGACCATTAAAATTTTTAACTTAAAGTAGCGTCTCCATTTGAATTGGTAGTAGACGGAAAGATGAAAGAAATGAAAAGATATCCAGCCAGGGACACCCCGCTGGCACCTCTCTCTCTCTCAGTCTCACTTTGCCACTTTTCCTTAAAAAGATTCAGCTAAATTGGTTAGAAATTCGTATGAAAACAAGTAAGAGTGCTGAAGTCGAGCAAAATCGTCTACGATATACCCTGAACCCAGTTGTTAAATATATTCTATTTTTATTGGCAAATTTCCCTTTCAAAAGTCTTGCACCCAAATGTGAGAAGGTCTTGAAGTGCACTCTCTTCTTATGGCAGACCCAGGGGCTACAGACTAAAAAAGAAACTAAGCCAGCGCATATTTATTCACAAGCTCGAACTGATCCGAACTGACTGGCTACAAACTCGTGCACATACATACATACATACATACATACACAGAAAATGCTTGCGGCTGCTGATAGAAATGAGATCGCAATGAGAATATATTTTCGACCATTACGTGGGTGTTACTTATGTGATCTTCATGAAATTTGAGCATATGCATATTATGTTTTATTTAGAAGATTCTGTCGTAGCACTAATCGCTATCGGAAATCGAAATGTATAGATATTCCTGAAACGGTGGCAGTTATCGATAAAAGAAAGCAAACTTGATCTGCGCCTGGTATTCGAGAACCCCTATTCCTAATTTGAAGTCTCTAGATCTGTCTGTTCATGCAGACGGACGTACAGACGGAAATGGCTATATCGGCTCGTCTGTTGATCCTGATCAAGATTATATACACTTTATGGGGTCGGAGATGCTTCCTTCTGCCTTCCTGCCACTGTTTCCGGCTGTCATCGACGAAAGCAACCAGGGCGTATGGGCAATATGCCAAGACTGACAGCCAACAGCCAATAAATGCTGGTACAGTGATAGTGATTGATGTGCTGACAAAGTAAGTCATGGCCAGGGAGGGGTGCGCACGTCCTATTCCCGGGCTGAGCAGGCTGTGTCGGAATTCCTCTTTATGACATTTGTCAGCTACTAGCTACAATTCACAAAACAGTATTCATTTTTAACATTTCACACAACAAACGTTACTTTGCCACATTTCGATTTGAGACCTAAATATTCATAAGCTTATATTTATTTAATTTGCTGTGCCATGGAGAAAAATCAGATCCCTTTGCATACCAGCCCGAATGTGCGTCGTCTCACTGAGATATTCGAGGGCATAAGCCAGCCCGAGGAGCGGGAAGCTGCACTGCAGCATACTATCAGTTGTCAATTCGTGAGGGGACGTGTCGCCGCAACTGTGGCCAGATTCGAACAAACGTGCGGCGATCCGCCGAATGAACCCGCTCTTGCCGACTTGAGCCAGCAGGAGTTGAGCCAGCAGGAGCAAAGCCAGCAGGAGCAAAGCCAGCAGGAGCAAAGCCAGCAGGAGCAGTGCCAGCAGGAGCAGTGCCAGCAATGCCAGCTCTTATGTAGTCTCTATTTCCACTAAACTATAACAAAAAATAACGGCTACACCCATCTGGAATGATTTGCAGTTTCGTAAGTATCAAAGTAATTGATCTAACTTGTATACCAGCTTCTGCTATATGATGATTTTGTATCTTATTCCCACCTTTTAATGCAGAGCGTGGATCGCCCAAGCCCAAGCAATAGCTTCATTTGGTGATAGATGGCCAGCGGGCGCAACATACAAGGCATGCTGATTCCCTCACCCAGTTCACAATTTGGATCAACTTGAAAAGGTCGCTGATGTGACAATGTCCCATGCATCATAAATGTCTCGTTAGACCATTAAAATTTTTAACTTAAGTAGCGTCTCCATTTGAATTGGTAGTAGACGGAAAGATGAAAGAAATGAAAAGATATCCAGCCAGGGACACCCCGCTGGCACCTCTCTCTCTCTCAGTCTCACTTTGCCACTTTTCTTTAAAAAGATTCAGCTAAATTGGTTAGAAATTCGTATGAAAACAAGTAAGAGTGCTGAAGTCGAGCAAAATCGTCTACGATATACCCTGAACCCAGTTGTTAAATATATTCTATTTTTATTGGCAAATTTCCCTTTCAAAAGTCTTGCACCCAAATGTGAGAAGGTCTTGAAGTGCACTCTCTTCTTATGGCAGACCCAGGGGCTACAGACTAAAAAAGAAACTAAGCCAGCGCATATTTATTCACAAGCTCGAACTGATCCGAACTGACTGGCTACAAACTCGTGCACATACATACATACATACATACATACACAGAAAATGCTTGCGGCTGCTGATAGAAATGAGATCGCAATGAGAATATATTTTCGACCATTACGTGGGTGTTACTTATGTGATCTTCATGAAATTTGGGCATATGCATATTATGTTTTATTTAGAAGATTCTGTCGTAGCACTAATCGCTATCGGAAATCGAAATGTGTAGATATTCCTGAAACGGTGGCAGTTATCGATAAAAGAAAACAAACTTGATCTGCGCCTGGTATTCGAGAACCCCTATTCCAAATTTGAAGTCTCTAGATCTGTCTGTTCATGCAGACGGACGTACAGACGGAAATGGGTATATCGGCTCGTCTGTTGATCCTGATCAAGATTATATACACTTTATGGGGTCGGAGATGCCTGTTACTTACATTTGCACAAAACCATTATACTCTTTTTACCCATTTTTAATGGGTATACTTTATATACTTTAAGGTTGCAAAAAATGTAATATCAAAACGGAAAGTATTCAGGAAATAACAGATTGAGATTTGGAAAGAGGACTACAGAAAGCGAAAAATGAGAGCGTAATAGATGAAAAGTTGGAAGAAAAGACAAAGGCAAATGGAAAAGCAATTAAGTTTTTCAGAACTAAGAAATTTTTAGGGAAAATAGTGGAAAAAATGTTGACGGCAAAAGAAGTTACAAATGAGTAGTGTGAGGGAAGCTTAAGTCAAAAAGAAAGTAGTTTTCAGCCGATTTGGAAAACATCTCGAACGAGAGGTAGAAAAAAAGGGAGAGTTATATGAAGTAAAGGGAGACAAAAAAAAAATAGAGGTAAAGTTGTCAACAATCCGGAATTTGGCTGTGAAGTTAAGCATTTCATTTTTTTTAGGGGAATTTAAATCGAATTTCTATTGCAGGTAGCATAATTATTTTCGCTACCCAGCAAAGACGACCGTAGCAGAGCATCATCATCATCATCATTATCATCATGATGGCTATTATTAAGTGCAACCCGCACAATGATATGAGTGCGTGCGTCCAGAGCGGAAGGATGTCAACGAACATGGCCCACATGCAGCTAGCTGCTGGCACTTTGGCTGGCAAACCACAAATTAAATGGCCAAAAGGAAGTGCCAAGAAAGGCGAGAACAAGGACGAGGTCATTGGACAACAACAGCAGACCATGGGAATGACAAGCAATTTCATTTCTCTCTCTGTCTCTTTCTCTCTCTCTCTCTCTCTCTCTCTCTCTCTCTGTATATTTCCCTTCTCGTTTTCCGGTCTACGAGCAAAATGTAAAGTGACCACAGAGCGCATATATGTGGGATACAGAATGCTGCATATTGAAGGATTTACATAGCAGCTCACAAATTGCGCACTGTCACATATAATTACCGTTAGCATTAAGCCGTTGAAACTTGCCATCAACTTTATTTCCGGTTCCTTTGGCATTTGCATTTAAGCAGTTGCAGCCTTCAACCCACCATCAATATAGACATCATCACCATCATCATCATCATGTGCTGTAACTTTTCACACCTAGTGTAATTGCAATTTGCATTTCGCACACACTCTTACACATACATACATGCAAATACATATACATACATATATATATATATATATATAGGGCGCCATAAGCTCTTAGAAGTTTTATCACATTAACTCGAAAGCTACAAAAATTTCAACATTAAAATTGTCACACAACTGACAAGCGACAAATGAGGACACTACTGACGTTGTGTCACAACACAGACATCCGCACCTCCTTCTTGCAGTACTTCAGCCACCGCTTGAGCACATCGCGTCACTAATGCGCTTTGCATAACTTTGTCAGGCAGCAGTTGATTTGTTTATTAGCAGCAACACCGAAAGTGAAGCTTCGCAGCGCAAAGTTGCAAGTTGAAAGTTGGCGCCAGCTGCTTCCCAACTGACAGACAGGCAGCAGCAAGAGAGGCTTAGTTAAAATAACTACAAGTGATGAGCGCTTGATAAATACAATTAAGTGGTTCCGCATGCTTTTAAATATTCAGACGCACCAGTTGGCTATTTGAGCTGCATTCCAACATCCTCTAAATCTGTGTTGTCATCCATCTTCAAGGACCACCCACTTAAGTACCGAAAGAGGCTTCAAAATATTTCGATTGTGGCGGTAAATTATATTGCTCACTGCTCATCTGGATTGTTGAGCGCACTTTGTGCGGTCCTGACACTGGTTGTGACAGCACTTTATTGTTTAACGACGTTTTACAGTTAAAGTGAGTGTTGGGCAAATGACTATTTTCATATTTTTAATTATTATTGTTAATAGCAATAATTAAATATCAATAATAAATATTATTAATGACAAAAGTGATTCCATTTTGTAGGCAAAATCCAAAGTCTTGCAATTAACTTATACTTACGTAATTTTCGTGTTAAAACGCATTTAAGTCTGCTAAAATATTTCTTTCTTAACCTTAAATAAGGTGATAAGGTAAAATAAACATACTTTAATTAAAAAAAATAAGATTGGAATAATCGATCCGTCTGCAAAGGTGTCTGATAGCTTATAATTATTATGATTCATCACGTAATTTTATCTATTATTAACGTAGTCATTGCGATTGTGTTCAAAGGCATAACTTTTACGCTTTAAGCCATAATTGCTAAATTTTGTTTTGAGACCACAGTGTGAAATGTATAACCAAAACTTTAACGTGCTTAAAATAAATTAAAATAATTTTCCCCCGTCGACAACTGGTTGCATGATAGAAAAAGGGCTGTACCACAAAATGTTCTATGGCATAAGCATATGTTCAGCTGGATAGTGGACCACATCACGTTTGTAATGGCGCAAGCCGCCCGCTTTTTGGCCAGCGGTTGACCGCAAAACGCAAAGGGCACATGAATATCGCTTGACCCGGAAATATACCAACGGAAAGCGACAAGGGCAAAAACCGCATCTGGTTTTGGCGACCATTTTATTGTTTATTTTAAATTGATATCATCGCTGGCATTTTGGCTTTGTGCTCGGCTTTGGTTCTGGTTGTGGGCGTGACCGCAAAGTAGCAAATCATTTTGCAATTCTTAGAGCTGCAACATTTGCGAGTCAACTTCGGCGGCTTATGACAGTCAAAAGAGGCGTATACGAAATATTCCGAAACAGAAAAGAATTGTGCCATTAGCAAAAAAAGTGATATATTAACGCAGGAAAGTTTGCACATTGCGAACGCATGAGTTTCATGGCCAAAAGCACACAAATAAATAAATGATTTGGCCAACAAGCAAACAAATAAGTACATACATACATTTACAGTTTTGGGAGCCATGTCCGCACGCCCACAAGCCCAATTTATGTGCAACACGTAAATTTTTGGACATAAAACTTTAACAACCGACGGAAAACGCTAAAGAAAGCCAAGCAAATAAAACAATGTCATGCGTATGTGTATGAGTATGCGTGTGTGGGTGTGGGTGTTGGTGTGGGTGTTGGTGTTGTGCGTGCTCAGCGTGTTTTGCGTGTGGAATAGTTAGTTGCCTGGGTTTTTATACGAATAGCCAGCACTTCACTCGATGGGTTGCATGAAACTGAAAAGCTTAACGTAAAGAAAAGTTGACTAATAAAACTAATGGAAAACTATATCAACTTCTCAGAAATATCTGAACTAAAATACACATTTTTTTTTTAATCAAATAAGATTGCAATACTCAAAAAAGCTCAATTGTATTACCAAATTTCCAGTTACGACTTAAGCGACAGTCGTGAAATAGGGGGACTTATCGATCAAATAATATGAGCCTGTTCAAAATTTTGGTAGCTCTTAATGTCTCTGAGATACGTTACGATACGGACAGACAGACATGGCTATATCAACTCGTCTTTGGATCCTGATCAAGAATATATATTACTTTATGTGGTCGAAGGGCCTGTCGCTTGGTACACTAGTTTGCACAACTTTATTATACCCTTTGTAATGGGTTCAAGGTATAAACAAAGGAACCCATTTTATACGCCTGGCATCAAAATATAATAAACTACCAAAATGGAAATGAGAGCTGCTAACGAGATGGCTAATCGAATGCAGTTGTGTGTGCTTGTGTTTGTGCGTCTGTGTGTGAGCGTGTGTGTGTTTATCATTTGTTGTTGTCATTGTTAATGTTTGCTGGGTGTTTCATTGAGGTAATGTGTGGTAAAAGCAGCACAGCAAAAAATAGTGTTCATTGCATTTGCCTGTTTCTGACAGCGACTCGATTCGATGACATTGTGCGCAGGGCGGACATGAAAGCAGCAGTTATGGTAAATGCAAAACGTCATAAATAAATAATATGTGAATATGATGAGTTATGATGACATGCATTTAAGTATGACTTGCATTTGTTTCGCGTAATCGTCGGTGCTTGGTTGGTTGTGTTGTCTTCACCGCGGGCTGTTGGTGCGATGTAAATGTCGATAAGGATATAGTAGTAGCACAAAAAGTAGCAGATTTAATGGTAGGCAAAGATTTTGTTTTCTTATTCATAACCCTTGCATACCTCACGGTAGTTAGCTTTCAAAAGCGCAGTGGGAAGTAAGCCCAGCTATAAAAGCATAGATATTTGGATAGTTGCTGAATAGTTGCTGAATGCAAGAGCTTTGCTCAGCTTCCGCAATTATGACCAGCTGCACTCTTGAAAGGTTCTCTTGTTTTTTTTGAAAGTCGACCTTTGCTGCCAACATTGTGAAAAGACAAAAGAAATATTGATAATTCTCGTGGCCCGTGGTTCAATTTTTTTGCACATCGAATTCCAAGCCCCAATGAGGCATTTGAAATAAAACAACGCGGTCGGGAAACAAATAAGCGTAATAAATAGCCAAAAAAAAATAATGAATAAACATTAAACATCCCGGCTATAAACGTTCTCATCTACATCGCTTGACATTTGAAGACCGCGAAAAAATCAAATGCAAAAATACCCAGAGATATATCATTACAGGGGCCTCCACCGGGGCATCTTGCTTTCAACGAAATCAGTCTTTTATTTTTTTTTCCAAATTTCTTTTACAATTTCCATAAATAAATAAAGCCATAATGCCCTAAATAAATAACAATAATGAAAAAATAGCAAAATTTATCTGCCTCCATATTTAAGTACATTTACACACTTTGCACTTTTAGGTTGTGTTGGCTATAGATTAAATTGAAGTTGCCTTTTTAATACTAGTAGTTAAAGTATGCAATAAAAAATGTTTATTCTCATACTTGGTAAACCCTGCCACATTAGGAAAACTATGCTACATTAAAAACGAATTGCTTTGCGCAGTAAAAGTCCAATAACAACTCGCACCTCGAAACCATCGACCAAAGCCAACGAAGCTGTCGCGCTTCCCAATGATAAACTCCATCTTTTGGTGGGGATTTATATTATTTAGTTTGAATTCGTTGCTTCGGAGTTAGACTCCAATAACCGGGACACTAAACAAATAAAACTATGACAGGAAAGGAGTTCCAGGATTGTAGCAACAACCCATTCCCACCTCCCGACGGGAGCTACACCGGCCGCTACAAATCTTAAATACCGCTCGCACAATTAAGATCCCAATTCGTTTGTGTGTCGAGTTAACCATAGTTTGGCCACCGATTTAGTAACATTCGGCAACTGCGCCTGAAAATGCAGCTCCAAATCTGCGGAGTAGAGCCCAAACAATCATAAACAGTTGGCAGTCAGTGCATATACAGGCAATTCTTTTCGACCGGACTGCACAAGCAATTAGCCAGAAAGAAAAGTTGCTCAACTTGTGACCAGTCGCTGGACATGGACTCTTAACTTTGAAAGCGACTTTTGCAATCAGCATTGCAGTGCTTTGTGCTGCACGTCCATCGGAATGCACTTACAATGTCCTAAGTGGCTGCCAGTTTCACAATGTCTTCGTATTGACTCTTGGCACCACATCAAAGGGTGGATGCGATTCGAAGAGATTCTAGCGGGGAATACACGTTGCAAGTCAATGTTTGAAAGAGTCCATAAGCTAAGCTACGGAGATCGAAAAACAGCAAGAAAAAACGCTGTAAAACAGCTTGCGAAATTTTTGAGTGTTTAAATCCTAATTTTTTATTTACATCAATTTATGTTGTTACATTCTAATATTATTTAAGAAAAAGAAGCACGAATGGGTATTAATTATTCCCTCTGCCACACACTGTTTTGCTATTGACTAACCTATATCGGAATACCGCAAATTGAAAAGCAACAATATTTTCTGCACATTTAATTAGTGGAATGGAAAGCCAGAACTTCAAAACAGATTTTTGGATGGTGGTAATACACATCACGCTCTTGAATCTAATTGCTTTGCCGCAGCACCCATCGGCTTTCATTATTTCGCTTCTGTGGCACGGTTCGTGCAACGGGACGTCCGTTTATCAGCCAAGTGGGGGCCGTAGCCGTTGGGGATGGCTGTGACTGACCAGTCGTCGGTGCGTTACCTGTGGGATGCTGCTCAAACTTCTGAATTAGCTGCCACACTTTGGGGCAGCGCGGCGGGAGGGAACATGCATCGGCACTTGAATTGGGCATGGCTTAACTTCAATTTGCAATCAATTCTTCTTAAATAAACTTCAAAATTCATACAAAAAATAAATGGGAATCAAATGTAATGTGATGTAGTTAAGCCAGATATATACTGAGAACTAAATAAAAAAATATATTGATTCACAAACAACAACAAAAGGGTTCGCCTGCCCAGTTCTTATGCCAAAAAATATTGAAAATGTCTTTTGATTCTTATGATCGCTATCAGTTGAAGGGACCCTTTGAACTGTTGCTTATTGTGGATGACTTGGATGCCGCGTGTTGTGCTGTGCTTTCACCAATCGACTGAAGAATGGTTTTCAGTAATATATTTCTTTTCTTCTTTTTGCAAGATAAGTTTTCCAAATATACTTTCTCAATAATAAGGTGAGTTATCAAGAGCGATTTTGAAAAATTCAAGGCGATTCTCTTACTGAGTGAAGTTGCAATCAAGTAATGTCTTGCCGATGGTCTTAACAAACTTAATGTATGAAACTGTACCACAATACAGTACTTACAAATAATTAATGAAATAATTACACAATTATACACATTCGTGTATAAATCGCAAAACTTACCTATTTAATATGATTCAGCTATTCAACTTTTCTAAATGTTTCCCATTTTCCATACGTATCACTGTTGACTAGATTTGATACACTACACATACATATACACATATATATGTATGTGTGTAGATACATAAATACTTATTTAAAGCGATGTTAATAAAGATTAAAAATGTGACAAAATAAATGTGGGGACTAACAAGTGAGGTTTAAGCAAATGACAGAAGTAAAAATATGAAATGCATGCACAATTTTACTGGAAACTGTTGTTAGTCACATTTATTATTCGATTAAACGACAGTTCATGACAAGTGGCACTTCGGTATTAAGGCAAAACTAAAATGCAATTGTAATTGTATTCAATTTAATATCGTTTTAAATTTCAAATAAAATGATACAATTGAATATTCCAAGAGAGTATTATTATGGTTTTTATACAGGGAAGTTGTTAGTGTGTGCATTCAAATTAATGGATTGTGATGAATTCCAAAGTTCCCATTAGAGTGTTAGTACTAAAACGATAACATAGGATTAGTTGCGGGAGATGTGATCCAAACCAAACCATAAGAACACAAACGAAAAGTTAGCGTTAAGATCATATGGAAAAGAATTTTAGAAATATATCAAATTAATATCAAATAATATGTAAAATAAAATAATATCAAAAACACTCGCAACCGCTTTTTACCTGACATGTCCATATGGACTTAGTCCCGGTTGAACTTAGTCCCGGCTTAACCCCCACCCGATGGGGCCGCTTGATTCTCTTGCCCTTCGGGATTCTGTATTTTTATTTTTAGTCTTTCCACTTTTCGCTCCAGCTTTTCTTCTGCGCACTTTGATCTAAGCATTGCTAAGTGATCTTCTTTTACTCTTAGCTTCAATCGATAAAACTCCCTTAGCGTTTCAGGATTTTTTGTGGCATCTCGTTTAAGCGACTTCCTAAGCATTCTTAACTTTTCAGCCACGGGATTTGATTTCTTGGCAGTAAAGTGTATTCTATAATTATTGCCACGGTAGGGCTGTGCCTGTGTCTGTTCTGGTTCTTGATTTTGTACCGACACTGGCTGCTCTTGAAGAAGAGGTGACAGCAGTTCTGGTGTTGTTAACATATTGAAAAATTCATGGCCAGTTAGATTAATCAAATCTATTGGCAAATCGTCAGTTAAATGGTCCGGTAAATCCAGCAGAAGGTCAGCATTATCAAGTGGTGGTCCGTTTAATTCTTCAAGCTCCGGATATGAGCTTGGCCAATCTGGAACATCATCAGGCAGATTTAAATCCATTTCAAGTTTTTAAATGCCCTGTTGTCGAGGAAACTGGGTAAAAAAAAGGAAAACAAGGAAACCAAATAACCTAAATAATATTAACAAATTAAATGAAGAAATAAAAAGAATGTGTATTAATAAAAAATAAAATAAATGATATATATAAGTTATGATTTTTCGAAAAATGTTTCTATAATGTGGTAATAAGCAAACTAATAGGAAGGTTGTACCAAATAAAACATGAGCTCCGTAAAATCCAGTTGATATATAATGATTAAAGAATTAATGAATTAATGAATCTGAAAACGGAAATGTGAAGGGGTTTTCAAACTAAGCGTGGAGAATTGTAAAATAAGCCCCCAAATGTGAAAGATTTCGTTATATTAACCAGTACTGAGCTCGTTTAACTGTAACTCCTGAGGCTAATAAAATTGAGATGTTTAATAGAGAAACTTAAATTACGTTAATAGAAACCATTCCACTGGGATATCATGCTGCACCAAAATTTAACACAAGCAGTACACTGAACTCTTATCAGGGTCCTATCTTGGTATAACCATCACATGATTGTAGTTTCAGGATCACATACATTATCTGTTAGAATAACTCTACTTTCTCCACCAACAACTGCATGTCCATGTCTGCATGGTAGTACAAAAAAAAAATAGAAAAAACACGTAGAGCAAGCTAAGCTCTGGGCATTCATTTATAATATATAACACTCAGATGTTAACCTAATGCTTGCAGCAAATGGCGCAATACGGAAGAGGTGGCGGAGGTGGCGGAGCTACTCGTAGAAGAGCCAGGACATTGTAACACACATATACTAAACACGCGCACATAAATACACCAAATCTGCTTTCAGGGCTTGCAAAAGGCTGGAACAAAACAAATGCAAAGAAAATAAATAGAAAAAAAATGAAAGCGAAAACTAAACAACAACAAAATGAAGCACATACGACAACAGTTTGCTCGACTTACAAATACTCTTAATGGTTGAACCGAATCGATGTTAAGAAGTCTTTTTTTTGCTCCAAAAATATTCGAAATTTAAATTTATATAGACCACATTTAGCATAAGCAAAAAATAATAATAATAATTAAAGGCGTATAGTTTTGGAGAAAATGTATAACCTTGAAATGCGTGGGCTGCGGGGAAGGCAAAGGAAGGCAACCCAATAAAATGGTGGCCTTTAGAGAGGTAACTTTACATATGTTTAGGCATATGGATACAGATACGTATGCGTGTATGCATATGTCAATTTTAATGCTGTATGTCTGTCTGCTCTTGCAATTTGCATGTTCATTTATTTCTTTACGTGTGTACGTCCGCCTGTATGTGTGTTGTGCTTGCTGTCCCTTTTATGGTTGCTTCGCGTTGCCTTTAAGCCTTTATTTGTTGACGTCATCCTAAGCCCGACACCCAACATTTCTCACACACCCACACACACACACACACACACACACACACACACACACACATACACATACACTTGCAGAAGACATATATGAATTTGCATTTTCCGCGCCCATCTATTTTACGTATACTTCGCCTTATTTGCATGCGTTTTATCTTCGAGTCGTTATTTGTTATGCACACACACACACTGCAAGGCAGCACAAAGACTCGTCCTTTGGCTCCAGCTCCTTTTATTACACTTACAAAACTGACAACTTTTTGTTGGCAAGTGGAACTGTGGCATCGCATCACATCGCTCCACCCAAAATGAACAAGCTTTTATTGGTTAACGCTCAAGTGTCGCTCATTTTGCATAAAAAAAAGTGTAGAGATCAAAAAGGGGCTGCCACATGTTGGCTCTGGGTGTCGACAAATGTGACAAGTTAAGTCTTAACGGCAGCTGACGTAAGTCCGCTGGCAAAAAGTGTGTTTTAATATACGGGACTTCACTCAAAGCCAAATTTTCAGCCAGTTCTTAGCCGTTCATAAGCCAGACATCCAACTAACTTCGGTCATTTGAAATGACATACCAGTTTTCGTAATAGTCTCATAGCCGGCTTCTATTAAGCTTGTTAAAACTATAACTTTTTTATAAGCCATTTACCAATCCATTTACCAATTTTCACGATTCTTAAACAAAAACTCTATAAGTTCTTCGACGGAGTCAACTTTCAAAAGGTCGAATTTATCTGTAATTTTATGCACTCAGAAGAAAAAGAGTTTTGTGTAAGCATATAAGAAAAAACTCGAAATTAGACTTCTTTTTTTTTAAATTTTAGAAAAATATTCCTTGAAATTAAGAAAAGGAAAACGCTAGTTCATTTGAAACTTGCGTTTTATAAACATATTTTCTGAATAATAAGATGAGTTTCTCCTGGCTGCAATGTGCATTTTTTCTCTCTCTAACACTGTTTCTAACTCTGTTTGCTGTCTTTAAAGTTTCTTCGTTTTTTGCTAGTGTGCAAAATGTTTGAAATTATTGTCTTTATTTTACTTAGAATTTCTGGGGAGGTGTCAGAGAGATTTGTTTGATGAAAACAAAATTTAAATATGTTGCAGTAAGGAGAGAATCTAGCATGGGCAAGAGGAAACAAGCTAGCATCGAGCTGCTGTGTAGCAAATAAATTTGGGTGGCAGTCAGGATGCAGTCGGCATTCTCTAAATTTGCGTGTTCAAATGCCAAATGACAATAATATCTTTAGGATTCAAATATCTGAAAACCCCATTTATAGATTTAATTTATAATCTTTGTTAAATATTCTGAAATACCGCGTAAGCTGAGTTACTCTCACAGGCTTATGCGAAGCATTCTCATATTGTGTGAAATTGTTAAATTTATATGTACAGATGATAGACGAGGAATCTCATTTTGTAGACTTTAAGTGACGCCGACTGATAATTGATAACTGACAACTGACAACTGACTTGACACTGGCTCCCACTCGTGACTTGTTCAATGCCATGGCATGAGTGGGGGAGAGGGCTGGGTGGGCCATATTATATCCTGTCACATTGACATATATGCATGTCCTCGGTGATTGAGTGCTGCTCCTGTTGCAGTTTCCAGTCAAAGTTAATGACATCAGTGAACCCAACGATTAAATGCTTAAGTGTTGCGATTTATGAAGACTCTAAGGATATGCCAGTATCTATCAACGTAATTGGGTATAAATACAATTAGACGGATT
Source organism: Drosophila nr. medialis 2 BK-2023a (assembly GCA_035044325.1). Lineage (NCBI taxonomy): Eukaryota > Metazoa > Arthropoda > Insecta > Diptera > Drosophilidae > Drosophila > Drosophila nr. medialis 2 BK-2023a. The sequence continues at coordinate 1,302,573 of JAWNMH010000364.1, forward strand.
AACGTTAATTTCGGTCAGATTATGTTAAAGAGGGATACGTTAGAACTAGCTGGTTGAATTCCGTAGGTGTTTACCAGTTTGGCAATGTTGAAACCATGAATGCAGTCATAAAAACGATACTCGATCTAAGAATTTAGGCAACGCTGTCAGGTCCTATAAAATGACTAAATTCGAACAATATTGCAAATAGGGGATAATTGAAAATCGAAGTTGTTTGTTTTTAAAGTGAATCCGATGGTAAATCGGAGGAAACTTAGGCAACAACTTTTTAATATAATTTGTGTTCAAATATCACAGGAGCACTATTTAAATAACTAAATTCAAATAATTAAATAATATTAACCTCCAAGTTCATATGATTGGCTTGTTGTATTTGAAGACATTTGCGCGATCCTCCAGCATTTCTAACAATTAAGGTCACCATATTGTTGTCAGGCACAAGTCACTTCAGCTTCCGCTAACCATGTCATGTCCCTGTGACCTGCTGGTTGAGCTGAGTACAGGGTCAGGCGTTCCTAAGCCACTTGGATTACACTTGTCCAAACATTTTTCGTATCTTTGGCTTTCCTTTTAGTTGGATGCGTTATTGCGCTTCTTTCGTTAAATTTATACTCTGATAGCGAAGGTTTTAGGAGAGCTTATTGGTTTTGTAAAATGCCCGTTATTTTTCGACACCCTTGAAATCAAAGAAAATCAATAAAACCCATAGTCACAGATCGATAAAAAACCGAAAATATCACACAACTTTAAAGCTGGAGTAAACAAATTTGGTTAGCAGTTGGAAATCGGCGTCCTTAAGAGATAACCACCTCCATTGCCCCCAGCCACTTCGGTCCTAAGAATCGGAAATGCCTGTATCTTCCACATAGAATCACAAAATTGTTAAGTTATTTTATCGGTTTCTTTCTTTAAGGATCATTATTATGGTCACAACCATTCCCACCTCAAAACCGATATAAATGTCACTGTAAATCGATAAGACCATATATCCCACATAACTCGAAAACTAGTTACCAAATTTGAAAAACATACCTCCCACTCCGCCTCGAAAAATTAAGAGAAAAGCCTCTGAGTCCCCAAATTTGAATGCTTATTCTAAAGATACAAAATTTTGTAGTGTAATTACTAGTGAGGCTACAGCAACCAATATTGATCACGCCTCAAAAAATTATCTAAGCCAATATCCTCCGCAATTTAAAAGCTATAGACACCATATTTAAAAGTCTCATTAATGACAATGCAATAGTTGAGTTGATATAGGTTCTTACCCAAATTTTAGCCGCGGACATAACACGGGTATCAGAGTATTATGCAGTCGGTCATGAACAACTACGATTTCCTCACTTGCTATTGTTGATTTTGTTGCTGCTGCTGCTCTTCTTGTTCCCAAAAGACTGGCAAGCAATGTCAGACGACATTGTGATGCACCGGGTATGGGGTATGAGGTGTTGGGTTTGGGTTTGGACTTGGGATAGGTTTGGGTTGGGCTCATTCATGCCACTCGGACATGCAAGGCCATGCCATTTCCAGCATCTCCCCGCCTGCACGTCTCCATTGTGTTGCAGTTTTTGCTCTTTTGTATACGTAACTGTCTGTCACATTTTTTGGGACCTGGGTGAGGAGTGAATGGCGAGAGGCAAGAGACGAGCAGCTACTCACCTGGACAGGCGGCGGGGGACGTTGCGATTGTACGACCGTTAGATTGGTATGTGGCCTCGGGATTAGCCAGAGCGCTTCTTGATCATGAATAAACGTTGGAATATACATATTTTTTAAATAACTATATATATATAATATATACATACATGTACAATATATTTATGCTGTATCTGGGATCAGGAGCACAACGAAAGCAAATGCGAACAATTCATATTCAAAGCAAATGTAAGCCAATGCAAAGTTATGCACTTAATCAAGTTGATTATGCCAAAAACAACGCGAGAGATTTTAAGGGGCAGATGCCGGGGGTCGTGGCAAGTGTATTAATGAAAGTGGGGTGCAACTGTGCAAAGTTTTCTCATATGAAAAGTTTTGCAGTAATTTTTGTTTTTGCTTTCCAACAAATTGTTCTACTTTGCTGCCTTTGAGACATTCATGTAATACATATGTATTTGACTACATGGAATAAACTTACAGCTCTGACTGTTGGTCTGTCGTTCAACAACACCATAAATATATATATATATATATATATATATATATATATAAGCACATGGATACTCCAGCTTGTGAAGAAGCTGGCTGCATGATCCAATTCATTAGCTTACAATTATATTACTGACTTAAATTGCATTTTGTGTGCATGTCAACCCAATGACAGACAACGTGCCTGTCAACAGCCCATATGTGTGTGCGTGTGTGTGTGGAGTGTGTAGATGTGTAATGGAGAACAATACAAACAACATTCTGATTCGTTGCAATTTTGGCAATTAAATAGATTTTCCTTACATGCCCCTTAACTAACTACGAGATTGGGATTACGAAAATACTTGAGACTCTAATAGTTAAAGTTGCAAGTGAATTATTTGCTTCGGGCAACACCAGGTAATTGCTCACTGACTACAATCCACACCAGAGTTGAAATTATTTTTATTTATTTTTTATAAATATGCTAGAATATTCTTGTTGCTCGACTCTCGTGCTATCTGTCTTTCTTTCTCTGGTTAGTTAGGAAATTTGACAGATTGCCCCAAAGAATGCTATTGTTAGTTGTATCTTTGCAGCAAAATTTCAAGAAAGCAATAAAATATTGCATACAATTTTACATATAAAATCACACTTACGTATACGAGGTGTAGTCAATCCAACATGGCCACAGATTTGTTCGTAGTCACCTTTTTGTCGATTTGACGCCTCTATATGTTGTCTGCTTAATGGTAGTACTCAATTAGGATCCAATTTTTTCATCACTACACATTTTGCAAGAACTTAATCAATTTTCAATGCAAAGTAAAGCAATGCTTTGAGAGCAATAAATTGCGATGGGATTTGGCAATTTTTTGGGCAGGGCTGTGCGTCATTCAATTTTCTAACCAATCTTGGGAGGAGGTGACCAGTAATCTATTTGATGTCTTTAGCTTTTAAATTGTGAGAGATAGGTGTTTGTATCGATTGTGATTATCGATTTTATCGATTTTCAAGTTTCCAGCTTCAATGGTGTAAAAGAAAAGACTTAAATTTAAACAGATGAACGGGACAGCTTACAAAACCAATTTACTTTCAAACATGCACTATCAGAGTATAAAAATACACACATTCAAAATTCCATTAGAGCAGATGCATGGGTCCAAGGAAGCCATTATCTTAAAAATAGAGTTGTGGTGCTCACGATGAACATGGTATTGTGGCAAAGCTGTCCGAGTCCGTTGCAAAACCAGCTGTGAAAAATGTGTGCTTACATTTGGGCCAATTTGACAGAAACTGTTATGAAAAGAGAGTGTAATTGAAAAGCATTGAGTCAACCATTTTGTGCATTGAAGTGGACAGAAGGGCTGCAATAAACTTAAGGATTTAACTTTGCTAGTTAGCAAGTTGACAGGATGTTGGATGTTTTAATGAACAAAATCGTGGCGTCAAGCAGTTTGCCTTATTAACTTTTCAAAATTGTCTACCCAGCATCAAAATATTTACGTCTAAATATCGATTCTCGCCGTGCAGATTAAAAAAGCTATAGGACCTGATCCCAACCCCTTATGCCTGAATGGTAATTAGCTGTAATCAAAGCTGAAGAGCTTACTGTACAAAGTGGCTGTTAAGGGCGTCAAGTATGCACACATGCATATGTATGAGAAATGAGAAAGAAGCAAGAATCAAGCGACATTAACTTGGGCTGGCAAGCGCTGAAAGCATATCCAAAATGAACAATCTGCTTCTGAGTGAGGATGGCTGAATGGAGGACGTCAGCTTTGCGAGAAGTCCACAGAAACAAAGCAAACTAATTTAATAAGCGTAACAGCTACAAACGACAACAAACAGCTGAGAACAACATCAACAACAACAAAATGAACAACAACAGCTGACAAAGTCTCAAGTGCGACCACGCCCAGTTTTTGAGTGCCACCACAGCCACTGCCCCATTCTCGCTTGGTGAAACACACACCTGCCGCAAAGCCGCAACCCACAAACTTGGCAGCCCGCCCGCCACGTGCGCCGTTTCATAATCAAAATACATTCGTAAATTTAGCGGAAATTGTTGTTATTTTCTTTTGTTTTCACACAAAGTCAACGCGAAACGTGGAGGATACAAAGGCTGGCGAAAACTGAAGGCATCGAAGCCAGCCGCCAAAAAGGCTGCCAGGCTATTAAGGACCTGAAGGAGCCCTTAAGCAATACAATTTTGATTTTCTCATGTCTCGCAAATTGCCAAATGTATCAAGCCAAGCGTGACCCAAAGCCGATTGCTCCAAACGGATTGGCGGCCCCTCTTTTTGGCTAACCACTTTTCCGTTTCCTGTTCCCCGTTCTTTAATTTAGCTGATTAAGCCGACGAATTGGAGATCAACAAATGCGAATTTCTATGCTTATATATGTATATATATATATATATGTATCTGCAGAGTATATGTATACTCTGCAGATACACCTATTTGTCACTTGTGGCACCTCTCTTATCTTTCCATTTGTCTTCGCTGCCTCTATATCGTCCTCTCTTGTCCAGCTGCGTCGCTCTTGATTAATGTGGCGTCCATTTGAGTGTCGTGTAATTCTATTCAGAAAACAACTTGAAAAACCCACATACACTTCGTGAGGTCTCATTTTTGTAGGAAACAACCAATTAATCAAAACCTTATACATTATTTCCTCTAAGTGTGTTAATTTATATTTTAAAAATTGCAATTCCATTTTTTGAAGACTCCTGGCCACCCTGAACCTTCGCCTCCCCTGGTCGATTTTGCAGTTTTGTTAGAATTTCCAAACTGTTTCGTTCTTCAAATTTTAAAAACTTTTGATTCTTTTAAAGGTTTAAGCTTTTTCGAGTAATTTTGGACAACGAGAAAATTTCACTGCGCTATTGCGAATTGTGTCAAGAATATCATTTCTATCAAGAACATTTATGTAATACATGTTGCATGCACACAGCTAAAAAAATTGCTGAGCAACCTTGGCACATGTCTGTGGCCTTCTTAAAGGCTACCCCAAAAGTTCAAGCACTACTTCAATTGCACCAGCATAAAAAAAGGAAAAATAACACAGTAAAACCCAAAAGCTAGCCGGGAAAAAGTTTGTTGAAAAAAATTCCGTTTATGAAATATAAAGGCACTCAAATTCTCCAGTTGGGATGCTTTGTTAGCCAATCAAAAGTTTGCCAACAATTAACGCTACCCGCACTCTCATTTCAATTGGCTGTAGCAATTTCTAATCCTCATAACTGTCACTCTTGGGGAATTGTTTGTTTGTTTTTGGGTTTAATTTTTAATTAGGGTCCTTGCTTTGTGGCACACTTTCCTATCAAGCTACGTAATTACCTTTTCTACATTTTTGGCCACATTCATGTTGTTTTTTTTCCGGCAAACGAACGATTTGTGGTTTTGACAGCAAGAGTTGTCAATTTAATACAGCTGCTAAAAAATTGACGTTTGGCATACGTCAAAAGAAAACCCTTTGATATGTCAAAAGAACCGAAAGAATATTATTACATTTTTGTCGTCCCCTACGAATTTTATTGCTTAAAGATTTGTAAATATAGCAAGCTGATTTTATATTCTAGCTTGTCAACACTCGCAAATAATTAATATTTGCAATGGCCTTGTGGCTCTCTATATATATGCTTATATCTACATTGATCTATAAAAGTGGAAAAAAAATAATATGCTTACCTTTTTCGGAGTGATTCTCTCTGCAGGTAGTATGCGAACGCTTCAAATCGAACCTTACGAATGGCGCTAAAAGGAATTGCAAATAATTATAAGTCAGCAAATAAGCATGCGGCACAAAATGGCGCATAGCGGCCATATTGGTTTGATTTATGTTTCTCACGTTTATTAAAAGAAAAACTCACATACCAAAGCACTTGAAAAAAATTGAGAAAGTTCTTCTTATTGTGCCTGTGCAACCACTTTGAAAATCAGAAATTCGTTAAACTTTTGCTTTCAACAAATGAAATGTTCTCTTTTTTTTAGAATTTGCCAAAATGAACGCGTCGAGATTGACTAGCAAACTAACTGGAAATTCGGTGCGTGTTGTCAGCTACGATGTCAGTGTTACCGTTTTAACCACAAATTGGAAATACCAAAAATATAACAAATATCAGGACATTCCGAAATAAGCTTCGCCCACTATTTGTAGTTTACTGTTGACAGTAAATTAACCAAGCAAATTTTTGCGTTAACATAATTTGTTGTTGGTTTCTTTTGTTGTTGTTATGTATATAAATATGCATACAGCTTAGCAGCAGCATATGTGAGAAGCTAAGATTATTTTTTATTGTAGCACTAGATAAATGGATAAGAAATGCCTGCCAATGGCAGACTACACACAAAAAGTAACATAATTATGGTAAATCATCAGAATAACTGTTCCCATTTCAAATTCCATTTATACCACTTACTGTTTACTGTTCACGTATTTTTATTATTAATAATTCTCCCCGATTTAACCAAAGTCAAGCAAAGTGAGAATACCTCAAATAGCTGAGCAAATTCAAGCGAATTTTACTTCGAAAAATACTAACACTACAAAGACTGGTCACACTTGGCACACTAGAATGTTAAAATACGTTTTAGACTTGTGCTTCATGGACAGTTGTAACACGTCTAGTTTTTACCAGTGGGCAACCTCGGCTAGCTCCGTTTTCTCCAACCCTGCCTATCGACGGTACAGACTCCAAAACAAAACTCGACCTTCACAACACCACAAAATAAAAGAAACAGTTGGCAGGCCTGGTGCTTATGGCCACGACGTACCCGCCCTTCCTGCATTTCAATTTTGAATTTAAATAGGAAAATTTAAATAGGAAATCAAATATTTTATGGATGACCCTCAATCCCTATTCCACCCTATTAGAGCTCTAATATAAGTATTTGGTGCAGGTGGGGCTTGATTCAAAGACTGTTACCTAAATTTAGCAATAATCCAGATGCCGGATATTAATAAAACTAGGATAAAATTAAATATTTAAATGAATAATGTACAATAATTAATAAAGAATTATGAAATGGGTAGCGTATGAATGAAATAATTACACACAACATTTACTCTGTCACCAATAGTGTGTGCCGGATGTGCAGAAGCACTAAGCCTTCGGCTCTGAATTGGGATTGTAGTAACCTTTTGGCAATTCAGATTCTATAGTAGATACGATTTTTAATTTTTTTTTGTACGAATGTGCGCACGAATTGCTCTCCGTCGAATATAAACAAGTCGCTGTCCGTTGGATTTATCCCGTTGGATCCCGGCAGTTGTTGGGATGATCCGAAGGAGGACGAATTGATGATGACGTAGAAATGGGGGTAAAAACGAAATAACCAAAAAAAAAATAAAGAATCTGCGGCGTGACCTGCCGTCGGCCACCAGAACAGATAACATAAATTAGCACAATATTTAAATATTATTTAACACCACGTGAATATTTAGCAGCTAAGAGACATGACCTGCCTCAATTTGATTTTCATTGTCATATGTAAAACTTAACCGTAACCGACAAAACGCCGCATTGTGGAAACTGTGGTCACCTGAAGTTCAGCCTCGCCAGCCCTGGCAACCGATTCCTTTATTTCGGCGACGTGGCCCTTTACTTTTGCTTTTTTTGTGGCGGTATGCGATAACTGGATATCGACATATACTGCAAATGCAACATAGTTTGCCATGATACGACGAGTTGTCGTGGGCATGTCCGGCGGCGTAGATAGCGCTGTCAGCGCCCATCTGCTCAAGGAGCGCGGCTTGAATGTGCTCGGCGTCTTCATGCGCAACTGGGATGAGCACGACGAGCTCGGCCGTTGCACAGGCGAACAGGACCTAAAAGATGCAGAATGGGCATGCCGGCAGCTGCAAATTGAGCTGCGTCAGGTCAACTATGTGAAGCAATACTGGACGGCGGTATTCAGTCAGTTCTTGGATGACTATCAGCAGGGCCTGACACCGAATCCGGACATATTGTGCAACAAGCATATCAAGTTCGATTTGTTCCATCGGCATGCGCTGGATACGTTGCAATATGATGCCGTTGCCACTGGCCACTATGCCCGCAACAGTCTCGGCAACTATCTGGAGCATCGACCGACAGACCAGCAGACGGCAGATGTGCGCCTGCTAATACCAGCCGACACGTTTAAGGATCAAACCTTCTTCCTGGCGGGCATACCACAGGCAGCGCTGCAGTGCACAATGTTCCCGCTGGGTGGACTGCTGAAGACGGAGGTAAAGCAACTGGCTCGCCGTATTGGACTGCAGAAGCTGGCCGAGAAGCGCGAAAGCACCGGCATCTGTTTTGTGGGCAAGCGTGATTTCAAAGCCTTCATACGAGAGGTAAGCGCATAAAGAAGCTAACATAAATCTCTAATAACTTTCATTGTCATTGATAGTATATTAGCTGCAAGCCGGGACATTTTGTGGACGTCGACAGCGGCGAAGTGGTGGGCAACCACGAGGGCATTCATCAGTGGACGGTGGGACAACGCTGCCGACTTAGCTCATATTTGCAGCCGTACTTTGTGGCACGAAAGGATGCCGCCAGCAACACTATCTTTGTGGCAGCTGGGCACGATCATCCCGCATTGCATAGCATCCGCATCCGCATCGGCGAATTCAACTGGCTGTGCAATCGGGCACGCCAGCAGTTGGCCACAAGTGGCAGCCTGCGCTGCCGCTTCCGCTTCCAGCACACAAAGCCAGTCGTCGAGTGTCGTCTGCGTCCCTTCGACGTGCTCCTAGATGCACCACTACGAGCCATCACACCGGGACAATATGCTGTATTTTATGACGATGTGGCCTGCCTGGGTTCTGCGCGCATTTTGTGCGGAGAGCCACTATCGAACTCATCGAAGAAGATGACATATGGCGATGGAAACAAGCACGCACCGCACGCACTCTCTCGCCTACCTACATGTTCATCAGATCGCGTCCTTTGACAGAAATGAAATTAATGCCCGGACCATTCATTTTATTTCCGTCAAAGAACGCTAACTGATGAACATGTATGTAAGCGAGAGAGAGCGTGCGGTGAGTGCTCAAGAGGAACACACCCGATGGCGCCTCCAGGCCGAGGCGTGCCAACATCTCGGGATACTTGAACGGCGCCAGCACAGCTAGCACCGACACCATTTTTTATATTTGTCAGATTAAGCAACCCATTAAGACTTATAAGCTGTGAATCTATGCGTAAATATATGTATATATGTATTAAATAACTATATTTGTGTTAATTTATAATGATCCATATCTTCTAGAATTGGCGTGTCGACTATCGGTCGAAAAAAAACGGTCCATGTTTTTGATGATGCACTAACTGTTTGGACTAATCTGAGTTAGAAGTTTCAAAATGTTGCTGAATGGACTATTACTATATATCATTTATAGATTTTTGTACTCGAATAAAATCATGACAAATTCAATAGATTATTGCCGTCGAATCGTTCTTAAATTTAGTTCTTCTTTTGTGTAGATTGCAGTACACCCCAAATTCTAAGGGCAATAATTTTTGACGTTATCCGTTTCAAAATGAAATATAAATCATTTCAATGTTACGACAAACATGAAATAAAATAATGTATTTAGAGTCAGCATTATACAATTTCCGATCGAATGCTTCAAACAATCTTAGTTTCTATATTTCCTTAAGCGTTAAACAATCGCATGGCTTAATTTATTTCTGCTCATGTCTGTATTATTTGCATCATTTCCTATTCGTAGTCCAAAAAAATTAAGGCTATTATAATAAAAACTATGGTCGTTTATAAATAAGATTATGTTAAATTAGATCGGCTCGATTAGTAAAAGTTTGATTGGATTATTAGCAGATACTTGACTTAAACACTAAACTATCGGCGAGTATAGCGAGTATTGAACTTAGGTCAAGAGCACGGTCAACGCATCTAGAAATCGGGTCAAGTCGCTCTGGCGCAGCTGAACGATGGACGGCTCAAAGAAGTCCTGCAGCAGGTTGGCCTTGCTCTTCTGTGCTGCCTGATCGAACGCCTTACCAAAGAAATTCTTCGGCGAGTCCTCGCGCACTGGCGCAATGCCAACCAGCAGACACATGCCGTTCGTCGCATCTAGCGGACATGCTGCGATCAGGGGTAAATCAATTGCATGACGCGCCCTCGTCGTTGCCACATGGCCATGCAGCACAAACTTGGCAAGCAGTGCCAACGCATATGGATACGAGAAGAATGCGTGCTCCTCCTGCAGTACATAATATAAAAATGAGCCAGTGGAATGCACCTGATGCGCCTCCAAGCAGCTCTGGACCTGCCGAAAGATGGCCGCATGCAATAGCTTGGCATTATCAATGCCCGCAGTAAGTAGTTGTTTGTGCTGGCGCGTCAGCGCATCCGAGGCCTCCATGTAGCAATCCTCCGGTGTGTTTCGCTTCTTCACCGACTGCAGTATTGCCAGCAGCGAATAGACATAGTCGGCGGCAGCGTAACGACTGCGATAGCCATAACTGAGCGTAAAGGTGCCATAGACAATGTCCGGTATACTATATTTCTCGGCAAGCTTCTCCACCATGGAGTAGAATTCCTTGCGCAAGATTAGATCCATTGCACCGTACGATTGACGGGCGTGCACCAGCGGCAGCCCCATCTCAACGAGCAGCTCCTGCAGACGCTTCTCGCCCCGTAACGTCCATAGCTTCATCTTACAAGCGGCATAGCGGGAGTACCTATAACAAAAAAATAAAAAGGACGCAATCAGATCAGATCAGGCATTCAAAATGATTACAATACTTACCGCATGGACTCTGTGACGGTCCAGTGTCTATAGAGGACCAAGTGCAGATCGTTCTCAAAGCATATCTTTGAAGCACTCATCGTGTGTTGATCGTTTGTCTTGTTGGTCAGACGCGATACGTGCGACTGTATGTGCTCCAGTTCCAGGGTGTAGGCACCGCTCTCGATCTTGCCGAGCAGCAGTTGCTCGCTAATGCCGACAATGGCCCACCACAGCAGATCCATGTTGTCCTTGGACAGCTTCCAGGCCAGCTCAAAGATGAGCAAAGCCGTCGACCGGCCATAATAGCTAAATTGTGTATAGTCGAACATGATGCGATCCCGCTCCGATTCCCATTGTCGTTTTGCCCGCTGACGCAGCACGCGTTGCTCATGCCGCTCCATACGACTCAGCTTTGGTGCTCGCTGCCGTTCCGCATTGCCGCCATCATTATCAGAATCCCCAGCGTCGCTGTCAGCATCGTCGTCATCGTTGTCATTGTCATCGTCCCCATCGGAATCATAGAAAATTGCCTCAAATGCTGGTATATTCTCCTCCAGTGCTGGATCACCCAAAATGCACACCTGCCGGTCGCTGTAAACGTTGCACACGTCCAGCGGACGATGCGAATCGCATATAAAGAATGTGACATCCTCCGCCGGTTTCAGCAGCTCCACAATGTCCACACAGGCGCCGCAGTTGATCAGCAGCACGTACTTTACATCGCCCTGATGCTCCGAATAAGCCCGGCACAGACCCGTTACACCCATTATGGGCACCACGGTGTACAGCATGTGATCGTACTTGAAGAGCGACTGCAGTATTTTGCTGGCGCAGATCGCGTCAACGTCATAGTTGACAACGATCAGAATGCGTTTGCCAATTAGCTGCCCGTAAAAATCATTCTTCAGATCCTCTATGAACATTTTCAGCGCGCCAAATTCCACAAATCAATACAAAAAAAGACGCAGAAAAAAAACACAAAATTTCGAAATACAAAAAAAAAAAAAAAACAATTGTGAGCTCGAATTGCAATTGACGGACGGCACCTGTGCGCCGCCTTCACTTGTAATGGATAAGTTTGGTATTCCCGCACTTAATATGCCATCTTTCAGTGCGTCGCATTTGTTGTTAGATTCGCTCTTGTTTGCACTTTCCAGCTTTGAGCCCTCAGTCTCTGCATGCGCCACAGCTGCGCGATCGAATTAAGGCGGGAAACCCGACAGCTGTTCGGCGTGCTTCGCTGTGAATGGCAAAGGCATCGGTGCTTGTTGCCATGAACGTTAGCAAAGAATAAGCCAAATGCAAAATAAACGAACACAAATTAATATTGCTTATGGTAGCCATATTCGGATATAGATTACTATGATATCATTCTTCATATAAATGCCATTACTAGCTGGCTGGCAAAATGCTGGGCTCGTCTAATTTAAAATTGCAATTGCATTAATCGATTACAGCGTAACAATCACAGCAGCGATTAAAAATCGCTAAATCATGTTGAATTCCTATAAAATTAATATCTGAGCAAGCATTGAGTCTGAGATACAAACTGCTTTAGCTATGGCCAACAAAAACAAAAAGGAAAAGCGCATGCTGCTGACGCAGCGTCATGTCATGTCCAGAATGAATTTCCTCTACCAGGCCGCCAATCTGATGGCTCACAGCAGACAAAACAGTCTGGCCGCCTATTATGGCAAACTTTGCCGTAATGTAAGCACCAAATCCCTGATGCACATGTGAGCTCCACTAATACGAATATGTATGGGGAAAATGTAACTCAATTCTTTGCTTCTTAGGTCGCCAGCAGTAAAGCGCACACTATGCAAATGCTGTGCAATGCCCCTGCTGCCGGGCATCAATACGAGGCTGAAGGTGGGAGAAAAGCAGCAGCAGCAGCCGTCGGCACAGCAAGAACATAAACATAATTTGGCTGCGACGAGTTCGAGCAAACGACGGCATCGCCGTCGCAAGCGCTACAATGCTGAGGCTAATGCGAATGCAGCTGAAGGTACTCCTGCTCCGAGAGGATCGACACCGAGTGGTACACTCGACGAGCATGCCCGAATACAGATGGAGTGTGTGTTGTGTGGAGCGCATCGTCGCTTTGCTATCGACACACAGCACGAATGCTGGCCCGAGCGATCCGCGGCAATTGTTCAAGTGGTAACTCTGGGCAGACAAGCACAGACGCAGATGTCAGCAAATGTGGAGTAGAAGGTGGAGCAGGAGAAGGGGAAGGAGGAGGGAACTGTGAAGAGCGCACTTGTAAACGACGCTGGCTTATCGCAGGTCGTCTGCAATTCTACTTGTATTGATAAGCCGAGTGTATTATCAGGCATCGGCTGTTGCCGTCCACTGTTCATTACACACTATTCACTCACTATTCAGTATGTTCATCTTACTCTTTGCTCACATGTTCAGTATTTGTCCACATGCTGAGTTGTAGACACATGATTGGCCAGCTGCTCGCCCGGCAAATCCAGCGATACTCCAGCAGCAATAGCAGCGGGAGCGTTACGGCTAGACTGCTGGAGCAACGATATGTGGAGCTGACACGGCCAGATGGACAACAGCACAAGTATCCGAACATTTGGCTGCGCGACAACTGTCAGTGTTTGGAATGCTTCCATGCGGCAACACGGGCACGCAAGAGACACTGGGAGCGGGGCCCGTTGCATGTTCGTGCGGAGCGCGTCCGGTTTGACGAGAAGCGGCAACAGCTGATCGTTAACTGGGAGGATGCGCACAACTCTAGCTATGACTTGGACTGGCTGCAACAGCGTGACTTTGGTATCGAAGCCCGGAAACGGTATTTGGAAGAGGTCTACAAACCGCCCGCTCAGCTCTGGGGCAAGTCTCAATTTGGCAACGTTACTCGCCAGTTTGCGTATCACGATGTGCTCAACCAGGATGCAGTATTGCGCGATTGGCTTCAGGCGCTAGCCGTGCAGGGATTCGCCCTGCTCCATGGCGCACCGCACGATGTTCAAGTTGCGCGCCATTTGGCCGAACGTATTGGCTACATCAAGCGCACCACCTACGGGTAAATTTCGTATTTTCCATTTTATTTGTAATTGAAAATGTAAAGCCGGCTAGGTGATAATCTTAACTCTTCGTCTTCGTCTGCGTCTGCGTCTTCCTTTTCAGGGATGTGTTCGAGGTCAAATCGAAGCCGAATGCCGGCAACTATGCGTATCTGATGACGCCGCTGCCGCTGCACACGGACATGCCCTACTATGAGTACAAGGCGGGCATTAACATATTGCACACGTTGGTACAGTCGGAGTCATCGGGCGGGGCTAATATGATGACGGATGGCTTCTACGTGGCTAACACGATGCGTCGCGATTATCCGGATTATTACGAGCTGTTGAGGAGCGTGCCCGTTAACTGGTATGACATTGGACACGATGGGGATGCTGACAAACCGTTTCACAACCTGTGGCGCGCGCCCGTCATCTGCCTGGATGTGGATGGGCGGTTTGCCCGCATCAATCAGAATACGACAAAGCGCGACAGTCGATTCACGGTGCCGCTGGAACAGGCGCTTGCTTGGTATGAGGCCTACGATAAGTTTCTGCAGGTGGCCCAGGCGGAGGCCGTTGAGTTCAAGACGAGTCCGGGTGACGTTTTCGCGTTCAATAATCTTCGCATGTTGCACGGACGCACCGCGTACGAGGATTCGCCACAAAACAAGCGACATCTTGTTGGCGCCTACGTCGACTGGGATATAATCTACTCCAAGCTACGCACCCTCAAGTTTCCAGATGCAAAGGACTAATTATAAATCATTAATCATTGAATGTACTCATGTATATTGTATACTCATACTCATGTAATACACAGTTTTTGTTCATAATTAAAAATATTCGTACATGTAAATATATACTATGGACTCATAAAATGTTATTTTTTTGCATGGTTTTCTAAAGTATGCCGACAAAAATTGCGCTCGATATAATTATAAATTCTGTTATCGCTATCGATAGGCGGAGTGTGTACCATCGCTATGTAATGCTTTGGCCAACATCGATACAACGATATAGTTCAACAGATAGAACCATCTCTAGTTTGTCCTCTTTGGCACATGCATATCAACATCAACAAGAAAAACGCATTTGCACATGCAAACTGCTCTTGCAACATAGATAAAAGTGCTCGATTCCAATAAATAAGTGCAACTGAGTGTGTGTGCGTACGTGCGAGTGTGTGTGTGTATGTGTCGGAGTGTGTGTGTAAATGATGCCGTATAATGTGCGTGCCTGTGGCAGCAATGCCATGGTGCGTGAATACGCTGGCGGCAGCATCAATGGCATTTTGCGAAAAACAGGAACCGCTGCAGCATCATCCTGTGTCATTGGCGCCAACGGCCATATCACATATGGTGCAACACACGCAACAGGAGCGGCAGCAGGGTCGGACGCACGCCATCCGGCCGTCGATCTGCTTGTATTTGGCTATGCGTGCAAGATATTCCGAGACGATGAGAAGGCACGAGAACTGGATCAGGGGAAACAGCTGATACCCTGGATGGGCGATGTAAATCTCAAAATAGACAGGTTAATAATTGCTGCCTGGCTGCCACTAGCCCCTAAACTTAACTTAACTATAATGATAACTATACGCCTATATAGTACATATCTATAAAGTACATATTAAACCCATATATCTATATATATATATGTATATGCATATGTACGTAATTCCTTGGATCGCATTTGTTTATGTACATGATGAACACCCCCTCCCCCCATACTTTTGCTAGAGCACAACAAATTACGTACATATATATGTTTGTATGATGTGTACATCACACGTACATATGTATGTTTGTAAGTATGTACAGAATTACATACATAGATCTACAGGATCGAATCGAATCGAATCAAAAACCACTTCTAAGCCAAGCCGTTGTCATCAAACATCTACATCTACATAAAATTGACATGGACTGAACACCACGACCTATGACCTAATTGTTTGGTACGAAATTAAGTTGCTAGTTGCCGTTTGGCGAACCACAGAAGTATGCATTAAAGTTTGGCAACCATTGCATAAAGTGGTCGAAATGTCAAATATGATTCAATGTCAAAGAGTTAACACAAAAAAAAAAAGAAAAAAGTTAATGGGAACTGATCACAGATCACATTGATAATTGCGGACTGAGCTTGGAGACCCTGCAACTGGAACTGTAACTGGTCACGTTTTCTCATTGTAATAACAGCTCTTTTCAGTGCTTCGCAAAATGTATTATTGAAAAAAATATTTCTTTGATATTTAAATACTGTATTTGTAAAACAATTAACTTTTTTTTAGCATCCGGAGCGGTATGTATGAATGTTTAAGATACAATAATTTATATATAATTTCAATTATATATAAATATCCATAGACATTTAAATTAACCAAGCATATATACAATATAAACTACAACAAACAGTTTATTCAACTACTGTGTGAAGTAATATTTTTCGTTTTCAATCAACGATTATTTTAATTTCATTTATTTTGTATGTGTGTTGGAGTGTGAGTGCGTGCGTGGGTGTGTGTGTGGGTGTGCGGATGTGTGAGTATGAGGATGTGTGAGTGCGACCACCACCACCACCACCCCCCTTAATATTGATTCAATGTCACTAACAACGTTTTCTTTCCCGTTTATATTTCTCTGATTCTTTTCTTTATAAACAAACACACACACACACACACACATGCATAGATATGACGTGCGTGGAGCGTTGTGCGAACTATCGGCCTACGAGGCGCCACCGGGCGGCTATGGCAATCGTTTAGAATATCTGAGCCCCGAGGAGCAGCGTGCGGAACAACTGTGCGAGGAGGAGCGCTATCTGTTCCTCTACAACAACGAAGAAGAGCTACGGATGCAGCAAGGTAAGTGACGTTGCCGGCATGCCGTATGCACTGTCTCCTCAATGCGAATTGTTTGTACAACTACTATTTAAATTTTAAGTGCCAATGAATGAAATCAAGAGCGTTTATACATAACGCAAATCAAGCTCAAATCGATTGTACCAAAAGAATTAATTCAATTCAATCAAGAATCAAGTAATACTGCAAAAGCCGAACATAAATCAAGTCCAAAGCAAGTTCAGAAATATAGAAATCAAGTCGAACCACCCCATATAGCACCAAACCAATCAAAAACAATCCAAAGCAACCCAGCAACAACAACAACAGCAACAACAACAACAGCAAAAGCAAGAGCAACATAATCAACGTAAGTGACATCCTGCTTTTGGCGCCGTGGTTCAGGTAAATAGAAACCACTTCAAGTTTAACAAGCTAAACACTTTCTTACAGATGCTGCTGTCCAACTTGGGTATAGCGAGTCCAGCTCAGTCTCTCAGCTCGACCATTAAACTCAGAAAAAAACGAAATAAACAAAGAAATCCTTAAATTAAATCCAATCCAAATGTCAAAAAGCTTATTCTATGAATATTTCTGTAATTCATTTCTCATGTCTGGCTAAATGTTGATGTTTTTTGCCATGCACTAAAGTCTCGCGTTTGTGTTGTGTTTTCTTATTTTTGCCAACACTCCATACTCGCACACTCACACTCACATTCGCGCACATTCGCCCACATACACACACACATACATGTACAGAGGAGGATCTGAAGCGTCTGCAGCAGGAAACATCGGGCGGCAACTACAGCCAGATGGATTTTCAATACGATGGCCAGTCGACGTCCGGTGCATCGTCGGCTGATACTGCAACGACAACATTGTCAAATCCATTGACGCCGCCGGAGGAATGCGAGCTTCCCTACACGCTGCCAAACAATCTCCTAGTGGCGCCCGCTCCGGACATACAGCTGGTAAGCAGTATTCAAGTATTAAAGTATTCAAATTTGCGAGTAAAAATACTAATCGACGCTTACATTAAATTTACAGCCGGACACAATGAAGCAGCATGCGATCATTGAGAAGACAGCACGTTTCATTGCCACCCA
Organism: Drosophila nr. medialis 2 BK-2023a; assembly: GCA_035044325.1. Lineage (NCBI taxonomy): Eukaryota > Metazoa > Arthropoda > Insecta > Diptera > Drosophilidae > Drosophila > Drosophila nr. medialis 2 BK-2023a. Next base: position 1,320,416 of record JAWNMH010000364.1, read on the forward strand.
GGGCGCCCAAATGGAGATATTGATCAAGGCGAAGCAGGCGAACAATGCACAGTTTGACTTTCTGTCGCAGGGCGGACAGCTACAGCCGTACTATCGACATCTATTGGGTGCCATCAAGCAGGGAAAGTATGCGCCTGTTGTCGCATCTACGAACGCGGCGGCACACATGGACAATGCAAATGCGTTAAACGAGAGCAGCAGCTCGTTGCCAGTCAGTCCGAAGCGTAGCCAACAGATCATAACGGTTCCCACCATCAAATACAAACCGTCGGCCAATTGCGCCTACACGCAGCTCATCAGCAAGATCAAGGGTGTTCCGCTGCAGGCGGTATTGGACGATGAGGTAGCTTCGCAGCATTCTGGCGGCACCGCTTCCCCCACTCTTAGTTGCAAGTCCGAAGGTCAAAGCAGTACTTCCACTTCTGCTGCTGCTGCCGGTGCATCTGCATCCAGTGTGGATTTTACACCCGTTCTGCTGCAATACAATGGCAGCACATTTGCGCACGAGACGGAGGAGAACCCCAACGATGCACCGTCCAAGGTGGAGCTATTGAAAAACACCAGCGCCCTGGCTCTTGCCCAGAACTATAGCTCCGATAGTGACGAAGAGCAGGCAGATGATGACGATGATGATGATGATGATAATGATAATGATGGTGATGTTGACGATGATAGCAGCGGACAGCGACAACAGCAGCACAAACAATCGCAACAATCGATGGCAAGTGCAAGTGTCACTACAGCGATAGACACTGCAAAGCTTCCAGTGGCGCTGGCACCACCGCCATTGCTTACGTTTCCCATGCCCGAGGAGAGCCTGCGTCACATCATTGACAAGACGGCCACCTATGTAATCAAAAACGGTCGCCAGTTTGAGGAGACGCTGCGCACGAAGAGCGTGGAACGTTTCAATTTTCTGCTGCCAGAGAACAAGTTCTATGCATACTATATGTATAAGATAACCGGCGATGTGGACGCTGCATCCAAGGAGGAGAAGACGCGCAAAGCGGCTGCTGTTGCCGCTGCCCTCATAAGCAAAAAGGGTCTCGGTGGCGCTGGTGTTGCCTCGTCTAACTTGACAGCGTCGTCTGCCGTTGCTGCCAGTTCTAGCGAGAAAGGTGCGTTAATCTCAAACATTTTGCTAGAAAATCGACTGATCTCATTACCGTATCTCTTGCAGTGCCCGTTTGCTTCTCCATTCGCCCGCGCGATGAGAACGCCGCATCATTGCAGTCGACGTTGGTGCAGGAAGCGGCCAGCGTTAAGGATGACGAGACCAAGGCCAAAACCAATGCAGATCCAGTGCGTCCGGGTATGCCGGACAGTGTGCAACGTGCCATTAAGCAGGTGGAGACACAACTGCTGGCAAGAACTGGTGGATCCAAAGCAACAGCTGCCTCTTGCGATGCCCCTGCCACTACGGCGGCAGCGAACGCAGTGTCCCCCCAAAAGGACCAGCGTCAAGGTGTGTACCACTTTAAAAGAGAAAGAGAGAGACATAGAGAAAGAGAAAGAGAGAGATATTGTGTACAAATCTGTACTAAATTGCAAAATTTCGTTTAACCCACCCCCTGTACACAGCTGAGGAGCGTGTCAAGGACAAGCTGGCGCAAATAGCACGGGACAAGCTCAACGGAATGATATCGCGTGAGAAGCAGTTGCAGCTGGAACGCAAGCGCAAGGCCTTGGCCTTTCTTAATCAAATCAAAGGTAGTCTCCCAGTCTCCCATGAAATCTATAATGCAAATAGCTGCGCTAACAAAAATAACACCATTATATTATAATTTGTCTTTTAAAACCGAAATAACCCCCTTTAAATCACAACTTGGATGCCTAAGACAAAAGTTTCCCTTTTTTTTATATTAATTTTTATTATCATAGCAGTAGTTACATAAAATCTGACTGACCATTTTCAACATAAGAAACATTCAGCTTTATTAATTAACTTAGCGTTTAAGTTATTTATTTTTTGTACTCAACTCTGGTTGATCTTTTAAAAGACCCATTGTTTAATTAGAACATCGACCATTTTTCTGTACGAATTAATAGCGGGTTGGGTTAAGTATTCACAACAATTCAAAAATGTCATTTTTAAATCTTTGCATCCAAGAAATGATTTTATAGCAAGCGAGAATGTTGCAGTCGGGCGTTACTGCCTGCGGAATTCCATAAGTAATACCAGCTGATAAGTAGCACAAGTAGCAAAGCACAAGTTTGGGCACAAATTAGTATATGTTTCATATATAAGTGTCAAGGCTCTATCTCTAAGGGCGTCGAAAAAAGTTGCGTTCATTCAGACGGACATTGCACAAAACCAATATACTATGATACCTTCGGTATCAGATATTAAAGCTACTTATAAAAATTAACTGAATTTCCAATTGAACATCAGGTGAAGGCACAGCTATTGGGGCAGCTGCCGGGCCAGAGGCGGCGTCAGCGACAGCAACTGTTGCAACCAAAGCGGAATCAGAGGCGATGGCAGCAAATAGCGATGGTGACTCCAACGATTCGGTACGTTCCATACCCATCACCTATTTTGGACCTGATGATGATGACGATGACGACGACGATGGAACTACTGAGGTGGGTGTGCAGCAGGCGCCAGCAGCACCGCCGAAGACAACTGCTGAGCGCGATGGAGATGATGAGGAGGAAGATAATGGTGATCTGGAGAAGTACAATTTACTGAACGATGATAGCACCAATAAGTACACCAGCAAGGCGGCAACACCGACAGCAGTGGGGCCAGTTCTGCTTTCCGACGATGACGATGTGCAGCTGGTGTCTGGCGCAACGCCACCGCCACCGTCAGCAAGACAGCATCGTAAAGCTCGACGTGGTAGTCGGACTCGCAGTCGAAGTAGTGGTAGCAGCTGTTGCACCGTTGCTCAAGATGCGCCCGGGATCTCGTCAAGCAGCAGTGTCAGCGGCCGTCGCAGTCGCAGCTCACATCGGCATCGACAAAAGCGACACAAGGCCAGCACGGTATCCAAGCATCGGCAAAGCCGATGCAGTCGCAGCCCAACGTGCGGCTTGCGACAAAAGCTTCGAAGTCGGAGTAGGAGTCGGAGTCGCAGCCGGAGCCGGAGTCTTAGCAGTAGCCATACAAGCTCGCGTCGCCATCGGGGACGGGACAAGGGAGAGTCATCCTCGCGGCATCGCAGCCACCAGCGACACGCAAGCAAAAAGAGTCACAAGCGCCACAAGCGGCGTCGACAAAGCAGTGGCGGCGAATCCGTTTCGAAATTAAACCTGCATTGTCTTAAGAAGTTTAGGCATTAAGTTCTAATAAAAAATGTAAATTCCCTTCCCTTTCTTTAATGTTGCGCAATTGTTTTAAAAGCGTCCATCGATTTTGTTCGAAAATAATAAAAGTATTGCTTAAGAAATATGGACAAGTGGTTCAAAAGACTTATAGCTTGGTATTTGGGATACTCAAACGTAGTCTAAGAAACTAATTGTTTTATTTTCTTTTAAATTCAATATTCAATTAACAGAAATTGTACAATAACCTTTTTTCCTAAATGGCCATTTCTAGTCGTTTCTCAACAAACATGTTAATTACAAGTTTCATATTGCTTCCTCAATTACTGGCAGATTATTGAATTTACGCTGTTTTTAATTGAATTTTCTTAAAAATGTAAAATCAATCTAAAATTATAAAGTAGCACAGTGTTGTTTGCAAATTTGATTTATTAGTATTATGTTGTTCCTTTTTTGCTTTGTTGGAGGTGCAGTAATATATCTCTATGGCGAAATATATCTCTTAAAGTTAGTCTAAGAATAGATGCAAGATATATGTGGCCTAGAACTCTATGACTCCAGGCAAATATTTATCGATGAGCGATTGATAATAGGGCCACAGAGCCTCAATGTCGGGCACCACCGCACTCTTCGTGTACAGATCGTAGCGACTGAAAGAAGATTATTTGCTTTAGATCTATCATAAATGGATGTTCAAATAATCGACTCACTTGAAGATAAGCACCCATTTCTTTGTATCCTCGTCCTGGGGCGCCTCCAGGTGTTTGTAGTCGCCACCATTGTGCCATGGGTAGAACGAATGAAAGCGTATTATATTGCATGCCACATCAGGCAGTTTGGTTTTATTGTGCTTGAGCACAGAGTACATGTACTCATCGTGGCCCCACGACATGAGTAGATTGTCCACGCCACAGTTTGGCTCATATATACCGTATTCGGTATTGTATTTGGGATTGTCACCATCGGGATTGCCAACAAAGCTCTCTTCGCGATACACAATGCTATCGCCCCAGCGGCAGCCTACGGCAAAGGTGTCACCGACCACGGCCCACTGCGGCTCATCGTAGAAGGCCATGATCTTGCCGAGATCGTGTATAAGTGCTGTCAAGTGGAGCCAATCGTGTTGCGGAAATTCGTCACGGGCACGTTCAGCTGCCTGGAAGGCGTGTACTATGTTTGGCAGATCCAAATCAGGATCAGACTCGTCCACCAAATCGTTGAGCTTCTCCAGCGCTTCTCGCACTGTCATCTTGATGGTGTTGAACTGCAGCCAGCGAGCCCGACGTCCTGCGATGTTAAGCATAAGCGTCAAACAATGATCCATTGGCCCAATCAGATATATTCTTACCCCGCACAAAGTCGACAGTTTGATTTAAGTGCATTTGACGATAGGTGCGACGCACGCGTTCCTTCAGCGGATTATCTGTATCGATGCTATAGTCACGAAACTTGGAAATATTCTTGTCGGCAAATGTGGCCTCTGGCCGCAACAGCTCCGAAGGATCCAGCAAGTGAACTTGGTGCTGCATACCCAAATTATTTTGCATTAATTAGCATGTTGAAAATATTTTACTTTAATATTTATTAATCTTATTTTTTTTTATTTTACCTCCTGAAGGATTTTCATTTTAAGTGAATTGAAAAATGGAAATTAATGTATTAAATCTGCTGGCTCCAAGTAACGCACAGATGGCAGAACGAGATGCTATTAAATCGTTAGCTTGACGGACCGCACATTTTTATAGATCGACGAGCAGAACGGCAGAAACACAATCAAATTCTTGCTATATAATTCTCACATCTAGGGTACATACAGTATTTATTTTTTATATAACATATTATACACATATATGTTTTATAGCAGTTTTGTTGTTTTCCAAAACACACACACAGCGACCTAATCAGTTATCAATTCGAGACACCAGTCAAGTCACTGCTCATGTAGATGAAGGAAACGCGTCCAATTCGGGCCCACACAACACGGTTCGCCTATATATATATAAGCTGGGGCAAGTGTTTGCCAGAGTTTTATCGAAGGGTCTGAGCCACATCCGCATCTCAAGTAAAGCCCCTCTAGTCCAGGCTTATCTATCTGTATGTGGGTATTTATACAATGCACATATATATCGTCATTTATATATATGCAACTTATGTAGGCTGCACTTGACCGATAAGCCCGTTTACCATGCTTAATGGAGCAAGTCCAAGTCCAAACCCAATCATTGCATCACATGACTCCGCAACGGACCGCATCACACTTACAGGCTTCTTAATGCAGTCATGTAGATAAGCTTTATGAATCATAGATTGTATTAGAAGTATGTATTTATTAGATGGATGGGAATGTTAATACTTCATTTATTAATCTTTGCCAAGTTTCGTGCATTGCTATAAAGTTATTAATTAATTGCAATTTAAATTAATTCAAAAGATTCTTAAGCTTTTTGACAACACTCATCTGAAGCGCCTTGTTCATAAATATTAATATTTATTTTGCGTTTGATTATAAAAAATAAAACGAATTTAAGAATGCTTACGTAGTTCATTTTATTACTTTTATTATTATTTGTTATTCCATTTTTCCATTTGCTTAAGCTAAGTGTGTTGATGTTTTTAAATGATTAAGAAGTTGAGAGAATTTCCTGAACATTGAAAACGTACATTATTTACTCTAAGAACCGTTTAGGTTCTCATTATGAATTACATCAATTTATTTTTAATTTTACTTAAGTCTTATATTTGCATACCAACAATTTACAGTCTTTTTTTTGTCAATTTTTTTAAGCTGTGTTAAATTGATTTCAACAAGATCCACAAGAACCATATTGTTAAAACTGGACATATGACGAAGTTCTACGAGCCCTGAATCCAACACTTGCGTACTTTCCCTTACAATGATCTCCGAATGTTATTTTTAATTATAATGTAATTTGAACTGACAGCCTTCTGACTATTTGACTAAATTCCTCAAGCCACATATTTATACCAGCAGGCTTAATGGCTATGGGTACTCTTTTCAGAAAGAGTAATTTGTGTACTAAAAAAAAAATAAGAATTAATTATTTATTACCAGCCATTATTAGAACTACATTTTTCTGACATATTGTTTGTCACACATAAATTGTAATTGATATATATATAAAATATATAATTTAAATAGGTAAACAAAACAAAAATAAAACAATCTTAGTTAAACAATTTGTAGACTTAAGTTTATTATTAGTTTAATATTACTATGTAGTGTAGGCACTTGTTATTGTGGAAGAAGTTGTTATTGTCATTTGAAAACAAAAACTTACTTCCATGGTCTTCGATAGCGTTTGGCTTCACCTTGAACGAATCTCCGGCAAGGGCATATGCCCCGGATTCCAGCCTCCAAGCTGGCACTAATGCCGTCTAATCTGGTCACATCGTCATCAAGCGCAAAAATAATGTGCCATCAAGGGGGGGAAATGCCTAGAGAAAAGTTATCAGTCGATGCGACACTCAGCATCTAAAACAGCGAATACGGCAAATAGAGCGCATTGAGAATACAATATGCGATTTTGTTTTGCCATTGCCCACGATGGGGCGCTACGATCGATCGTGGGTTGGACTTGTTAGGGGCTCGTTAATTTACGACGCAGTACACAGTTCCATAGTCATCAAAAAAGGTCAATTTGTAACGATCGAGTGCTGGGCGTCAATAAATCTTATCAAGTAATAGCGACGCACCTAGCACTGTGTTACAAAATAAACAAAAACAAACAAAATCAAATCTGTAAAATTAGTCTTAGTCACAATTAGCAAATGAATGAAAATTACAAATTATTTTTTGTGTATTATATATACATATATAGAAAAGCTACTCAGCTTCACATATGGTTGCATATTGTTGGAGCGTTGCGTTCACGAGAATTTTATATTTGTAGTGTTGAGTTCAATAAAAATATTTCATAATATTTGTAGATGATGCTCGGACCAAAAGCTGTGGAAATGACTACGAGCACAACTAAAAATAGCAAGTGTGACTGCATATGAGAATCGTAATATATTTGCTTGTTAATCAAACTGCACTTGCAACGTGAACCAAGCGTCAAATGCGAATTTGCATAAGCATTTGCATACGCAGTTCATGGCCATACTCGTATATGTATGTAGTTCAAGTTTAAAACGGTTTCATTTCTTTTGAAATCTTTCGTATGTGCCCTTTGATGCCACAGCCATATAAATCATTTTAATGATCACGGCATGCTAATTAAACGGCCATTATTTTAAATCGCTGATATAAATGGGAGATCACAGGCCAGGATGCCTGACAAGCCACTCGCATATTGAGTGGCCTCAAAACCGCAAACAAAATATCAGCAAATAAGCCACAATCATGATGTTAATGCAATTTCAATCGTCAGCTGCAAAACGAAAGTCTACACTTGAAAAAATATATAAAATTGCGGTTAACGGTTTCATATACAAATTCTAAGGTCGTTGCTAAATACTTTCTCAATTTTATGCATTTTAAATGTAATAATAATAATAATAAATTGTTTATTAATATTTTCACTGCTTGCATATATTTAAAAAAAAAAAACCAAGTATTTCTGAAAAGTTTAAATATATATACGATTTTTTTTTTCGATTGTCGATTAAAGACACTCGTTTCTTCAATATATTTGGCATCCCGTCGGGATTCGTGTTCAGGGAGAGATTAAAAGCGTCCGTCCAGTCAGCTGTGAAGTTTGAAATAACAAAAATTATTTTTATTTCTGATTGTCCTGGCAATTATATTGTTGCTTTAGTTTATTATTTAATCTACCACATTTTTCCGTCAGTGTAGCCTCAATTTGTAGTAGACAAACACAGTATGACCTAATTATAATGTTTTTTTGTTGGTTTATCTTAAAAAGTAATGAACCAACACTAGTGTTAGCTATTGATTATTGTTTAAAGACATAATTTAACCGACTTCTAAGCACTTTGGAAGGAACTTTGACCGATTTCCAACTTTGATTTTGACGAAATATCTGCGCTTATGATGTGTCGTAGGGTCGCTTCACTTTGTGAACCAAGGCTTAAGTAAATAATTATTAATAAATCATACTCGTCTGCTGGCACTTTATTTTTCTTCGGATTTTTCTTATTTGCGTATGATGTTTATATTTATAAATTTTTGATAGATTTTTGCACATGTTTGCAATAATTCATAAAATGATCAGGTCTGACAGATCGGGTCGCTGACTGATCGCTGATAGTTGAATGCGACTTAATGTTAGATTATATTTGGATTTTTAATAATGTACCAAATTTCCGCCTTAAACCAGAAATATATCAAATGTATACGTGATGAACACTAGCTGTATATAGTTAACATTACTATGATATTTATGACATTCGTATATCAGCTGAATGCTCGTTGACCTTCGTCTGAAAAACTACTTCCACAAATACCGCCATTCACTCATTATATATCAGAGTTCCGGTTTAATTTTCAACTTTTGATTTGTGCTGAATTCAAAATGCGAGTATTATCTCAAATACTAAAACTACTAGACGAAACAAAAGAAAGGTTTCACATAAATGCATAAAATTTAATCAGTGGCTTCATTTAAACCTTATAAATAGACAAAGGCAAGTGTATGTGTATGTGTATGTATGTGTATGTATATGTATATGTATATGTATGTGTGTGTATGCTGAATTGAAAGTTCATTGTAGAAGTAATAAATGTAAATTGTATAAATAAATAAATAAAATACATATAAATCTAATGCTAGGATGATCAGTACAGGGTGTTTTCGATTAAAAGCCTAAAACGTACAATCTAAAAACATATAATATCAATTTCTATCGTTAGTCCCCTATACACTATGCTAATATCATTAGACGAGGCGAGCAGACGAGCAGGTGGCAGCCGATGTGGCAACTCCCTGCGCATCCGCCTCGCCGGCTGCGATGCCAACGACCAGACTAACGGCACCGGCTGTGGCAAGCACCCGCTTATAGTTGCTGCTGCATTGCGAGTCCGCGACGGAGCGACCGTCGCCCTCGTCGCGACGACAGAGCTCGGCGGCAAAGGGTGCACTACCGGGCACAGCCGTCTCCAGTCTTCGCTCGAGTATATCAGCGGTGGTCAGCTCGCTGGCCTGCACCAGACTGCTGGCTGGCACATTGCTCAGCCAGGGCTTCAGAGTCGCCTTCTTTTGCATGGTGGCCGCCTTGCAGCGGCAGACGACGTCTCCTTGTTCGCCGCAAATCGAACAGCTCGGCAGCACGCTGTCAACGGCGCCGGCGACTGCACTCGACTCTGACTGCTCACCACCGACAACAGTTGGTATGGTGGCACCGGAGGAACTGCCGCTTAGTTCCAGCTCGTTGACAGCATCTACTAGGGTCTTGATTGCGGCCGCATTGCTGGCCGATTGGACGCTGTTATCGTTGAGAGTGGCGGCCACTTCCTGCTCCTCGTAGTTGGGGCTGAGCAGCAGCTTGGAGAGCGGCGGCGCCAGACCCAGACCCAAACTGCGCTCATGATACAGCTCTGATATGCTTGGCGTCAGCTCGCGGTTCATGTGCCGCATTATGCTATCCTGTATGCACTTGGCACTCGGCTTCACGGGCGCCTCCGGCTCCTGCTTGGAATCGCATCCCAGCAGCCCCTCGTTGTCCGCCGGCGAGAAATAGAGGCTGGCCGGATTGTAGGCCACCTCCTCATCGGTCAGTGCGAGCGCTGCCTTGCCCCGCCCACCGGTGCTACCCACGACATTGGCTCCAGACGTTCCTCCAGGCGTTGCACCGCTAACTGCTGGCGCATTCAGCTCTGTACGCACACTCAATCGATCCATGAACAGGGCATGCTCCTTGTTCACACGCGCCGCCAACGAGCTCTGTGCACTGCCCAGCTTAATCTTCGGCTTGCTACGTCCCAAATTGTGATAAACACCGGGACGAGGTGGCGGCAGCGGCGGCTGCTGCTGTTGTTGTTGCTGTTGCTGTAGATGTTGCTGATGTTGCAACTGCTGTTGCAGTTTCTGCTGTAGATGTTGCTGCTGTTGAGCGCCGGCTGCAGCGCCACGTCGCAGCACCGTCGCATGGCCGGATCCCTCCCAATCGGTTGTTGTGCTGCTGGCCGAACTGGAGCTATCCGGTCGGCGGTTTGTGTTCACCTGTGGCGGCTGCGCTGCTGATGAAGACGAAGACGCAGCCGCACCTGGCTGCGCGTAAAGACAACGTATGCGCGTCTGATGCGCCAGTGCCAACGATAGGCTAGGATCTGTCACCGGTGGACTGGGTGTGAATGCCGCATCACTTTCCCCGCCGCCACCGGGTCGCGAGACGCGCACGGGTCCACGCAAGCTGGCATAGCCGAGACGAGGAGCGGGCTGGCTGCTGCCCGCCTGCGTTGCATAGCCATCGGACAGCGAGTGTTCACTATCGGTGGTGTTGGCCAGACTGGAATCCAGGCCGCCGCCCCCATCGGGTTCGCCGCGGCGACGAACATACGAGATGAAAGCGCTGCGCGGATGCAGCGGCAGCGGCGACTGTGTGGAATTGCCCCCAACAGTGGCAACTGCTGCGACGCAGCTGCTGCTGTTGCTGTTCCCAGCTGGCTGTGTGGTTGTCGCATCCAGGTCAGCGTCGGTAAGGGACTCGCAGCTGCTGCTGCTGTGTGCCGCCGAGTCCAGGCTCAGACTCTTGGGTGCCTCGTGTGTGTCTGCAAGAAATTTGTTCAGTTCAGTTTTATATTTTTTCAGTGGTAAAAGATGTGACACAAATGGCTTAAGCCAATGTTGATTTAAATTGAAACCAATATTAATTTAATTTTAAATGGGTTTTAATATGATTTTATTTTTAATTTTTCAAGCAAATTATCTAAATCCCCATAAGAATTTCAGACCATTATCTAAATTAAATAAATAATTGAATTGAAAATGTAGTGAGCTTACCAAAGAGAGCGAGTAGAGCCTGCAGCACAAACTGGCAGTGACGACGATTCGCCTGCTTGCCAGTGCGTAGAACCACCTGATCCGCACCCACCTCGGTCAGATCGAAGCCAACGGAGGCGAGCAGCTCGTGACAACCAGGAACGCGCCACAAGCGCACACTCAACGGCATCTCGATGCAGGCCTCCGCTTCTGGTTTTGCTGGGAACTGAGCCAATATGTTACGCACCACGGCAATTATATCATCTGCATGCTCAGCACTGTTCACCAGCTTGGCCAACGCCTGCAGGGTGGCGGGCGTCAAGGCAAGGAGTGCTTGCAGGCTGGCCGAGCACTGGGACAGTCGCTCCTCGGGATCCGTTTGAGGAAAGAACACACTCGACGGTATGCCATTGGCAGCGGGCTCAAACCGAAAGCCCACAGCCATTAGCAGATCCTTCCAACCGGCCACAGGTCCGGCCTTGTTCTCAATGCTCTGCTGCGTTGTGTACATGGCGTTCTTCTGTCCACGATGTATCCGCTGCAGACTCTTCTCCACCAGGTGCAGGCACACGCGTAACGCATCCCGGCAACGCTCCGGCGTACGCAGCAGCTCGCACAGCGCATGGCCCAGCAGTGCCACCTTGTTGGAGAGGCGTACATTGGCACCCACCAACAGGAATCCGGCCCAGTTGGCCGGATGTGCAAAGTGCTTCGTATGTTGCACGGTTTGCATGGCCTCCGCCAAGGCGCTACACCAAAGAGAAAGAGAGCGAGAGAGAGAGAGTGAGCGAAAGAGAAAGACTAAGATAAGAGAAGAATTCGACAATTTTTGTCTTATCATTTAGCTAGCTCCGGACTGAAATTAAATCGTGCGTGACTTGGCCTATATAATTATATTTAATTATCATATCCCCTCAGTTACAGAGTGCTTGGAATTCGGCACTGACTTTTTTTGGTTTGCTTACTCAGTCACTTGAAAAGTTGAACTCTGTCAAAAAGTGGAAATAGCCGGTTAAAAATATCTTGCAATTATATTAAAAAACTTTCAAAGTAATTGATCTAAGCAAAGATCATTTAATTAAAGTAGGTTGATAGTTAATAATCGTGGGTCATCCAAGAACAGTTGCTTTGCCACATTTTGTTCATATTTCGTTAAGCAGTCAAGCCGCTTTCATCAAGTTGAGTTGCACTTGTTCTCCACTTACAAATGCTATAAATAGCAGTCGTCGTACTAAATACAGAAACTTGATGTACATCGTGCAAGATGTGAATCCAAATCACTTTCAAGAAACTTTTGACCGAAGTTGGCTCAATTAATCATTAGTATATATTAAGACCATAATCAGGTTGGCCCAAGTAGTCATTACTATATATTATACATACAATAGGGTCACTTCCGGCTATTGGTCGACTTACCGAGCGGCTCGTGCACCTTGAAGCAGGGCCGAGTAGAAGGCGCGCAACAGAATTTTGGCAGCGGTTTCGGGCACGGGCCAAAGTGAGATGAGGACAGCACCGGCGCCGGCTAATAGCCAGCCGCCGGCCAGTTGGGCAACTCCCGAGCCTGTTATCGGTTCCACAGATTGATAGGAGCTGAGGACGACCAGGCGTGCGCCCAGACGTAGCTGACGCAGCTCCGTTGCTGCGAGCGTAAAGTCGGAGAGCTGCGGCTCGTGTGGCTCCTTTTGTTGCTGCTGCTCGGCGGTGACGACATCGCCGGGACTGAGCACCACGGCACCTAGTTTCCAGCTGAGATTGGCGGCAAAGTGGACACATTCGGCGCCCGGCAGTTCGGCCAGCACGGACTCTTTAGTGGCATTGCAGCCGGCCAAAGCATTCGCTTGCAGCATGTCCGCCACCATAGCGGCCTCCTGCAGCGCTGCCGGCGACTCGGCGCCGGCCCAGCCCCAGCGCTCGGCGAGAGCAGCGGGCACACGAGGTCCACCGACAACCAAGGCCGTTGGCGGCCGTCCACGATCCCGTCGGCTTCTGGAGCGTCCACGCAACGCCTGCAATGATGGTGCCGTCAACAGAGCACATCGCTCTGACAAATACTCGCCATCGTCGCCAGCTGCTCGCAATATGGCAAACGGCACAAGATAGAGGGCGCTGTCGAGCACCAGGATCAGCTCTCGCCTGCCCTGCCGGGAGACACTGGCGACGCTCGGAAGTAAATCATCGAATGGCGCTAACAGCAGATTGTAGAGCGTATGCAGGCAGGCGGGTCCACGCCATGCGGGCGGTGCGGGTGCCCGGCGTGAGCTGCGGCTGCCAACGGATCGGGTAGATCCTTGCAGCGAGGCAACGGAGCCCAGCGAGAAGAGCGAGCTGAGCGAATAGTTTGACGAGTTGAGCAACTGATTCCGGCTGACCATGCGTAAAAATCCACCGCCGCCGGCACCAGCGCCAGGTAGATCCTCCAGCAATTGTTCACTGCTGGCACGCCATCCACTGCCATCACCCTCATGGAGTAGATTGTGTGAGTTCACGCCAAGATTGTCGCGCACCATATTCACGTAGCGCTCCAGCAGCACTTGACCAGCTGCTGGTCGGTTAGGCTGATGTGGCTGCTGCTGCAGCTGGTGTTCATTTTGTTCGTTGTCCGCCCCCTGCTGCTGTTGCTGCTCCTCCTCCTCATGCTCATCCTCCTCGTGGCACTCGCTGAGCGAGAGGGGCAGCTGGAGCGTTTGTGGATCGATGCGTGCCGCATGGAAGCGCACAATGCCCGCCTGCGGCTGCAACAGCCAAGCGTAGAGCTGCTCCCCGGCCAGGCTGTAGTAGAGCACTGGCATCCTGCCCCGATTCACTGCCTCCAGTATGGCCTCAATGTCTGTCAAAGTAGTGCTTGTTGCTGTTGCTGCAGCAGCTGTTGACGATGTTGTTGTTGTTGTTGTTATTGCGGCGCTAATTGTTGTTGATGTCGTTGCGGCCTTTATATCGTTGCCAAATGCATCCGCGCCACAGCGCGCCTTGCAACGTTCGGCGGCAACGAGAGCATCCTCATTGCGCTGCAGAGCGACGAGCAATTGCTGCAGCATATGATAACAGCTCGTCTGCAGCTCGTAGAGAGCCAGCCGTGCCTCTGGACTTCGCTGTTCCTGACGCACCGACTCCAACAGCTGGGCAGCTGTTTCCAGTTGAATGCGAGCGCCCTCAGCGTCGCCAGAGGAGCGCAGAGCAAGACCTGGGCAGAAGGGGAAAGAACACAAATTTAAAATATATTTATCTGGTTTCTTTTGAGTTGTCCACTCGGAAAATGATCAATAATATTTACTCGATAGATTGAATGAAGTTAATTATTTGGCTTCACTGAATAAAGATAGTCTCCTCCCCATTGACCATTCCCCTCCCTAACTAATCGTCTGGCTATGCTAGTTGTTCCATTTGTAGTTAAATTTCCAAATGGGTTAATCGATTCTGCTGCGCTGTTTAGGCAAATTAACGACTAATTATTCCTACTGTACTACTAATTATCCCACATTTTATTATCTAATTAATTCAAAGTCCAATTTTTCCACCATTTTTTAAAGTTTTATCTCGGGAATAACATATTCGGCATGCATTTTTTGTTGAGCAGCTTATCTAATTTATACCAAGAATTTTTTTTATAGTTTATGTTTTATCTGGATTTTCCCCTAACAACATTTTTCATATATACCTTCACAGATCTTAAAAATATTTCATAAAATTTAAATATTAAAGTATTTTCAAATAAATACAAATGTGATTTTTGAATAGAACCAATGCGGTTTTTAAAGTGTGAAATTGGTTTGCTGTTCACTTACCCAGTTGATGTCTTATCTTTGCCTCCTCCTCCGACTTGCCAATGGACTGAGCACTGGTCAGACCTTGTCTTAGATACTCGACGGCCTGGGCGTGCTGCTCGAGCTGATGGTGGACGCGTCCCAGTGCCCCACAGGCCAACGCCTTCCCGAGCCGATCTGAGCTGAGTGCGAGCTGGCGTTCGTAGCATTTGAGCGCCTCCTGCTGCTGATGCAGTGCCTCATGCACGGCTCCCAGATTGCCAACGGCTCGGGCTTGTAAAGTGGGCGCCGCCAGCTCTGTGCATAGCTGTAGATCCTGTTCGTGCAGCTGCAGTGCGTCCGCATAGTGGCCCATCCGCTGCTGCACCTGGCCGAGCGCACACATCGCATCCGATTCAAGGGCGCGGTCCTGTAGGCCACGTGCCAGCTCCCGCTGATGCTCGAGGCAATTAAGTGCCTGGGCATGATTACCCAACGCCGCATGGACATGTCCCAGATCACCGTAGGCCAGTGCCTTCACCTCGGCACTGTGAAGCTCATGGGCGACGACAAGACGCTTCTCCAGGCAGACCAGAGCCGTTGCTAGCTGGCCGAGAGCACGGCGTGCCTGGCCTAATCCTCGATAGGCACGCTCCTGATCCCGATGACTGGCTAGGCCCAATGCCAGCTGCAGTTGCCGCTCGTGACACTTAAGCGCCTCCTCATAGTCACCCAAGGCCGCATAGCAATCACCGAGATGACCCAGTGCACGTGCCCGATCTGCTGGCGTCGACGGCAGCGACACACGCTCCAGCGTGCCCAACTGCGCCTCCAGACACCCAATGGCCGCCTCATAGTGTGCCATGTTAAGTCGAGCAATACCGAGATTACCATGCGCCTGCGCCTCGACAGCCTCATCCCGTTGCTCCTGGGCTCGCTCCAGTTGCTCCTGATAGCACTTGACCGCATGAGTCCAGCTGCACAGTGCCATGTGAACGGCACCCAGATGCCCATGTGCGCGACACTCGCCGGACAGATCGCCCAACTCCTGGCGCAGCGTCAACTCCTGGGTGTGATGCCCCAGCGCCTTGTCCCAGCGCCGAAGCAGGCGATGCGCCAATCCCAAAGCACCGCACGCAGCCGCCTCCATGGCACGTTCGCCGGCAGCACGGGCCAGTCCCAGTTGACGCTGATACAGCTTAATGGCCTCCTCGTGCGCCCCGGTGCGGATGAGAATGTCTCCAATGTTGCCCAGTGCCCGAAATTTTGCCGGCAACTGTCCGGTTGCATGGGCAACCGCTAAGAACAGCTGCTGGCATTCGAGCGCCGCTGCCGAGTGTCCCAGCGCCAGATGGGCCAAGCCCAGATTGCAATAGGCTCGTCCCATATGCGGTCGATGCTGTGCATCTTTGGCCAGTGCCAGATCTTGATCATAGTAACGCACCGCCGCCCGATAATTGCCAAGGCAATAGTGTGCATAGCCGAGTAGATGACACGCCTTGCCCTCGGCAGCGACATCGCCCAGCTCCTGGGCAAGCATTAGATAGCTCTCATAGTGAGGCACTGCCTCCCCATACAGCTGGCGGGCACTCAAGCAGTTGCCCAGATTGAGCAGGGCACACGCCTCGCCCGCCGCATCCTTCAGAGATCTGGCTGTGGCCAGATGGGCACGATAGTGCGCCAGTGCTGCATCGTGGGCGCCCAGCGCCTGATATGCCACAGCCAGATTACCGTGTGTGGCTGCCTCGGCGCTGCGATCATTCACCGCCTGACTGATGGCCAGCTCTTGTTTGTGATATTTGACGGCTGCCTCATACGCACCGGCAGCGGCATGGGCATTACCCATATTGCCATAGGCACGCCCCATGCCCGCCCGGTCGCCCAGTGCGCGGGCAATGCCCAAATGCGCCTGATGCAGCTTGAGGGCCGCATCGTGAGCGCCCAGCAGCTGATAGACAATGCCCAAATTGGAGCAGGCCCTGCCCTCGCCCAGTTTGTCGCGGGCAGCCAACGCCATCGCCAGTTGGCGTTCATGCCATCGCTTCGAGGCAGCCGCATCGCCAGCACACCTTGCCGCATGACCCAATCCGGCATAGGCACGCGCCTCAATGCTCCGATCGCCCAGCGTCTGGGCAATCCGCAGCACCTGCTCGTGACAGGCGGCCGCCTGTCCGAACTGCCTCCGTTGGTGATGCGCCGAGCCGAGATTTGAATAGGCTCGCGCCTCCTCCACCTGATCGTGCAGCTTGCGTGCGAGTCGCAGATGCTGCGTATGACAATCAAGGGCCGCCTCGCATTCGCCCAGTGCCAAATAGACGGCGCCCACATTGCCAATTTCGCGTGCCTCCTGCAGACGATCGCCGAGCTGCTTGAACAGCTGCACGCACTGCTTGTGCGAGGCGAGAGCATTCGGATAATCACCGCTGGCCGTGTACACATGGCCCAGCGATGTTAAAGCGGAGGCAGCCGCCTGGGTATCCTTGCATTTCATGGCGAGCACCAGTTGATAGCGATGCGCTGTTAATGCCTCCTTGTAGGCACCCTGACTGAAGTAGGCGGAGCCAAGATTTCCATGCGCTCGACATTCGCCAGCCGTGTCGCCCAGTGACTTGGCCACGGCCAGATCCTGTTGCATATAACCAATGGCCTGGTCCAGCTGGTTGAGCGCCCAATGCGCCGAGCTCAACGCACTGAATACCGAACCGCGCAGCTTCAGCGAACAGCTGCCAATGCGTAGTGCGGCCTCGAGAACGGCGACAGCTGCCTGGTATTGTGTCGCCTGGAGCAGCTCTTGGCCAACCACCGAGCTAACCACAAAGGGCGATTCGTGTAGCTGCATTGCGCGCAACTGTTGCAACGTCGGCTCCAATGCGGCGCGCAGCGGACTCTTGAGAGATGCCTCAACGAGGCCGGCGAGCAGCTGTTTATGACTCGGCTCCTGGGCGAGACCGGCGGCAAAGGAGGCCAACGCCTCACCGTATCGGCCCAGGCACTGTAGGGCGACACCTTGCCGAAAATAGGCCTTGGGCCACTGTGGACACAGTTCGCGTGCCTGGGTCGCATCCTGCAGCGCCGCCGCAAACTGACCCTGCTTGAGGCGTGCCGCCGATCGATTGCTGTACAGTATATGATTGCCCGGATCCAGCTGCAGTGCGTCCGTATAGAGCAGCACAGCTGTGGCAAAGTCACCGCTCTGGCACGCAGCATTTGATTGTCGCACCTTCTCCAAGAAGAGCGCGCGATTCGCGGCGGGCAGCTCCGGCGTGCATTCCGGTTCGTTCTGCAAATGCAAATGCCCAATGATGGTCATTAATTTATATTATTACTATTATCACTAAATAAAAATAAAATATATAAATAAAATATTGGCATTATTTGTTTATGTCAAAACAATAACAAGGCATCAACGTTTTGTGACTACATATTTTTTAAAATTAGTTTTTTAACGTATGCGTTAAACGAACTTCAGTTTAACTATCGATCGAAAGATGGGCAAATTTTGTATTATAATCCCAGCATTTTGATACTCGACTTTTGTATACAGTCGTTAAAAAAGAGCATTCTTATTGAGTATTAAATCACTGCCCTGCCCGTATTATTTGCATCTTCAAATGCTTGGCTTAAACCGCAGTGTAACCAAAATTTTGTACTTGGCATTCCAAAGACTAATCTTCTTTGTTGGGTTTAACTTAAGAATGAAAGAAAATAATAATTTCAATGCGGTTGCTTTCTCAAATTAATTTAAATTGGCCAATTTATATTTATACACGATCGTACATATGCAGTCGACAAACAATCAAAAGTTGATGTAAAATTTTTTTAAGTAGCATTGCGTCAATATTAAGAAGAAATTAAAATAATAATACTATAACTTAACTTAAATAGTTTAGACTCTAAAATCCTAAGCTTTGCAAGACCTTGATATAAATTATGCAATAAATTAAAACTGAAATTTCAGAGAGAGGCTGGGCACATTTGTCCCACCGTGCAGCCCCAATGCTGCGCTGTAATTATGTTAAATTGCCGCCGCAGTCGAAGTTGCAGTTGCAGTTGCGAGTCCAGGCTACAGGTATGCGACCACTGAGCCACTGAGTCACGTTTCCCGGGCAACATCCAACTGGCAACTGGCAACGGGCAACGGCCAACTGGCTGAACGGCAACTGGCTGAGCGGACCAGTCTCCAATTGCAGTTCCAGCAGCATCTCTGCTCGTCAAATGCGGAAGCAATTCCACGAATTCGTGGCCCAAGAACTAAGCCACGACGAGCAACAAACAGCAAAGAGCCAAGTTAACAGCGACAGCCAGTGGCCAAGAGAGGTGTTGAAGTCTAAGCCTTTTTTTCATTATTTTTTTTTTTGGCATAAGCCACGCCATGAACGAGACAAGACGAGACGAGAAAGAGAAAGAGAACGCGCATGAGAAGAAGGACGATGGCGATGGCAAAGATGCGAAGAGACGAAGTCAAAGTCGAAGTCTCGGCCATGACAAGAGCGAAGAATTTTTACATATTTTTGAAGCAATTAAATGGAATGAGTATGCAAATGCATTAGCCCAGCTTCAAGACACTGAAAGGCACATAACCCAAAACCGAAACCAAAACCAAAACCGAATCCAAAGCCCAAGACAAACACGATGAGTAGTTTCCTAGAAAACGTGCACAGCAAGTGCCAAATGCCAAGTGCCAAGTGCCGTTCTCCTCCAAGTGGTTGGGGCCAATAGGGTCGTCGGCTAGGATTGGGTGGGGACGCAGGAGGAGACGCGGGTGGTGCAGTTTGGGGCGTGGGTAATGGATAACGTGCTTAGATTAGCCTCCTGGCTTCGATGTTCTTGTTGTTGTTGTCGCTGTTCCTCGCTATTTTTATTTTTATTTTTTATTTGGAATTTTTGGATGCTGGCAATGCGAATAAATCAGCTCGTGGATACAACATATGCACATAGAAACTCGTACAAGTGGCAGCCGCAAAGTGTATCGACAGATGCAGAACGAAATTTATGTTTTATGCAACCATTAAAGCGCACCCGTGCCCCCGTCTGTCCAAGAGTCCACTCGCCCGATAAGCCAAATGAAGTGGGCGTTACAATACAATGGTGATGATGAAGACGAAGCCGAAGACGAGGACGAAACGGATTTTAACAAAAACAATCAAAAGTAAAAACAACAAAAACACGAAACGCAGAAACGTCGAACAACTTTAAAAACCACTCGCATAACTTAGCAAAATGAATTTTTGCACAGCGTTGGCGTTGCTAGCGCAGATCTCAGCATGCAGATTGGCCCAACACAGACAGACAGACGGACAGACAGATAGTCAGGCAGTCAGCCAGCACATGGTCAAAGTCAAATAAACACGCACAGAACATGGCCAGGCTAACATCGACCCAAACGGACAGATTCTCCTGTCGAAGGGCAGGCCGAGCGGAAGGGTGAGTCCCGTTTCATATTAGCAGATATTATCGTGCTGACTGAAAATAGAGACAGAGAGAGAGAGAGAGAGGCAGAGAGAGAGAGAGAGAGAGAGAGAGAGAGCGGATAAGCTTACTTTACTCTGACGTATCTATAAAAGTCTTGGCAAACGTCAGAGCTGATCTTCAAGAATATACAGTGTCTCGAAGCTTATTCGGATCAGTGTCAAAGAAAAAAAGTAATTGCCTGCCATAAACTAATCATTCATTATTTTTCAAAAATTCCAAAGACCGATGGTAGGTACATGCATTAACCACCAAAATTAATATATGACCCCAATACACTGGGGTTTCCCCACCCACCAGGTATAGTTATGTAAAAAAGTACCCTAATTTAAGGGGAAATTTTATTTGGAACAGTATAAATAAAATAATATATTTGCATTATGAAAACTTAAATAAGGATGTTAATACTTAGTATGATATCCTTTAGCCTTAACAACTTCCCTTAACCTATTATTCATGGAAAATACCATCTTCCTGGTAGCTTCTGGGCTGATTTTGCTCCACTCATCCCGCAGAGCATTTTTGAGGTCTTCTTTGCTGGATATGCTGGGCTTCCGGATGTTATTTTCCAGCAGAGCCCACAAATTCTCAATGACATTTAAATCTGGAGACTGGGCAGGTGGAATTATCACGTGGGGACAGTTCCTGATGAGCCAGGACTGTATTATCTTGGCCTTATGCTTGGGATCGTTGACCTGGTTGAACCGGAAAGTACGTCGGATTCCTACCTTCTCGGCACTTTGGAGTAAATTTTCCTTTAGCATGTTGAAGTACACATTCTTGTCCATTGTTGTTTCAAAAATCACAAAATTCCCGAATCCGGCTGACGAGATACATACCCAGCCATGTAACTTCCTCCACCATGCTTGACTGTTGCCTTTACGTGTTTGGGATTCAGGTCAGTATTGGACTGTCGCCACACATAATTCCGCCCGTCCGAGTCAAAAATGGTGAATTTGGAGTCGTCTGCAAATATAACTGTGTTCCAGAACTCCAAATCCTTGTCCAAGTGGGTTTTGACGAACGTCATCCAAGTCCCTATATTTTTCACGCTTAAGCCCTTTATATTCCGTGGTACTCGGCCATTTAAGTCATGTTTGCGCAGAAACCTGCACACAGTTTCCACACAGCACTTTTTCCCCATTTCATCCTGCACCTGTTGAGTCAGTTTTGGAGCCGATAGCTTGGGAGATCCCCATATTTTCCTGATGATCCTTCGCTCTTCCTCTTCGGTGAAAATCTTGTTTGGTGCCATTCTGCCCTTGTTCTCAATCCGATTTGCGCCGAATGATGTTATACGCAGTTGAGTTGCTCAGACTGACCATTTCAGCTATTTGGCGATGTGAATATTCTTTTTGGAAGTGTTCCAGAATGAGTTTCCGTTGTGCAATGGTAGTCTGTTTGTCCATAGTCATTTTTGGCTTATTGCACCCGAGATGCAGGATAAAACTAAATTGACTAGGAAGGATTGGTCTGTTTATACCGAAAATACTCAACTTTAGGTAAAAAATCCGGGTTTTATGGCGTCCAGGTGCCCAAAAATGACGCCTTCTCCAAATGAACTACGCCTGTAAGTAGGCAACATTTATTTATAATTCTTCCTAGCAGGTGGGGAAACCCAAGTTTATTGAGGTCATATAATAATTTTGGTGGGTAATATATATACCAACCATCGGTCTTTGGAATTTTTAAAATATAATGAATGATTAGTTTACGGCAGGCAATTACTTTTTTTCTTTGACACTGATCCGAATAAGCTTCGAGACACTGTATATACATACATATATATATATATATAATAATATGTACATATATAAAACGGAATCAAAGAATTTCGTGGAATCAATCAATTAAAAAGTAATCAATTCCTTTTCTTCTTTTCAAAGAGTCTACCTCAAAGACATGGATAAGTTCAAATATTTTGCTGTAATTTTAACGTGAGGTTGGTTATTTAAACATAACAACTTTAATTCGACCATCTGGATAAGCCAAACTGGTACTGAAATTGAAATCAGTTGTTGGCAACGACTTACATTCACAAGAAATTGTATCTGCTTCATAAATTCATATCGCTACTGCGGATAAACGCATTTCATCGCGTATTCTATCATTATGCAATGTTATTCACGGATCGAGACAATGACTCAGTTTGTAGAGAGAGAGAGAGAGAGAGAGAGAGAGAGAGATAGAGAGAGAGAGAAAGGGAGAGAGGTGAGTTAGTTGCGACCCTTTCGCAATGCGTTGCATGCGTCATGCAGTGCATCAATTTAGGGATTGGCGCCCAAAAGGCCGCATAGAGAATTCATGTAAATTGATACGCTGCTATCTGCTATCTCGCTCCAACAACAACAGCATCAAGCAAGGCTCATTTTCAAAAATAGTTAAAGGCGGCCAAGAACTGTGTTCAGGCAGAGGCTGCGATCAGAGACAGCGAAGAAGAGAAAGAGAGACAGAGAGAGAGAGAGAGAGAGAGAGAGAGAGGGAGGGAGCGCAATCGGGGCGGCCAGGAATGTTCAAGAAAAAAACCAGCGATTTGAAAACTGGCTGCTTGCGCCTGGGCGGATGGCGGACAACAGCACAAAGCAAAAAATTGAGAGAAAAAAAAGTGGCACTCAAAGATGCAACCAGGCAACAGCAACGGCAGCATCAGCAGCAGTTGGCTGCAAGTTGTTGCTTGCCATGCCACATGCACCATGTTGAAGTTTATGTGTGGCTGTGGAGAGAAGAGCTTAACTGCCTAGTGGACTGAGCCACAACCAGAGCCAGAGCCAGAGCCATATGTGAGGCACCGCATTCGTCCCGACGGCCCATCGATAAGGTCTCCGCATCGGAATGCCAACAATTTCACGATTGCTTGTGGCGCACATTGGCATGTTTTGCGCTTAAGTCAAGAATTTTGTTGCAATTTAACGCGTAATAAAATAATTAGCTGTTGCTGGCCCATTCCCCATTAACTCCTCTCAAAAAAACCAAAAAAAAAAAAGAAAAAAAAAAAAAGAGAAATGAGCAGAATCTTACCCCCAACCCTTTTCTTGTGCCCGGCTGAAACCTTAACTGAGCTGCCCAAAATGCAGTGAACCAATTTACCGCCATCTAGTTGCCAAGACCGAAATCGCAAACGCAAAATACAAAATCCCAAACGGATCAGTCAGTCAGTCCCAGAGAGACAGACGGAGAGACAGAGAGTCAGTTAGTGAGACAGCTGCAGGGAGCTTCTAAACATGCGCCAGAAACTTATCCAACATCGTTGACGTTGTCGTCCTCAGTTTAAGCCTCAGTCTCAGCCTCAGTCTCAGCCTTAGCTTTAGCATCAGCCTCGTCGTTGTTGTTGTTGTTGTTGTCGTTGTTGTTGTCGTCGTTGTTGCCCATGACATGACAGCGCGGAATATGATGAAAGGGCCTAGGGTGTAGTCAGAGCTGGAAATGGTTTTGTGTGTGTTTGGCGTTTTTATCTCTGCGCTTTGTTTAATTTGGCGTGTGTTTCATAGTCGTTGTCGTTGTTGTTGCTGTTGTTGTTGTTTTTGTTGTTGTTTAACCCTTTTGTAGTATCGCCGCTCAGTTAATCAACATTGAAATCATTTTGCCATCTTTTTGATTATTAGCGCTGGCTTCCTTGATTGTTTTTTCTCTACCCTTTTCGTATTTTTGTGTTTTGTTTTTATTGCTGTAGTTGTTATTTTTTTGCGCACTGCATGATTCAAGTTTTTTTTTGTGAAGGCCAAATACATATAATTGACATAATGCATAAGTTGAGAACGATAAGATACTAGATGTACGCATGTACACATGATCAACTGGCTGCCAGTGATGCCTGCATGGAAATACAATTAAATATTCGAAATTCGAACTTATCGCTTATATATCGCTGATACAGCAATTGAACAAATTGGTTATAAAAAAATATATATATAAAAAATGTAGAATAAACTTCAAATGAAAACCGTCTTAAAATCGATAATTTTTCTATTTCACATTTCCATTTACGTTTCATTTCATTTCTCAATCCCATTTCGATTCCCAGACTTACCTCGGAGAAATCCCGCTGCGACATCTTGCTCAATATATGGTCGCCAACAGCAATTTTGCCATTGTTCTCATTATTATTTGCATGATTATTTGCATTAAAATTTAATGGCAAATTTATAAGATTCTCATAATTCGTCATTTGTATGCAAAAACCATCAAAGCGCTTTCAGCATGCCGGTCTGTAAGAAAACAAATAAGAAAAAAATCAGCAGATTAGAGAGAGAGAGAGAGATAGAGGGAGAGAGAGATGAACTAGCAGATTTAGAGAGAATGCTTATGCTTATATGAATTGAGAGGGCCAAAAACATACATGCATGTACATAAGTCTCGCATTGGCATTGGACAATGGGACAAAACTTTCAAATGCCTCAACGGGAGAGTTGTAGAGAAGTTCGCCTGCTGACCAACCAACGTCAACTTGGCGGCAACTCTTATGCAAATTCAACCGTGGTCGCTGCCGTTGCCACAGTCACATAAACTTGACAATTGAATGTGGTCATAAATTGTTTTGTGGCCCGGCAGACGTGTCCGCGTCTGCGTTCACGGCATCGGCAACGGCAGCGGCACAGTGGCCTGGCCACAACTGTGTGCGAATTCAGCCGCTGACTGGCCAGCGGCGCCTCAATATCGTGACCATCGGCCAGCCCCAGCCACAGCTCCAGCCTCCCCAGTCTCGGACTCAGTCCCAGTCCCATTCTGAATACCAGTCGCTGAGCAGCTTCTTCTTGTGCAAACACATTTTATATTTAATTTGTTATCATTTAATTGAGTTTGGCGGTAGCTGTCGACGACGTTCTCAGAGAAAGTTCACATTAACAAAATTAATTAAAAGCCAAACGGTCGCTATGTGAACCAAATGACTAAATCAATCAAATCTCCCATTCTCACAAGCAGTGCAAGGAGTGTTTAAATTTTGCTTGTCTACCGGTCGACATCAGAAGGGCATAGCCGTGTTTCACCTCACAGAAGCCAAAGTTATATGTATATATATAGTTTGGTCGACTCTAATTGAAATATTACGCACAACGATAAAAGACTTGGGCGACAAACATGACATGCCACAGAACCGAAGAACGGAAGACTTAAGACACAAACTGGTTGCGCCTTCCTAATGAGATGCTAGCGCACAATAAAGGGGGGCTTACTTAGCTTAGGTTTGGTATTTCTTACATTATATATTATTTATTTTAATAAAATACGATTAAAGTAATCATCAGAAAAATATATAAATACATATTTTTTAATATTATTTTGCAGCCTCTTGTGCGATCTGCAGTATTGCAATCAGCCATAAAATATGCATAAAACTGTTTTCTTTATTGGCTTATCAATTGAACTGCCGCATGTTTTTTCTTATCTTTGCAGCTGTTTTTTTGTATTTGCCCCTTATAATTGGTTTTGCCGTTTTTGTGAGTATTTTTTTGTTTTGTTTTTAACGATTGCGAAGCCCAGTTTCATTACAAATGGGCTTATTTAGCCGCGTTAATGGTTTCATATTTGTAGTTCGCCCAATCGTTACGATACTAAAAAGAGGCTATCAAGTGCGAGCGCAAAAAGCTGAACAGCAACAAAGTATTGATTGTGTCGACCACAGTTGAGCAATGTACATTTTGCTTGATGTTCGCTCATCTGCATTGGCCAGTTTTTGCCACAAGTTTTTCGCTGTTGTTGTTTGTTTATTGAGCAAAAATTAAGTCATACGGGAAATTATGCCACCTAAAGACCAACTTGCATTCATTTTTTGTTCAAATATCAAGAGAAACATCCAATTTGCAAATAATGACAATGATACCATTTACGATTCATACGACTGCCTAAAGCTGAGATCCAAGCAAATATTGCCGCAGTCACTTATTGAAAACATTCACAAAAGAGCTTTGTGCCAAAAATAAAATGTATTTATTATAATTTGCCAACCATTTTTAGGTTTTATTCTAAAAGAAGACACAAATGATTTTAATTCATTTTTGATTATAATTTAATTATATTTTTCGTTCTCTTTTATTTGAAATTTAATTGGCTTCGGACCATCCTGAAGTAATTTGAAAAGCGTCTGAGTGTAAAAGTGTGGCACCATTGGCACATTGGCAACTTCGTTGGCGGTAGTTCAACGAGCCCAGAACACAGCTCTGGACAACAGCAGACGAGCGACAACATTTATAAATGATTTCCGCTATTAAAATAAAACACTTTTGCATAATTGTTCACTTAGAAACGACAAGAGCAAAATCGACAACATCAACAGCAACAATAACAACAAAGCTGTGCAACGAGTAAGCCAAAGAAGAAGGCAACAACAAAAATAAATAATAATAAAAACGACACAGAGAAATTCCTCACGCTTCATAACGCCCGCCAGGCATGCCCAAAAATTCCGCAAAACAACGCCTACCCCGACTCAAAGGCGAAGAGTCCAAGTCGAGCCATCAGCCATCAGATTCAGTCCCCAACACCGGGGCCAAGTCACAGTCAAAGTCCCGGCCCACCAGTTGAGCAGGCTCGTTGATCTTCATCGTCATCGTCAACGTCGTTCGCTTTTTGATGATGCCTGCTTGCAACCTGTTGAAATGTGTGACAAATTGGGCGTAAGCAGCCAATATGAAAAAGGGTGACCACCCCACCTACCCCCTAGCCCCTTCCCCCCGCTCGCATCTCCCACACCTCTTACTGTGTCCAACCCTTTCCCATTCACTCAACAAACGTGGGCGTGACGAGCAGCGATTTTGTTACGTTGCTCATATTTATTTATTTTCTTTTTTTTTTGTTCCTTTTTTTCCTTGCAGAGGATTTTTTCGCGAAGCAAAAAGTGATGTTAAGCACTGCCTAAAAATTAAGCCATAAATTTAAAGTTTATTAACATGCAGCCCACTTTTGTGGCACGGGCAAGAAGCGAACGAAAGTATTAACGGTGAACAAAGTGTAGCAAGGTGCTTAAGTATTTTGGTGATAATTTTCAAGCACTTTATTTGATAAACACTTGAATCGAGCAACTCTAACAAAACAATCAATTTGTAGATCATAATGCCAAGTGTGTGTATGTGTGTGCGTGTGTGTGTGCTGCTCAAGGCAACCAAAATTGTGGCTCACTTGGAGCATGTTTTGAACCGAGTTCGTTCTATTTGGATTCGTTCAAGTTCGTTGCCCAAGTCGTTTGTTTGTGAGTGTGCCATAAAATTATAGTGAAACACAATATATACATATATATTATCTACATATATATTATATATTATTGCAGCGATTTGCTTTGGTTTGGCTGCTGTGGCCCCTACTTGGAGCTTGCTTGCCTATGAAAGAAACACCCGTACAATTTCATTAAAACTCATTAAAATTATTTGGCTATTTTGTTGTTGCTGCTGCTGACGAGAAAAACCAGCAAGCCGTGCACGAAACGTACTCAAAACGTATGTACGTATATACGTTTGTATGTATGTTTGTATATGTACGACATGGACCAAAATGAAAAGCAATTTTAATGAAGCCAAAGACGAAGTTGTAGCCAAGTCCAAGACACTTGTTGCTAGTTGCTGCTGCTGCTGCTGCTGCTGTTAGCCACATTGTTGCTGCCTTATAAGCTGGCATGCATTTGTTGTTGCCCACAATGCGAGTGGCACGATGTAATTGACATCATTAGACTAAAGCGCGATCAGCAAACAGCAAACAGCGTACAGCGACCAATTCAAAAGACCAAAAGGAGCGCTAGAAAGTGGCCTGCCCGAGACCCGTTATCAGCGTTAACGTTAATGTTCACCGTTCGCGTCTATCCCATGTCAATGGCAATGACCCACCGCAATGAGCTTACTGCTCCCGATTCACACCCTGCTGCAGCTTAACTTGCAGTGCTTGCAGCACCCCAAATTCTATATTCTAAAAAATTGGAATTCGAATTGAAACGCAAAATTCTAAATTGTATTATGATTATGAGATGTATGTGTGTGTGTGTGTGTGCATGTTTGTATAGATGATGAATAACTGTTTTCTCTCTAATTTGATTTATGCATCACATATACGCGCATGTATTTAAATTTTTAATTTCCACCGGCTTTGTCGCATAAACCATCATGTTTAAGCACTTTCGGGCCACATGAAAATTTTCACTGACAACTTAAAGCCGCTACTTACCATGGAATGTGGCGACAGCGTCCGATTTGGAATCGTCGTAAATTTGTTTCTGTTGTGTTTTTTTGTGTTGTGCGCCTTTCAGTTGCCCATATACCAACATCTATATGCATATGTATATGCATATATGTGTATATGTATTTAGATACGTATGTAATTTGTTCAGGTTTGTGGGCTGAAATCTGCTTACGCTGTCTGCACGTAAGATTTTTCTTTTCGTTATTAAATCTTACAAATTGTTGGGGATTGCGAGATTTTGGGTTGATGATGATTATTATAGAAAGGAAGTTTGCGCAGAGATTTCGAGGATTAAGAAATTTCTCAATGTGCTTACAAAAACTGTTCGACTGTTCAACACATTATTCACAACATTTTAGTCGCTCTCCAATCTCTCACACACACACACACACACAAACTGTGTGGGCCTTATGCTTGATTAACTGCAATAGTTGCTTCTGTTGCTGCTGTTTGCTGCTTGGCTTATTATCATACAAATGACTTAGGCAACGAACTTGTTGTCTACACACACACGTATACGCACACACACACACACACACACACACACACACACACACGCACACTCACACACAGACATACACACACATTACGACGTTCTTAATGACCGCATTAATTTGACTAATTCCAAATATTTGTTTGGCTTCACACATTTTGGAGTTTTAATTACTTTCAATTCGTTCAAGTGTTGTTGCTGCTGTTGTTCTTGCATGCGACTTATTGCTTGTGGCTAATTGCGTGAATTTAAATCATATATTGTTTAATTGCAGTTTCTTTAGATGAATATGTGCCTTTGAGTTGGCCAGAATGGCATTTGGGCATGCCCAAAGCCAAGCCGCCTAAAGCAATGCACACACACACACACACATACACACAAACACACACACACATGCAAACAAACAACAAGCTCTCTCTCTCTCTATCTCTGTCTCTCTGCCTCTTTTGCACACACACTCTCAAACGTGGCTAAAACAAGTCAGGCAACTTTTTTTCTTTGTTTTTTTCTCATTTTATTGGAAGCGGCCGCCGCTTTGGATTGCCTTCCTTTTTTCTCTTTACTACGACTACAACCACTATATTGTTGTTGTTGCTGTTGCCTTTTTGTTATTAGTAGCATTTACTTTGGAATGCAACAAAGCGAGAACGTTTCGAAAAATGACGACGACGACGGCGATGTTGGCAGCGCCTTTGGCCATTGACGTCTTGTTGCGAAAAAAAGAAAAATGCATGGCCTGCTTAGCGCAGCGAGAGAAAGAGAGATAGAGAGTTAGGGAGAGTGAGAGAGAGAGAGGGAGAGAGAGAGAGAGAGAGGGAGAGAGAGAGGCCGCGTGTGAATGAGCAGAATTGAGGAAAAGCGAGATGCAGCGAGTGGGCGAGTGGACCAAAAACTGTTTGAGTTCAAAGGCCGTTGCCAGTTGACCGTTTTTTTTTTTTTTTAACACAATTTGGCACTTTACAAAAAACCACTCACGCATGAGGACAAAAAAAAAACACAACACATAAAAAAAGAACACTTTGTTTACCGTTGTTGTTGTTATTAAAATAAAATAACAATTAAATAACAAACAAAATTAATCGAATCGCGTTGATTTCACTCTTTTCTATTTGCTCGATGTTGAACGCGCCGCATGCAAAACTTAACTAAGCCAAGCACGGAGCAAAAGGCGGCGGGCGACTCGGAAACAAAAATGAGAGCGCAACTCGAACTAAAGCGTGGAGCGCAGCAGAAAGCAAAAGACAAAAACAGGTACACAGCTATAACGAGTATTGCGACCCGTTTACCTGTTTGGGTCGCTCAATCGGCGCTCAATATTTTCAGCGATCTGGCAGCACTGTGGCATCTGTGGCTAAGCCAGCTGAATAAACACATCAATGTTATCGATTCCGATCGACAAGCAGTTCTGTACCATTGAGCTTGCTCGTGACAAAATTATCAAGTCTCTGACAAATCGAGTTACACAAAAGCAACCAGAGTTAGCTAGGCTAATAAATTGAATACTTGGATAAAATTTGCATACTTTTAGGCTGCTATGATTACATAAGACCTTTGCGTGCGTGTATAAAACTACGCTTGAATCACGCTAATCAATTCAGTAGTCAACAAGTTCTACAACTGTCAATAACAAAAAGTGTGAAAGATGTCTGATTGGAAATTGCTGGTGATCGGCTGCCTGCTGCTGCATTTGGCTCTTGCCACTGCTCAACCGCCAATAAGTGAGTCTCAATTTGGACGCATTTGTTGTTACAATTTGAATCCGTTGCAAATTTGAAATTAACAGCACCTCGCAGCTGCGGCATCAACGAGACCTATTTGGCGTGTGGCCCCAGCTGCCAGACGGAGTGTGCCACATTGGGGCAGCCGTGTCTGATAAGGCACATTCGGTGTCCCGATGGCTGCTACTGCAACAAGTACTACGCCCGCAACGCGAGCGGCACTTGCATTCCCCAGGCGCAGTGCCGCAAACGTGGCAATTATTAATAATTAAATTTCAATTCTGAAGTTCAACAATTGATATTGTTTTCATTCAGCTTAGTTCTTGTTTTCCTTTTTGTTTTTCTGTGTTTATCACAGGTTTTATTTTCCATTGTGGCTCGTTGACTGTTGACTACATTTGTTTATTTGTATACACGTTTGTACACGTATGGGGAAGTTGAGCATACCAGCATTTTTGTTGTTTTGTATTTTGTTGAGATGGCATATTGTTAACTATTTGGTAATACAATCATCAAAACACCTTCACGAGGGGGGGTGGGGGAGGTCGGATTTAGCTGCATTCCCCCGCATACGCTTCGCAAATTAAAATTTATCAAAATTTCCAATACAAAATTAAAGGTATAAACCAAAAAGCCAGACTCACATGCATATTGGACGTGTTAATTACAGTTTTAGATGCTCCTTAACTGCGATATCAGTGGTTCGTGTCTCGACTGTGCCTGCCGCTTACAGTTTGATGAACTCGATTAGAGTCTTAAGATGACGCTATATTTTAGTACGTAAGATCTATATTAATATGACATTGACTGCCAACTAGTTTAGCTTGAAATGTTCACACATTTGTGAGTTAAGTTTATGCAAAATGGATGAGCATTATTTAAGAAGTCGCTAAATCTGCATCGAGCATAATATGAAAAGCTTTAAGATTCAATTGGGGTTGTTATTGTTGTCATCGTTGCAGGTAGACATTTGTTTAAGTTGCCGCTTGACTGGGTCCTGAATAAATATTGGCTAGACTTGTTTTTTGGCTTAGCTTAGTAGCAAACTTCAATGGCAGACAACTTATCAATTGACAGCCATGCAACAACATCAAGAAGGTGCAGAGGACGCAACAAAGCAAATCTAAATCCACAGAATCAAAGTCGCGTAACGTTCAAATATAAAAAATAACACCCCCCTTTGGGTGTAGGGGGTGGGGGGGGGGGTGCATTGAGATAGGGTTAGGGTGAGAATCGAGCGCTGACAGCATGCAAAATGTAAATGTTTGCTGTCATTGAGTCGAAAATGTTGGCGAGGGCCCAAACCAAACGTTAATAAACTCACGTCAGGCATCACACACATCTCCCCTCCTTTAGAGGGGTGCTCAATTTACAGGAGCAAACATGTCGACGACAGGCAGTCAGCCAGGACTCAGTCTATCTCTCTCTCCCTCTCTCTCCCTCTCTCTGTGCCTCTTATTTCTCTTTGTCAACTTTTTTGTCTTCTGTGTGTTTCACTTCTTTTGGCCAATTTCTGTACACAGATATTCGGATACATTCATATGCGTTGCAAGCAATTTCGTTGGAATAAAAAGAACTGGAGCGCTTGAATCTAAAATGCAAACATGTTTCAACGAGCTTCGTGTGTGCCACACATATACACACATAAATACAGACAGAGGCATGCAGCATGTAACATGTAAAAGAAGGCGACTATTTGCTTGTTTGCTTATTTTGCCTATGACTGTGTCAAAGACGAAAGAAGCTGGCAACGGCTCTTCAGATTTGTATATTCCTCAAATTCATTGAATTCAGAATTTCAGAGAGAAAAGAGTTACAGTGCACAGCTCATAGCCACGGACAATCGGCCAATAGGACAATCGGACAATCGGACAACCAGCAGCGGAAATTGAAACGCAATGAAAATTTCAAGGGAACACAAAATAAAAAACGAAGGAAAATAAAATGGAATCTAAACCAGTTCCTAGCAGTTCGAGTTCAGTTTGATAAACGCTTGCTGGTTGACAAACTTCCTGCTGTTTCTGTTTCTATTGTTGTTTCTGTTTCCGCCATTTGTAAATCTGTTGCGGTGACCGGTGAAGTCCCTCAGCCATTTGGGCACATTAGACAAGCGCGATAAAGCTGCGAAAGTTCGAATATGCTAAGACGATTAAATACCTATTATGTCAGTGAGAATAGCAGTGTACTTTCTGGTACATACATACATACATACATACATACATACATACATACATACATACATAGATAAATCAAAAATAATGTGCCTTTCAGCGAATTTCGCAGAGTGTATGTGGATATTGAAATGATATATCAAACCCAGATCTAATTCACATAGAATTATGAACAGAAAACTGCGATAGCTGACCCACAGAGAAAGTACTGGACTAGATTACCACCAAAAAATTCTAGAAATTTGGGACTCATGAAGTCTAGGAAACAGTCCCAATTATACTCTGTTACCGAATGTATCCAGAGTACATTGGTCTTGTGCAATATCCGACGCATGAACGCAACTTTTTCGACACCCTTAAGGGCCTTGGAACTTCGAATATATACTGGTCTCTGGCCGCGTCAAGGTGTCAAAATTAGGCAGCTACGTCTAATAGGAGGATATCGATAGAATCGAAAATCGCATATCAAAAAAAAATATCTCCCACAATTTGAAGGCTAAAATCGTCGAATTTGTATGATAGGTCATTTAAAGATATACCACACCCACCTGCGCCGGTAGGGTAGAATTTTGAACCAAGGACATTACGGCCCCCAAAATCGGTTAGAGGTCTATATCTCTCGCAATTTAAGAGCTAAGACAACCAAACCTGGAAGATAGATTACTAGGTACCTCCTTCAAAGATCGGTATTTCATAGTGATACACACCTCGTTCGGTTGCACCTGTTATCAACTTAATTATTGGTATCGTAATAATGCTTTTATTGATATTCAGAAAGTTGTTAAACAGTTCTTATAAAGTAATATTATTGTTGTAAAAAAGTACAAACTTGTCTGTGTACTCATTATAGACATGAGTAACAGAATTAAAAGCTAATTGGAAATTTATGTATTTTAAGTAGGTATTGCTGTTAAAAACTCCACAGCTGACAGGACGGATGCTGTGAATCTTTCCCTGACGACGAATCCCAACAGGGATAAAAAACAAATTGAAGATATAAAATAATTGACGTGGAGCCATTGGAAGACATATTTAAATTAATA
Organism: Drosophila nr. medialis 2 BK-2023a; assembly: GCA_035044325.1. Taxonomy (NCBI): domain Eukaryota; kingdom Metazoa; phylum Arthropoda; class Insecta; order Diptera; family Drosophilidae; genus Drosophila; species Drosophila nr. medialis 2 BK-2023a. Next base: position 1,354,381 of record JAWNMH010000364.1, read on the forward strand.
ATTCATTTCTTAAAGTTGCAGTTTATTCATTTTGGAAGTGACAAGGCCAAATCGATTTCTTGACTTGCCAAACAAATCGAATATTTGTATTGCACAGAAAAGTGTTGAATAAAGTTCTTTCTCAAGCAGTGAATTCAAAACCGAATTTCAAGTGGATGCAAGGTTCACAGCACTTGCAAAATGCGAATATGCTTCAAGCCTTCGTCGATGTCGTATCAAGCAAATCACACACATGCTTACACACACACACACTTGAACACACACACACACATACACACACTCATCAAACGTATCGTATCAAAATCATCGACAGTAAGTTCTTGAGCTCTTTGTGATTGCTGTCTGGCATTAAAAAAAGCCGACCTGTCCCAGCTGTTGTTGTTGTTGTTGTTGTTGAAGACGGGTTGCGGAGGCCGGAGTCCGTTGAACGTTTTAATTCACAACTGACTGATTTTTTGGGGCTAAGGCCATAAAATGCACATATAATATGACTTTATCTGGGAGGCCAGCAGTCAAACGTTTGGCATTGAAATGGGTACAAAATGTGTTTAATGTTAAGTTTTTAATACAATGCGAAACGTCGAAAGTTGATTTATGGCCAAAACAAACACACACACACACACACATACACACACTCAACCCTTGTATACACACAAAAGCCAGCAAAATTTGCCAGCATTGTTGTGCTCAAAGTTGTCCTTAAACGTTATCTGTTTATACAAATACAATGCACTTGTTAATATTCGAAAGTTTGGAATTTGATTACTTAACTTGGTTTATGGCAATCGTACCCAAATAACGGAATTACTTCTTCTGAAATGACGGTGCCGGAACATCAGATGCGAACGTGTCTGTGTTCATGCTGATATTTCAAAGCTTAGATTCAAAATTATGGGACCGGAGACTTTGCCATTTTTAATGGGTTCAAGGAATAATAAGATAACACACCCTTGCAGTGCTTAGCTCACCTGCTAATACCTATATTTCGTTATATATTACAAAAAATAAAAATAAAAATGTCTTTGCTCAAATGGAATAAGAGTCAGTTACACCCGAATGGAACGTTTGCACTTATTTTCTCAAGCTTTCGTATGGGTACCATTACGTACCGGTATCATACGAGTACCGTTCCATGAAAATGAAGGTATTGAAACCCAATATCGAAATCCTTACCATAATAGACTTTACTTTACATTGTTCGGTTTATTGCAATTTAAAACTAATATCTGTCTTAGCTCTCATTTAGGCATTGGCGTCTTTAAACTAATAGACTAGAACTTCATGCTCTGCTGAGCAAAAGAAACTTTTAAAGGAAATTATGACAGCTTTCAGGTAGTTGCAAAATGATTGTGGCACATCACATCCCAATCGTTTGATTGGAGAACAATGTGTGTGTGTGTGTCATTACCACCTGACTACCTGTACCTGGACAGCTAAATCGCCAAAGTGTGAAAAACATTGTGAAAATGATGGCGACCATCGATGGTGACAGTGACATCAAATTGATAATGATGCTCATTGACAGCGGCTTTGTCTCCTTTCATTCGTTTTTATTGTTGCTGCTGGTGCTGTTGCTGTTGTTGTTGTTATTGTTATTTGTTGTTGGGCACTGGGAAACAGCAATAGCTAAAAATCAATGCAATTTGACAGATTTCAAGCTGTATGGTATTTGACGCATGCGACATTGCCGCTGATGCCATTGTCAGAAGCTACATGTGCACCATGGACATGAACACGTACATACAGAAACATGAGATGAGGGAGAACTACAGGCACGTGGGGGGAGGGGGGGGGGGCAGGGGGAAGAAGGGAGGGGTAGTTATTTGGATAGAGAGTTGGATGCTGCACTTTTATTATTTCTCTCTCACCCTCTATATGAAGTTGCTGGCTGGCTGGCTGGCAGTGCAATTGCAATTGTTTTCCATAGTTGTGGCACTCAGCCTTTGACACAAACTTCGGCAGTTTATTGATTGTGATTTTGATCCCCTTTTGTGCCACATGCATTCAGCTATCGCATAGCTGTGACACAGCTCCATTTTACTCATCCACTCCAGCCCACTCCACTCCACTCCACTCCCCTCCACTTCACACTTGCGCTCCGCATCCATTTCAACGAGACTCGTCTCAGTCAGCTCAAACGCGTGTTATTTCTCTGTAATATACCCTATTGCTATGAGCTGTGTGCTAAGCGGTATATTGGCTAACGAAACGAGATAAGTTTCAGATACTGCAACAATCGATACTATGTATATCGATCCATTCCGAAATGCCATCCATAGATTTGTTTTGCTTTGTTTGAAAATACTAATTTATCAGACAGGCACAATTTTCTTTGGGATTTTCATCATTTGAGTGCTTAAATAAATTAAGTGCAAAAATAATATAAGAAAAATGTAATCAGAAGCAGAACAAAATCGGAGCTTACCAAATAAAAAAAGCACTTGACCTTAAATGTAGTTAAATTATAAAAAGAGTTCTTCAAACAAATTAATTGTTAAATCAAAACATAAATCGTTTATACTGCACGTAAAATTCAGTTAGAAAGGTAAATTACCATAAATTATTTGTAATGTTGGCATTCACATATTCTGTAGAGCACAGTATGTCCAAGTCGATTGGATATTTTTCATTTTTTGTTTGATTCTGTGTCGTATTATTTTGTGCTGGTCAGAAGCTTGCTGTCATTTGTTTTTAGTTATTCAGAGTGCATTGATTTTTGTTGCAAGTGCTCGAGGCTAAACGCAGTAGTAGCCCAAATAAGAGCTCCACAACCGCTAACAATTGATTGCGGAGAACCAAAAAGCTAATTTTCAATTCATTTGCCATTTGCCATTTGCTATGTGCCATTTGCCATTTGCCATTTGGAGTTTGTGTTTGCGGTTTGCATTCGATTTAATTGCAATGCACTCCTTAATGGACTTCAGCTGTAACAATTGCCTTTGAACAGCCACTATAATAGCATCGAAGACTGTCACGCTCAGTCAGCAATCAATTCACAATAAACCCGAATCGGGTTAGATGTGTATAGGTAATTGTTTTCCAGTTTGGTTAATGAGTTGCACACAGCATGTGATTTTGTTATTAAGCCGATCACTCTTAGAATCAATGTTTATCTGACCACTGCTTACATGTATATATATAAATGTGCGTGTGTGTGTGTGTGTGGTGTATACACACATTGTTATAATAGGAGTCCTGTGTGCGTTTCAATTAATGAAAATGATATGCTTGCATTAAACTGCACACAGATGCATACATAACTATATACAAATTCGGCTGCAACTTTATCCGCCACACATACACACACACACACTCAGATAGCTGTATGCGTAACAATAAACCAACCTAATTTGCCAATGGATCATCATCGTCGACATAATCATCTAAATGGCATCACACGCACTGCAAAAACGGAAACGGAAACGTTGAAAAAGCAATTGCCAATGCACGACGCAGACGTCGACGTCTGTGCGAACGTTTAGTAAACAGTTGCAATTTATTGGCAGCTGCAATTAGTTGGCCGCACTTCCGAAATGGGCTGGCAAGGGATTTGGCAAACTTGCTTCGTGCCAATTATGCCGCAAGTTGAGCATGAAAATGATGACAGTACGCAAAAGCAAAGCACATGGCCATATAACAATGTACATCTGAGCATATATATACATATATACATACATATATGTATATAGATATTGAGATTGAGTGTTGCCACAAATCACAAAATGGTGCAGCTTAAGGGTCGAGGTTCAGTTTAGAACAGATTAAGCGCAATGCAAAAATGCATCCGCGAGTCTAGCGAATCGAGACTGAATCCCGAGCAGCTGTCTGCAATGGCAGAGTGCGCCATCTATCGGATGGTGCCGCAAATTTGATAAATGCAAATTTTACGCTTTCAGTGAAATGCAAGCGCACTAATTGCTGGCAACTAGCTAAAGCGACCCAGCAAACACAATTCACTTGCAAACCAACACCAACACCAACATCTCGCAGACCATTCCATTCTGCATGTTGAGGCAATCCTTTGTGCTGTGCACCGCCCTATAGCAACATCAGTTGCAGAAACAGCAGCAACAATTAATTGCCATCATTTTTTAGAATCTTTTCATGCGCTTCATTTCAGTTTCAGTTTCACTTCCCATTTCCCATTTCCATTCCCTTTTCCGTTCACGTTCAAATTTCCTTTACCAGGCACCCTTTCCTCTCGTCCCGTCTCGAGGTGCAGTTAGCTGTAATTTCTGTATTATTGCTACCAAAATTCTATGTGTAATGCACCCCATGTTCGCTAGCCCATTCGCAAGCCACGCCCCTTGGTCTACGCCTCCCGTTGCCGTGTTGTTTATTGCGTTGCAACTTCCGTTACAAACGAAGATAAATTGTTCGCTTTTTTGTTGTTGTTCTGTTTTTCTGTTGGTGTTTTATGTTTGCCATTGCTGTTGTTATTGTTTTCGTTAGATGTTTTTATTTTGTTTGTTGTGTTTTCGTTTTTCTATTTGAGTTTTGCCAACAGCTGTTGCTGCCGAAAGTGCACCTCCTTTTCGTGCTGCACAGTGGAAGTGCCACAAATAACTTTTCAAAAAAGGAGAGATGCTTTTATCGCTTATAAATGGTTAACTGATGGTTAAGCAAATAATAATCTAGATTTTTTTTAGCTGGCTTTCAGCATTCAATTCAAAATTATATATAAGTTAACAGTGATTCGCAGCAAAACAGTGTCAAAGTGCAGTTCAGTAATCGTGACTGAATCTTATCATTGCATTTAATCGAGTTGGGGTCACAGCTTGAGTCTATTTACTCTCACGTGCCGGTTGGTTGCATCAACCCGATTCACAAAATACTAATTAAAAGTGGGCAAGCAATCTAAATACTAGGCACAGTTTCAAACAAGATGTGACAGCCTGGAACAGCTCTCAGCTCTCTAACATTCCTAGCAATTGTTGTCACGTTTTTGTGGTACTTAAGTATATATTTAAAACATACAAATTAGATTTAATTTATCAGCACGTATTTATAACTGTTTAAATATTTTATTAAGTTGCTGAGCAATGGAATAAATTGGACGAATAAATTAGACATTTGGTCTTCAAGCCCTCTACTATTAATTTATTACTTTTATATAAAGATGAGATATTGAATTATTTATTAACACATAGCTGTTAATAAAATAAGAATTATAAATTCATTGCGAATGCATTGAAAATATCGTTTCTCACATCTGAAGCTATCATTTTTAAACCAGTTTACATATTATATTTATTAAAGCTACCCAGAGTTCAATAAACCCCTTAAGCATTGACTTAAGTTCATATTTTCATTTAATCTGTGTAAACACAAAATTGTATTAAATAAATATGAAAAGGACTACAAGAAAGTTTACTTTTGTGGCACAAAACCCTGCATCTCACCATCTGTGGCATCAGCAATCCAAAATTTTACGAAACTTGCAACTATTTCCGCCCTTACGATTTATGCGAGCAGCCCCCTCAACAGTTCTCGCCCCTACTCAACCAGTTTGCTTGAATCTTAACTCTCAGCTGCGTCTGCTGTTCGTCGTAGTCTCAAAAATGTTGCATTTGCTTTTCAGCATGACTTGATTAATTATTTGTTACAAGCACACCAAAACAAACACTCATACACTTCATGTATATGTATGAATATGTATCTATGTTTTTCGGTGTTGGCGGCCAGCGATAATCTCGTGCATTGACCGCTGCTGCCACACTCGTAAAAAAAACAATCGGTCTGACTTTTAGAAACTTGCTATATTTTTGACACCAAAGGTAGCTACTTTATCATTAAGCAAATTTATTAGTACTTTAAGTTAATTAGTATTATAAGTAAACATTAGCATTTTAAGAAAAACATTTTAAATTGCTTATAGTCATACACTTTAATTTGAAATTCGAACGATTTTACGATGAGCCTTGACCTCCCAGCTAAACACTAACATAAACGATTGTCAAATGTTTAGAAATTGTTCTCTTACATTTTGAAATTATTTCGAAAAACAAGATAAATTTTGAGGGCGATATTCGAGAATTCAGGGTGAATTTTTTGTGAGTGTAGCTTGGCGTTAATCTCCCTAGACGCAGTAGCAGTAGGGCGAAGCTCGTAAACTGGGTCGACGTTCACTGATAAGACTAGCACATGTTTCAGTTCAGACGGCGACAGCTCGAGATAGCTCAGCTCAGCCCCGAAGCGGAGCTGATGACGTTCAGTCATGGAGCGAGCTCTAAACGAAACGCGTCAACTGCTCGCAGTTGTTATTAGCTTCTGCTTCTGTTTGAGTGCGGCACAACTGTCGCTTGCAACACATGATGCGGCCAGCATGAAGGATCTGAATGAGCTGGGCTCCCACTATCTGCCCGCTGGCTATGCAGCGATTCAACCGAACGTTACACTCCAGGATCTGCAACGCCTGATGGAGCGGAAGTGCCTGAAGGCGAACGAACCGCTGCCCGCCAGCGAGGTGAATGCGACGAAACTGACTGATGATATACAGCAGGCAGCTGGCCGGCTGATGCAGTGCTTCAACGGGCTGCTCAACGTCAGCGTCATCATGGACGAGGTAGAGTTGGCGCGACCTCGCGGCGATCTTGATGTTGTCTTTGAAAAGTACTGCCTGCGCATGCCGCGGGCCCGCGAATGCATCACGGACTTCAATGCGGCTCTGTTGCCGTGTATGACGCGCGAGGAGCGCTCGCACAATGCGATGATGCTGCGCATCATCGGCAAGCTGCTGGACTTTGTGTGCTACAAGAATGGCGATCAGATCGCGCTTTTCATTGCCGAGGAGGGACCCGAGTGCTTTCAGCAGCACAAGGATAATGTGGCCAGCTGCTTCCAGACCAGCTTTGGCCATTATCTGCCCACCCATATGAACATATCGCAGGTGGAGCTGCCTGATCTGGTGCTCGGGCCACGCCAGTGCACCGAGCTGCATGACTTCGAGAGCTGTGTCGTGCGCCATCTGGAGACGTGCAGCAACATCACGCCCAGCAACATTGTGGAATCAATGTTCCGCTATGTGCGCAAGGAGTCCAACTGCCAGCAGGTCATCGATCGCGTCACCCGGGAGAGTAACGAGGCGTTGGCTCAGAGATCTGGCGCTGCCAGCACCTGGACCACCTCATTGACGTTGGCAGCCCTGTCTGCGAGCGTTGCCTTACAACTGTTTAATTAGTCGTTACTCAACTCGAAACCTCTGCTTACTTATTATAACATCAGTAAGACTACTTCTCATGCTTACTTTGTTTTTCTTTTTTTTTTTTTTGTTCTTACTTTAGCTTTGTGTCTGTTTTATAATTATGTTTAATAAAGTCCACGCTGCGTATGCGCAATGTGTCCGTAAGCCGCTTAACGGCTTGGCCTTTAATGCCCGCCAGCTGAAAGATGAAAGTCCCAAAGTGTTAAGTTAAAAGCTGCATAAACACAAGCCTGAAATATGAATAGAAGCCAGCAACCAGCAGCAACCAGCAGCAGCCGACAGCAGCCAGCAGCAGCCATTGCTTATCGGCCAGTTAGCAGCCGGGTCAGTTGTCCGTCCGTCGTTCGTTGTCCGTTGGGTTTGCTGACTGGGTCGGTGTCTTATCAGCGTCTCGCTGGCAAAACAATGAGAATGGTATGGTACACTCAGCAAAAAAAAAGTGCCCTTAATAGAATACACAACATCAGCTTCCCTTATTTTTTTAAAGTGAATTTCTAAAACAGTTTATTGTGTTTTTCTCAATTCAAGTGTTTTTTATTTTTATTTCTTAATTCGAATGTAGACTTGTCCAAAATAAAAAATAAATCTCTTTTTTCAATATGAATTTAACGAATTTCAAAACAGCTTTTAAGCATACATAGTTGAATTTGAGAAGACTTACTTGACTTTGATTCGGTTCTGTCTGGAACTCGGAACGATTTTCTTTATTCTACGGCACGATTTTTCTGAGTGTATGGGTATGGATGCTGTTTGATTGAGATGGGGGCAGGGAGTCAGCTTGCAGCGTGCAGCAACTGCGAGCAGCTTGGAAATTCGAAGAAGTTTAGCCGAGTGAGGCGCACTTTGGACTCTGGAATGCGATATCTGGACTGGTTGCCTGACCGACCAGCTCATCACTCTTGCAAGCAAATTGGTTCGGCAGCCAAGTCAAATGCTGCCTCAGGATTACCTCAAATGATGTTGTGCTGCTTTCCGTCTGTCTCTGCCTCTCTCTCTCTCTCTCTCTGTCTCTCTCTCGATATCTCTCTTCAGCTCGTAAATCATAAAAAATTGCGTATAAATCTAAATGAAAGCGGCGAGAAAAAGCGCAACTGACATCATTCCCAGAGAGAAAGACAACTGCGGTACAGTAAAGTTCAATACTTGTAGCTGGACGTGAACGTGGTAAAAGATGTGGTCATGGACGATGACGATGACTATAACGATGACGACGACATCTTTGGGAACAGTCGAAGCGTGAAATGAATGGAGTTTTACATAGCTTAGTTCAGTTTGTGTACGCATTTTTTGCTCATTTCACTGGCATGGATTGGGTATCAAATGAAATGGAATGGGGCCCGTAAAGATGAGAATTATATATTTTTTTTTGCTGAAGTATATGATTAGCACAACATTTTGGAGATTAAGTCTGTTGTGGAGTGGAACGAAATATAATAGCATCAAGTGCATTGAAATGGTATAGGTTTTTTTATTTTATATATTCATATATTTAAATAGTTAAGTGTATTAAGTGGAATTAAATGCAATGGTCTGTATTAAAATGGAATGCAATTTATTTTATATTGATAAAAAAAAAACGGATTTCTTTTATAATTAATAAGCTGTAGATTGGTATGGAATGAATCAGTTGAATATTGGTCATGTGTATTTGGCGCAATTCAATTAATCCCTCCATAACATAAAATTATTTTCTGCTTGCTTAAAACTGTCAATTGAACACTCAAAATGGATTTAGCTGCTTCAATTATATTCATCGAATTTCATTTCCCATTAGCTGAGAGCCCTGTGCACCAAGCAGCATGCTCCGGCAATCAGCAATCAGCAATCGCATTCAGAGAGGCGAGGGCGGGTTGAAGGGGCCAAGTTGAAAGTGTTTCCTCAGTTAGTTGGTTAGTTAGTGAACTGTTTGGAGCACAGCTAACAAGTCATAAATGTTACAAACTTAATTAGGCTTGCAGGCTGCAGTCCGTTTCAGTGCTGCCTCTATTCTCAATTCACTGTTCTCAGCTCTCATCCTTCTGTTCGCCAGTTGGAGGTGTTTGGCAGAGCCATTCATGTTTGCCAATGCCCATTGGCAGTGGGTAACGGGCGCAGGCACTTTATTATTGATGTGAAAAATGCGGAAAATGAATGTGTTTCCGGTGCTTTTCGCGAGTTGCCAGCTAAATTGCAGCGGCCATGAATCATTCGACTCCGGCGAAGACTGCGACTTCAAATACAACTTCAGCATGAGCTTCAACTTAGCATTCCCCACTCACCATGTAGACAAACTTTGTACGTGCAACGCGCAATGTTGCCAGCCAAAGTGCAGCGATACTGGCAAAGCCTGAGCAAAAGCAAAAAACTGCGGTAGGAGTTGAGTTGTCTCAAAACTTGGCTGAGCAAATAATTGCACGTCATTGGCCAAATTATTGGCTCTGCATCGGGAATAAGGCAAATGGCAAGCCAAATAAGTTAAGATTTAAACGAAGTCTCAAGTCCAAAGTGGAAAAGAAGAAAAGAACCGTCAAACAATATATGAACAAAATAAAGGAAATCAATGTAATAGTACTATTAGCAAAATTCGTTCAACTTTCGATTCAGAATTGATATATATAAATAGGGTTTTATAATATTGAAAGTGATGCGGATTTTGGGTAATTTGAGCGAAGATATAACAGCTTGAATTTGAATTTTTCCACAGAAAAACTTACAGCTTGAATTTTCCTAATTTGTATCACCTCATATTATCTAAATCCCTCTACATATATGGATTATCTTGGCCAATTCCTATGTTGGTGCACAGTTGCAGCTCTAAATTCAACCTAGTCTAATGCAAGCTGAAGGTTAACCAAGGTAATCTTTTTATACGGATAGTGTCACATACGTGTATTTCTATATATATGTATGTATATATATATATTTGTTTGAATTTTGATTGTTTGATTAAACCATTCAGAGTCATCATTTGATTATACATCGGCCCGATCGGCCCGAATTAAAAAATGGCTTTTTTTTATTGTAATTGGAAAGTAAAATAGATTATTTATTGCACAATAAATCAAATTATATGTGATAAGTCATCTGTCAAATGACTTATATCTTTAGCATTTGAGTGAGAGAGAGAGAGAAAAAGAGAGAGAGGGAGTGTGAGAGAGGGAGAGAAGGAGAATTTAGTATTATTCTGTAGGCAATGCTATAAGTGATCAGAAATACGATAACCATCTACATGCATGTCCTGTTTTGTTGTTCGTCCTGCTGCAAGTCGCACAATTTAAGTTTGTTCAGTATTGAAGGCGCGTCTGCTTCTGTGTGTGTGTACCTCTGTGTGTGTGTGTACCTCTGTGTGTGTGCGTACTTTTGCGCTTATGTCTGTGCCTGTGTGCAGGGACATGTGTGTGTATGTTGGCTTTACGCATCAGTGTGCGTGTCGGTTTTGGCAAGTGTTGGTGTGGAAGTCTAAAAGATACCACAGCCGGTGTCTGTCTAAGTGTGAGTGTGTGTGCGTTTTTTGTGTATGTGTGGCCATATTTGGCATCCACAAAGTACGTATACTTTGGGGTCTAATTTGCGGTTGCTGGCGCAGCTCAATTTACAAGTGAGAAATTAAGATGTCGACAAAACTTTTGGTCGAACACCTCAATGGTGGCAAAGCAGATGCGCACACTTCAACCCCAACCGACCCCCTCTTTCCCTCCGCCTTCGACAGCGCTTTTTAGCGGTATTTAAAAACCACAAAGCATCAGCATGCCACAAAGTCTGAGTGTTATTACCGCAGTAACCAATGCACTTTGCAACTCTGTTCTGCTCTTTCGTGTTCTCGAACCGGGCTACAAAAACAATTACAGATGCCGAAGCAGCGGTCAGCTTACACGTAGAGACACAAACAAGTGGATATAGTTATTACTCTTAAAGTAGTTAATTTGTAAAGTTTTGAAAATCATTTCAAGAACAATGTCTCATACGAAATGTTGCCATCATTAAACCACAGTTGGACATCGTGCTGCCAAAGTGGTGTCCCGTAACAAGTGCCCACTGCAAAGAGGGACTATCTAATTATGTGCTTACTTAGTATATAAGTCTGGCACTAAGTTATAAATATAAGCAGGTATAGATTACGAAACCTTGTTAACTATGCATAACACTATTAAATACACTTTTACAAATTCGCCACTCTCTTGGCGCAAATGGTAGCTGACGCTGTTATTCAAAAAGTTTACTTAAAAAAACCAGAGTTTTTCTTCTTCTAATTCCAGATAGTGTAGTTTACTGTTTTAGACACATTAAGTATTACTAAATGCGTACTTAGATGTCATCAATCATAGATTGTTGAATCTGTTGCATACTTTTACGTCCAATTTTGTTGAGGCACATTGGAGCTGTTAAATGAATTTCCATGTTTTCTAGCTGTGCGATGAAAACTGCTTATAGCCACTATGTAACACTGATTCCACAATGCCTGCTACTTTCAACTAATCCTACTGGGGCACAACTAGCTACTCAAAATTGGATGAAAGCGGCATATTAAATTTGTTGACAGCACTCAGACGCAGTCGAAAAACAAAGCGAACACTCGTAATGAGATTAAAGCCAGCCACTTGTGGTGGGCGGGCTGTCCAAAAATTATGCATAGATGGCTGGCTGGGGACATGCCGTCATGCTGTGCCGTCACATGCGGTGTATACGCAATGTCAGCAAATTTCCCACAAATTGCAAAAATTTTCAACTGATTCTGGGGCCACTATGTTGTTGTTATAATTGTTGCTGTTGCTTTTCGCAGTTTGTTTTTATCTTTTTTTGTTATAGTGGTTTTTGCTCAACGCAAACTTTATTAATTGCGAAAATGGAGTTTATGGTATACCCTGCACACGTCAAACGCGCTTCATCGATGATATAATCCAAATGAGAGGGTGCACTTAGTTAAATTATGTTATCATAAGTGAAGTGCGTTAGTTCTTAAAACTTTTCACGAATAAATTACTTTTATTTAAATATTAGAATTGAAAGTTGTATTCTTAAGTTGGTTATTTGAGAGCTATTTACAAAGTATGCCTCAGTTTGTCACACTTGTTTGTTAGAACTTGTATTTGAATTTATTTATTTTTTAAATTACACTTATTTTTGCATATTTAATTGAATTGCTCAAACACATGATGCATAACTATTTTCGTTGCTGTTTTTATTTTTTTTTAACGGTTTTTGGTCAACTGTCAACGAACTTTTCTAATTATTTGCGCGCTAAGCATAAAAGTTGTCAGCTTTTAACCATGTGCTGGAAAATTTGCATAGTTTGCAACTGACATTCTGCTAAAAAGAGTGTGCTGAAATGTGGAGGCAAGTGATGCGAGGGGAGACGGATGTTCATGGTGATAATGGATATAGTTCAGCCAGCTTTCGATGCTGTTTAAATATGAATGTACAAAAATATTAATTTTAATAATAAATTTCGGATTTGTTTATTTAAGCGATGTAAATATAAGAAATGAGTATTGTAAGTACATAACATATTTATTTCCACAATGAGCCACAGATTTCTCATTTGCTTTAAAATGTACGGCGTCAATTGTTTAAAACATTCCGAACATAAGCCGAGTACACCAACTAAAATATGCACAATGACAGACATGTAAATTGCTTTAAAGTTGATTGCATAACATATTTGAAATCATTAGTAATCATTGAAAACATTGGTAATCATTTCGAATCGAAACTTCGACCAATAAAATCTCAATTGTCACAATTGTCGATTTAGTGGCATCTGTGGGCGAACCAAACCCACCGACCTTGTTTCACGTGTGTCTGTGTGTGGGGGTGTGGCACAATGGGGGCAGGGTCTGTGGTCTTGTTTGGTGTTTTCCAGTAAAATGAAACATAAAACAAACAAAAAGCAAATGTATCTGCAATGAGATTGTTGAAAGATGTTCCAGTTTCTAGGCTCAAGGCTGGGTGCTCGGTGTTTTGGGAATTAGGTTTTAGTAATGGTTTTGGTTTCTGTTTCGGGTTAAGGCAATTGAGAACGAAGCCAACACCAAGTCCCGTTGCACGCTCTGCATAAATTGACAAATTTCCATTTGCAGCAAATGTTTCTACCTAATACCCCTCAACTCGCCCACTCCTATTCTTCCGTTGACAACCAGCAACGACAGCTTGGCAAGAAAATAAACCAATTTGGCTTTTCGAACAAAAGTGCAGTTCCAATTGTTAAAGCATCACAGCAGGCCGATGATGCGGTAAAAATTCTCAATAGCTTCAATTAAGGCAACATTGTGGGGGCTTTGATTGCATTTGACATCCATCAACCCAGAATTCTGAGGTCTATTACTCTTCTGGGTTCAGTGTGCGTGTGTGTGTGTGTCTTGTTTGCGGTTGCTGTGGTCTCGTTTTACGGATTGTTTTGCTCGCTCAGCTCAAGGGCTTAGTTTTTCAATTAGTTTGATGTGTGGCGGTCTCATAAATTTTTGTGGAACAGTAAGAAAATAGAGATTAAGTGTTTGAAATGGAAAAATGAAACTTATAATGCCAACGATGTTTGTTCAGATCGAAAACAGTATGTTAGAAGAGTCTTAGAAGCCTTGGCATACTATTAGTTTATATTGATTTAGATATGTTGCAGAATGTGCAATTCATGCAATGCGCCCTGGGAAATTGATTTATAAAACATTTGCGAGCGCATTGTTTGAAATTTGTGAAATGTACACAATTGCAATTGCAAACCCAAATAAATGAGTTACTTTCAATTCAAGGGGATCAGATCAATAACAAATTTGGGGCCTCTCCTAAAATAACCCACTGGAAAAGTGTTCTTACTAATCAATTTATTATAGGCTGAAAACATTGAAAATGGTTAAATAGAATTAAATGAAGATGGGACGAAAAAGCATATCCGATCCCATAAATATCATTGATCGGGATAAAGAGGCGAGTCATTTGGCCGTAGATCCGTACATCCGTGAACTTAAAATATGAGAACTAGAGACTTCAAATTTTAAATGTAATTGCTTCAAAGCGATAACTTTTTGCGTTTTGCGAATATCGATACAAATTGATTTCAGATTAAAATAGATTTCTTCGTAATCAGGGTAGTATTCATATAACTTTGCTTATTAAACATTTGTCAACACTTCATTAAGATCGGGTGCAAATTAACCCAATTATCTAAATATAGATATCTAAAACGTATACGTCTTATGATTGGTTTGGTACAGGCTATGTTCTAGTTGAGCTCTCTCGACTGAAAAGTTCTTTCGTGTTGTATTTTTTTTATTGATTCATTGGAAATTGGGTAAGCTATCCGTAATTAAATTAAATAAACTTGATCTGCATATGGTATGCGAGAACTCAGAGTACAAATTTAGTGACTCAAGTACTTATAGTCTCAGAAATGTATATGTACTTTATTGGATTGGAGGTGATTTAATCTGTGTGCAACAAGAAATTGCTCAACTTCAGAAAACCATTAGTCAACAGTATTTTACGTCACATACACTATTGTTGGTCTTAAGTGAAAATGCTTGTATTGATGGACAGGATTACCATCAGAAAAGCTAGTCCATATAGAATTAGGTTTTAATGTTTATTTTATAGCTGGAAAATACGTTTATTTAACGATTCAATTGGTTCACAGAGTATTAAATTTGAAATATTGGCAATGACGGCAAGCACTGCAACCGCAAATAGCAATTGCCACCTGGTTTTGTGGCGCAGTTCACACCACATTTAAATCAAAAATCAAATTGCATTTTATATAAGTATCTGTCGCTCGTTCTCTGCTTATTTCTTAGTGCTTGGTGCTAAGTTTTGTCTTTGTTTTTGCGACTTGTCTTATTTTAATTGCTTTTCACTGTCAGTGCGGTCGAGTGGCTGTCCCATTGCTCACCATCCTCTTGCCCGCGCTCTCGACCACGCCCACGCCCATGCCTCCGTGCCAAGAATCCCTTTACTCAGGCGGCCACTCACTGCTCTTGAATGGCATTATCTGGCGGAATGATTCGAAGCGGAAAAGTGTATTTTTCTGCATCTCTCTTCCAGCAGTTTTCAATTGAGTTTCGACTTTGCTTTCATTTTGGGTGCTAGGTTAAAAAAATGCTTTGCCACTTTGTAATTTAAATGAAGCGCACTCTCACCTGCACTTACATCGATTTTTAATAAGGAAAATGAAACCTGTGCTGCACACTTGGCCAAAGGAGAGCGCTATATGTTTGCAACTATTCCATGACTCTGCGCATTTCCCTCTCTGTCCATATGTCTGTCTGTTTGCAGTTCTATGCTGGACTGTGGCACTTGACAAATAGCTTGCAAAGAAATAACTGACAAAAATACACGTAGCTCAAGTGCAGCGTTGACACCTTAGCAGTTGGCAAAGAAACCAGGCAAACACGTTAAAGCCGTAGACAGAGACAGCGACAGCATTTCTGACAGAGATGGGCGACCAGCAACTTTTTGCCGTATTTATTTTGAAGTGTATGTGTGTGTGTTTGGTCCTTGAGAGTGTGCAAGTCTCGCTTACCTCACTTTAAGGGGGGCGTGGCTTGAACATGGCTGCTGGCATTTAGCAGTTGTTGCAACCTGGCTACACTTGGATTCACTTTGTGCTGCTGCTGAGCTGCTTTTGAATTGCTTTTAGTTAAATTATGCGCCATTTGGCCACATACACACAAACACACTCACACACACACACACACAGAGAGAGAGAGAGAGAGAGTGAGAGTAACAAAGATAGAGAGAGACACACATGACTTTTGCTCGACGGCAAATGATTTAAATATTTGTCAAGCAGTTCCCCAGATAGCTGCTAACGCGGCTAACGTGGCTAACGTGGCTAACAGCCAGCCACATGTCTGACTGCAACTGCAAATGTTTTGCATACGCCACACCAACTTCAATTATCAACATAATAGTTGGCAAACGCATCGCGCAGACAACACCCCAGCAATAACAACAACAACCACAACAACGAGCAACGAACAACGAACAACGAACAACAAACAAAAAAACAACAAAGTACAGGAAAAATGTGGTAATTAGTTTATAGCCGCCAGTTAGGCAAAACACGGGAAAATAGCGCCACCACCTGACATGCTGCAGCAGCAGCAACAATATCAACAGCACACAAAAAACACATTGAAAGGAATAGCAGCACCCACAACAACAACAAACACACACACACACACACACACACACAACAAAACAGAAAACGTAACAAAATTAGCTTTTTGGCGAACAACTTACACAGAAAGTTGACTGAACTTGGGGCTTACGCAAATAAAGCTCATGTTATTGGTACCCAAGCACCGAGCGAGTTTATTGATTGTGGTTCCACCTTATTGTAGGAATCTAAACAATCTAAACTGGGTTAGCCCATAAAACTAGTTAGACAAATGTTGCGTTTTTACGTTGACACTTTCTCGCATCAAACTTCGACAATTAGACCTGAGTGCAGCGATTTAATCAGCTGCCTTACTGGCTGCCCTAATTGAGTTGGCAGATTGTGCAAAATGCTTATAGCAGCTGAGTCAGAGAACTGTATTAAATAGAACCCATTGGAAGTATTGGACGAAGTTGACTTCTTGTTTTAAGCACATTTTAGCTACTCGTGAAATCTTATCCTAATTAATATATTAAAACTGTTACTGGCGTTTATTATTATGTATTTAACTCTGCTTATCAAATTGAAACTACGTTCACTTTTTTTATATATGCCAACTAGTCCCTCACTTTTAAAACTATCTTGCCTAAATGTATGTTATCCATTTATTATTATTATTTTTTTTTTTTGGCGCAACAGACTACATATGAAATGCTCTCGCTTAAATGTGTGACGTAAATCCAGTTGTTTTAAATTATTTTTAATTATTTAAATTCAATTTTAATTAATGTCCAATTCAATCTCAAATCGCTTAGTCTTAATGTATGATATAATATAATATAATGGTTAGCATCGTAGTGGCAGAAAGCAGGCCGTAGATGCTTGCCACGATCGAGTGCTCCGTGCATCTTATTTCTTACTCTTTTTGTCGCTGATCAGCTTTTTGCGCACCATCTCCGTGTGAAGCAGCGAGCCCATGTGGCAGGGATTTAGAGCAATCACAACACCAGCAGTTTTGAGCGCCTTCAGCTTGTCGGCGGCGCCTCCCTTGCCGCCAGATATGATGGCACCCGCATGACCCATGCGACGCCCTGGTGGCGCCGTAATGCCCGCTATGAAGGCCACCACAGGCTTGGCCTCACAGCCGGAGTTGTGCTTGGTGAGGTATTCGGCAGCTTCCTCCTCGGCGGTGCCACCAATCTCGCCGATTAAGATAATACCCTTGGTATCCTTGTCGGCCAGAAATATTTTCAGTGCATCAATGAAATTTGTGCCATTAAAGGGATCGCCGCCAACGCCGATGCATAGAGTCTGACCCAAGCCGACATTCGTTGTCTGATGGACTGCCTCATAGGTCAGGGTGCCGGAGCGGGAAACGATGCCAACCAAGCCGCGCTTGTGAATGTGGCCAGGCATGATGCCAATCTTGCACTGATCTGGCGATATGATTCCCGGACAGTTGGGACCCAGCAAACGCGACTTTTCCTGACAATTGAGCATCTGTATAATTCGCACCATATCCACCTGTGGAATGCCCTCGGTGATGACCACAATGAGACCGACCTCGTTTTCAATGGCTTCGCAAATGCCCTGGGCAGCATTTGACGGCGGTATGAAGATGACTGTCGCATCCGGTTTCAGCTCCTTGACGGCTTCCTTAACGTCCTTGAACACGGGCGCGCCCAGATGTTTGGTGCCGCCCTTATTGGGCGATACACCACCAACAATCTTAGTGCCGTATGCCTGCGACTCCGTCGAGTGGAAGGTACCCTGCTTACCAGTGAAGCCCTGCACAATAACCTTGGTCTCCTTGTTGATCTTCAGATTGCAAATGGTCTTTGAGTAGTCCGCCTTGCAGCGCATCAGCATTCGTTGAGCCGCCAAACAGCATCGAGCCCAGTTTGAGTTGTACATTTTCCAAAATTTTTAAAATTACAAAATATTTTAAGTTTTTTGATTTTGTTCCGAGCTGCTGAAATAAGTGAATGAATCAAAATTACCTACCCAAGCTACGCCATGCCTCATAGCCAACTTGATGGCTTGATTTCAGATTTTTTTCCTGTCAAGTTTTTCATATGAAGTATTTATTATTTCCTTATATCAGAATTACTAAAATTCAAAATAAGGTGTAACACTCTGATTGGAAGAAAGGAGCCGACAGGAGTTGGCTCATTGCGAAAGGGCTGCTAGACATGCGTTCCACTATGCCGAGAAAAGACACTTTCAGAACTTCGCAGAACTGAACACTTTAGACAGAGAGCAACAACAAAAGATTAAGTGTGGAAATGCTGCAGATAATAAGTACAGATAGACATGATAGACTTGACTTTCAAGGAGACCCAGCCAATTTTGCTCACTCAATTAGACGGACGCTGTAAATCTCTCCCTGAAGATAAATCCCGATGGAGTAATGAAAATGAAAAACTCTTAGCCAGGAACTGGCGAAATACATCATTAAATGAACCTATTTTTATTTATTAGTTTTCAATTACATTATATAATATTCCAATATATGTATATGAATTTCCAATTATATAAAAAGTATTTCAAATGAATTGCAGCCTCTCGGAGAATATCCATTTAATCGACAGCCTCAACCGAAGTACTTCTGCTGTGAGTGTTTTTATTGTGCAGTGATGTACGTATACATACATGTACCCATCGTATAAAAGTATATGTGAGCACTTACATACATGCACAACTTTGGGCGGAGACTCAAGAATAAATCATTTGCCTAGGCTCAGTGGCTGGTCGAGGATGTGAGGATGGCTTGTCTGCGAACTGGAATGCTATTGTAGTTGGAATCGCAGCTGCAATTGCAGCGTACACTGCACTAAATGACTTCATCATACACAAATAAAATATCAATAATGTCAAAAGTGTAATAAATCATCGGCTTGCTGGGTTGGGCTTGAGCTCCGTGCACAGTATCCTCTTGCCATCTTGCTCGACAACACCTTGCAGCCTCATCTTCTGATAGTGACCTGAACCGGCTCTCATGCATTCATTGACTGGCAAACTATCTGTGGAGGGTTTTTTCTTTTTCGTTTGTCGTGAACGCTTGCCGCGAAATGGAAAATGCAAATTTTTTTATGTGCCCCGCACAAAAGTATGCAAAACTCACCCGACAAGCAAAAAACCGAGACTGAAAATGAATCGCGCCAAGCAACGTTAGAGCTCCTTTTTCCCATTTGCAACACTCCGGCTCCATTTTGATGTTAAAGTGCCCGCTAGAAATGTGGATCCTATATCTTAATCTTTTCTCACTTTTAAGAAAGTACTAAAAGTACTTATGCCTAACTCTCGCCTGAACTGATGAGCTTCCTCAACTTATATGCAAGTCCTTCCAGCTCTTTATAGCTTTTGTTCTTGCTTTTCAAATTGAAATGTGTTCTTAAATATAAAACGACCTGATCTGAACCCTTTTAATTGCCGTTTATTTGAGCTGCAATGCCCACAATAGTTTTTTAACCGGAAGTGGGGAAAAGTATAATAATATTTTACAGCAGATTTAATGTATGTATTTGCACTGCTTTAAAGGGAAGCTTACACGTATTAAATAAATGCAATTCCCACAATTATTCGCTGACAATGTTTATTTTAATAATGGTTGCGCACATACACCTAATTTATTTCAAATTATTGTTTTTATTATTACAATATTGGTTGTGACATTTATTTTATATTTTGCCTATGGGTGCCAATTGGATTTGCCATTGGGTCAATAGTTTGGCCCAGTTGGCTCTTCAGTGGCGCTCCATTTGTTAAGCGTTCGTTTCGTTTGGTTTTTGCAGTTTCAATTTTGATTTTAATTGTTGTTTTTGCAGTAGCGTAAATTTGTCTATGTGCGCTAAAGTAGATCAAATGTTGTACCTGCATATACTATATATGCCACACATAATGCGTATGTGCATCAATACATAGCCATTGGGGGCAACCCAACCACAATTAGGTTCCATGGAAATTTCGATAAATGAAATGTGAAACAATTTGTAGAAACAATTGGTAGTTTTCACTTATAAAATTCCATTTTAATTTGTACATATCAAATTGGGTTGCATTTATTTATTTATTGGCACGCAAGGCTAACAAAATATACAGTATCTTGGGTATTATTATATTATATTATTGTGAAACAATCGAAAACACAGGCACTAAACACACTCAACTTGAATTCACAAATATTTTTACAGTGGCTGATGTTCTTGCAAATGTTGATGTTGTTGTTGTTGTTGTTGTTATTGTTGTTGCT
Organism: Drosophila nr. medialis 2 BK-2023a; assembly: GCA_035044325.1. NCBI lineage: Eukaryota > Metazoa > Arthropoda > Insecta > Diptera > Drosophilidae > Drosophila > Drosophila nr. medialis 2 BK-2023a. The sequence continues at coordinate 1,374,901 of JAWNMH010000364.1, forward strand.
GTTGCTAGCTGCAGGCATTTGGTCATTGGTCATTTTGGCCTTTGACAATTGTCATTTATAAATTTCGTTTTCAATTTTGTCGGCCAGCATCATAACGAACAGCTCGCCAGCACAATGATTGTTGATTTTAATTTATTATTGTTTATTGATATTGAAATTTGCATAAATCGATAAACAATGGCACACACAGAGTCATAGCCAAAGAATAGTTATAGGCCAAGCCTCGAGCCATGACCAGCAGCCACAGAACAGAACAGGACAGAATGCAAATGCAAATACGACTCCGAGTGCGAATGCGAATGCGAACGCCATGCGCCATGCGCCAATTTAGATATTTATGGCATTTTGGGGCAATGAAGGCGTGCACGGGGATACTAGTCACTTCCGCTCCAAAACGGTGATGCCAATGCAACTGGTTTCAACTTTTAGTGGCGTCTCTGCTATTGTTGCCATTGCCGCTCCCGCTGCCGGTGTTGATGCTGATGCTGCTTTAGCTTTTGCCACTGTGTCGCTGTTTGTGTTTTTGCTTTTGCTTTTGCTTTCAATTTCCGCACAGTATTTTACCCAATTAACCAGATTCTGCTTTTGTTTGTTTTGAAACCAGTCTCGTTGCAGGCCCAGAAGCAAAATGTGTAGGTTGACTAGGGATCGGGTGTTTGTGTTAGCGTTAACACAACAATGGTCAAAAGGGATAGCCAAATGCTTACTTTTGCCTGCCAATGGCAGTATCTAGTATTTTCTAGTTGCCATTTAGCGGAAATCGTGTGGTTGTTGCAGCCCAAAATGAGCAGGGAGTCGGGGCAATAGCAGCACATCTGTGGGCTGGTTATTGTATTTGGCCCAAACCATGGGTAATGCGAATAGATAAATGGCTTAAAACTGAAATTGGCAGCCATTTCGCATGGGATGATTTTGGGACATTCCGTGTTTCCATCTATCCATCTATTGTTGAATAACACTGGCCGATATAAAATAACTTAGCAGGCGGCTGTAGCCGTGACTAAATGCTTCATATATAATAAATTAAATATTTCTCGCGATATTATATATAAAGCAATAAAAATTGTAGCGAAATATTAAGAATAAGAACCCTCTTGCAAGCATCACGTAAAAAATGGTGAATATTCCCTTAGTGTTTAAGGATTTCATTAAGCAGCCTAGCAGCATGAAATTTGGTCCTTTGAGTTACTCGATGCCGATTCGATTCCACAGTGCAGTTGAACTAGGGTCTGGGTACTCACTTTGGTTCATTCTGGCCAAATCTAAAGCTGTTCCAATTCACAATGCTACAATTCCGAACTGTTTAGCTTACATTTAGGACAGTTTTGCTTACAAATAGAACTATACAACTTTTTGGCATATATCAGTATTTTTCCGCTGTCAAATAGCTGCCATAGTCGAAATATGAGTTTTAAGTTGCGGGATCGAGATAGGCTTACACATACATGTTTGCCTTTTTGGCGCAACATAACTACACAAATGTGAAATATTAAGAATTTGAAGAATATTGAGAAATCATATATATAAAATGTCATAGATGTGATTACCTCCGGTCTACAAGGGTATGTAATCTTGGGCTTATATGTATTTATAACAGTTTACCTTGTCCTCGTCTAAGAAGTCAATGGCAGCAAAACTTTTTCTTATCTTCTAACGTTGTCGCTAAGCACCCAGTACCAGTCTCAATCCTAACTTTGCTCTATAAGTTTCCAGTTGCTACGTTCCCACGTTCAAGTCTGAACAAATGTGCGGACACCAAACTGTTTTTCCTGATTTCCGCTTGGGATTTGTTTTGGTCCAAAGAAAGTTGGACGACAGCTTTGTTGCATACATATACCAATATCTATGTATACATGAGATAACTTACTTAAGCACACGAAAAATAAAGAAATAAACTTGAGGATCAAATGTACACTCCGCGAAACTTGTTCCTTACAGAATTTAAAATAAAATAATACATTCTTAATGTTAAATACAAAATAATTAAATTATACTTTGTATTCAAATTATTTTAAAATGTTAGGTTAGGGTGCGAAATTAAAATTAATAATGTGTCTAGCCTTCAGATTTGGTTATAACTTCAAAAATTCGATTTGGCATCGATTCAACAACTTTTTAAAGTCAGGTATTGGGGTTCGAGACCATTTCTTAACGACAGACTTTTGTAGCTGCTCAATTGTATCAAACTGCCGTTTATCTGCATATAAGACTTAGGTCTTAAGATCCTTATCCCGAAACCACTCACTACAGGCCCGCGACACATGTATTGGAGCTTTATCCTGCTGGAAAAAGACATTTGGTGTTCATCAAAACTGCGTCTTGACTTGAAATTTAAAAAATGGGGGCCCTGTTGTGATGGCATTTCGTGGACCTTCATTAAAGCCGGCTTGGACTTCGTGTTCTCCCAAACTAATCTATCTAATCTAATATTTAAACCATTTTTTTAACTCGATGTTTCGATACTTGTAACCTTGAACCAAATTCCATTTTTATCGCATCCGGTCCCTAAGAATACAGATTTTTTTGGGAATCGAACTTAGCAGAGTGTATTTGAAGACCATCTAAGTTATTGCTCTAATTGCGGATACAAAAAAAAACATATATCAACGACTAGAAGTGGAAAGGAATGATTTTATATACATGTGCACCTGTATATAAATGATTTTAATGTAATACATATAAAATAAAAGGGAAAATCTACAAGAATATGTTCGAGTTTGAGTTTGTATTCTCAACAGGAAACTGTCGGAAACCGTTAATTTTTCCTAAAAGTATGCTTTAAAAGATTTGGTTTTTAGTTTGCACTATTGATTTTCTTGTTCACCCCAAAAAGATGCTTTTAGATTTTAGTTATTCGTACACTATGTTTCGCTAGTAACTTAATGGATAATGACAATCCATTTGCCAGAGACTTTCATAAAGAAATAAGGAGTTTAATCATTGTTCTATCGACCAGCTTTCATTACGAGCTGCCCCTCCGCATTTTAAAGGCATCTCGGAGCTCGTACTGATAAGGTGATCGCTGCATATTATCGACGCATAAAGTAAAATGAGTGTTGTCCTAAATTGGCCTGTCTGTGCGACTTTTGATAGAGTCGGACCTGTCCAAGAATTCAGTTAGAGTATTTTCGTAGCGACTTTTGTGCAATTTTTTCGTACAGCTTTTCCTTTATACCTTTTTTTTTATTAACAGTTTTCTGTGTTTTGTGGTTTCCGCTTTGTGCTCTTCGCTTCATTGTACCTAAGGGTTGCCGGCGTCCTGGGCCGCTGGTCTTTTGTACGTGTCCGCCCTGCTGCTTATGCATAATTCCTTTATCTCATCCACGCCGCTCGCTTGTTCGGTCTTGTTGCTCCATGGCTCCATTGCTACAGTGCTCCATTTCTCTGTTGCCCTATTTCTCCGGTGCCGAGCGCACTCCTTTATGCTATTGATGGCTTGTTTACATTGCGCCGCGCGTAACTCCCAGGCCATTTGTCTATAATTGACTAATCGACAGCAGGAGGAAAATGTGGCAGACCTCGCAGATGCCCCCCCGTCGTCGGCTGCGGCAAGTGCGAATAGAGAATAAACGAATGTGCAAAAGGAGTAAAAGCAGCGCGAGCAGCAAAGGTTGGCCAACTGAAAAATTGTGTCACTATATGGGCGGGCTAACGGTAAACTCTGCTTTAATTTTAAGGCCATGTCAAAAGCAGCTCTTAAACTGTTAAACTGAACTCTACTGCCGCCGCCAGCTGCAAGTAGATCCTGAGCAATCCCATTCTGGCAGCCAAAAGAAATTGAATTAGCTCTGAATTCCGTTCTCAATTAAGCATAGATGTGTGCCACAACTGTTTTTGACTGTGTGTGTGTGTGTATGCGTGTGGTTGCAATTAAAGCTTGAGCTGGCAAACATCGCAACAAAATGAGAAGCAAATATTGAAAACAAGGATTAGGTGGAAATGGAGCAGAAGGCGGACGAAATTCGCTTCCTTCTCAATGCGGTTAATTAGATTGCTTGCAATAATATTGTACGAGTGCGTTGGGTTAACCAGTTGGGTGGAAGGAAGTGAAGGAAGGGTGCAGTGGTGCAGTCTAACCAACTGCTGAGAGCCATGATTGAGGCCGCGAGTTACATGCACTTTGCCTCCTACACACACACACAATCACACACACACACAATCACACACACACACACACACACACACACACTCATACACAAATACTAGAGGCTGTTGTGCGTCTACACTTACATGCAATTAGCATTTCCTGTTTGGTATGCCTCTCACTCTCTTTCCCTCTCCTTTCCCCTCTCTCTCCCTCTCTACATCACTTTATGGCACAAATGCATACACATTTATATACACAATTGCACTGAATACGCTGCCAAAAATCAAGCGACATATGCACATGAGTACCTCAATATGCACACTCGCAAATGTGTGCCTCTGTGTGGGCTTGTGAGTGGGTGCGGGTGTGGATGTGGATGCGGGTGTGGGAATGGAATGAGTAATTATGACCATCTGGTCATATCCCTGTGGTCAAAATGCTTCTGTTTAGCTGCCAGTTGATTGGATAGCCAACTATGTGCGCAATAATACGTTGCAACACTCTGTAATATACACATATGAATATAAATATATATCTATAATATGTCGAAAAATAGAAATGTAATAAATGCATACGAGTATATATGATGGTCAAACTTTTGCAAGCCTTGAAATTTTATACTAAAGTGAAAACTATTAAAATCAGAGCGAAAAATCAAATTAAGGAATAACTTTTTTTTTTATATTTTTTTGTCACTTTCAGAATAAGCGCTTTTTCATTTACATAAATATACACTTTCAAAATGCAGTTGAGTTCCAAAACTGTAATGGGCTCGCAACCGCAATGCGTTTTATTCATATCAACCGACAAATCAGCCAACTGGCCAACTGCATGGATTTCATGTGGTTCTAGTTTTTCTTTTTACCGCCAACAACCTAAAGCTTGCAACAAAAAATTAACCAAAAAAAACTTACAGTTATGTGTGGCAACCACAAATACGCTTTTCAGTATTATGTCAATCAGATTGATGCACAGATACAACATACAACATGTTTTCAATTCCACTTTTATCACGATTGTTTTGTTGTTTGTCGACATATTAGAAATAAATAAATTATAGTACAATGAAAGTAGAGGAAGAGCTGAAACCCATAAACTTAACCTGTAAATTTGATTTGGCCAAGGATATTCATAACATTCATAAACTAGCCTGGGAGACCGCAGCTTCGTTGTCGAAATAACCAGCGCACTCAGACATCCTCAGAGCAACTAGTCAGCTAATTTAAATCATCATTAAATAAACTTAGACCTTATACTAGCTACAAAACGCTTCGCATTAAATTAGACACGCAGAGCACTTGAAAGATTTGAATATTTGGCTCCTAGGTAATTGGCGCAATTTAGCTGGCTTTCTGTATATACACACGTCCGCACACACACACACACACACACACGAGCATGTATGGAAATTGTAGCGTAATTGCACATTGTATTTTTGCATGTTTTAATGCGTATGCGGAGTGCTTAATTCAGGATTTATGCGCATGCATTATAAATATGCTGCCCGACGATCCTATAGTGGATTTTAATTAGTTTTCCGGCATTTGCATTTGCATTTGCCCATTGACGTTGGCCTCGTCCAATTTTAGCATCAAGTCTGCGCTCTAAATTGTATTATTAATCATTTATAAACCATTCTGCGTCAATTGTCAACATATAAGCTAAGGTGATATATGCATGATGTATGTATGGAGCGCAAAATGCTGGTCGATGAACGGCTTGACAGGCTCACCTGCCAGCTTTTAGTCATTTGCTGCTGCAAAATGGACGAGTATATGAGGCCGAAATGATGGTCCATAAATTCAAAAGGAATCCTTTGGCCCGAACAGCAGATGCATTAAGAAGCCCCAGCGTCTGAGCCGCTTAATAGGCATTCATAAAAGGATATATAGACTTACTTAAAGCTGCGATGAGATTTCACTTAACGGCTGACGCACATGCAAAACCAAAAGGGGTTTTCATCTCAATAGCAGAGAGTCTCCAACAGCATCTTATGTACATAAATGGGTGTGTGGGTGTGGGTCTGTTGGAGTTGGGGGTGTGCGTGTGTTGTTCGCTGCTGCCATATAAATAAACATAATCGTGAAACAAGGCGAAAGCAACTAAAATAACACTGCGGAATTTTAATAGTTCACGTAAATGGTTTTTGTGGCGTTGGTAATGTTTATTAACCAAGTTAAGCGCCACCGTTTCGAAAGGGACCTCCCCGTCAGGAGTCCTTTAGTGGAGCGTGTTTAATGCTCACTTAAGTTGCGTTTATACAAATTTTCTTCTTTGGTTCCAGCTATCCTCCAAACTCCAACCACCAACCTTCAACACCGCCTGCCGCTGTGAGCCCCAAAAATACCCTATAACTTATTTTATTTATTTGTTGTTATTGTTGTAGTTTGCATCCTTTTCGTCGCTTTCTTAGCCACAACTTTCTGTGCGCATTGGCTTTAGGTCCAGCCGGGCTGGCTGTCTTGCTTGGTGCTCCGATTACTGCTGCTGCCATCTGTGGGTACTGCGCATTCCTCGCCAAGTTGTGCGTAAGTGGATTCATTTATGCCCGAGAATAAATGCTTTGTTGTTTACATTCTTCGAAGTTTTGTATCTCACGTCTTGCCACGTTGGACGCCCTGTGAGCAACGTTGCCACGTTTCTGCCAAGGTGCCTGGATAGCCAACTATTCAACTGGAAAAGTCTTTGGTATACTGTCTCTATTCAAGTGTAAGTATGCCTGTTCGTGTGTGTGTGTGTGTATGTGTGTGTGTGTGTATGGGAATCTGTGTTTGCATGCCTCAGTTTAGGACATCTTAAACGGGCCAAGTACTATACTTGAGCTTAACTGCAGTACGAAACCAGTTGGCCTAATGTTAAATTTAAGTCAACGCCAGCAATTTCTTCGTCACGGCACTCCCAACGTATGTATGTATTTGTTTTGCTTAACGGTGAACAGCTTAAGCGGTTATTTCAACAGACTTACTGCTCAGTAATCTGAACTCTGATCGAGTAAGCTTTAACTAAATGTGAGCAACTCAAGTCGAACGTTAATTGAAGCCCAAATTTTGAAGTATTTTCGTAATGTTGAAATGAAATGAGAAGAGTCAGCAACTGTGCGATGCAGAATTTAGGCAGCAATTGGCTGGAAAAATCGTTAATTCGATGTATCTGATAGTTACTTAAGTATATAACGCCTTAAGAAACACCAACTCTACGAATTTCACATTTCTAATTCAGAAAAACAAGCTGGAGAATGTACAATTTTTAAAATTTTATTCTTCAATCACTTTTTCTCATATCAATTGTTATTAGCTATGCAAAAAAAAAATTGGGTTTCATCATATAATTATCAACTAACATTAATACATTTATGTTGCTACACATATGTATACAATACAATATATTGTATGTAAGTATGTGTATGTATATGCATATGTATATGTATATGTATATGTTTATCTATGTATGTATATATTTAAATTTAATTGTAGATCGATGTGATCTAGTGCAATAGTTTATGTATCTGCAACCTGGTGTGTATGTGCACTATAAATATATAGTACGTCCCACACAATTCAACGCTTATACTAAGTGCAAATAACTGTTTCTTTAGTTCCAACAATTTGACTAAAGTGCAAAATAACGTGGATTCAAATAAAGTACGAAATTTCAAAAGGAAGCGACAGAAGTTGAACACAAAATCGATATTAAATAAAAAATGTATAATTTGTATGTACAATTGATCAAAATAAAATGAAAAGAAATAATAAATAAATAAATAAAATGAAAGTGAAAGTGAAACAACGATATAAAAAAAGGTGCAAAAAACGGAACTTAAAAAATATAGGATAAAAACGGTTTGAGACAAAATCAAATACACTTCAAAATTGCAAAGCCAACTATGTTTGATTGAGCAGCTTGCAAAAAGTATTGGATGCAAATGTTTAGTTATGCATGTGCCAACTATAAATACTACTTTAGTTTTATCCTTGAAGAAGAACGAAATAAAAGTAGTATTTATATTATAGTACATAATATTATTTTATATGTATATATATAAAGTATGTCTAGGTTTTTTTTTTTTTTTAACAATTTAACTATTTACAATTCTTGTTTGTGTTCAGATGTTTGCTTAGCATGTAGTGATATATATATATATATATATATATATATATATATATTTTCGTCGTTAAATACAGTTAGAAGCGGCTGAGCGAGCAACCACAACTAATACTAACTAGTTAGTTAATACATAATATCAATTGAAATGTTTTTTTTTTGCTTACGCACATAATTTGAAATAAATTTTGGAAATTTCTTTCAATTTCACATAATTTCGTTTTCGTTTTCCAAGGGCTTCTGCAATTGTATCTAATTATTAATAAACGTCATCAGTCTTGAACTTAGTATAGGTTTTCTTCATTCTTGTATATTACTTTAATGCTCTCATACCTTTCGCTTGTGTTGTCAACTCATAACTCATAAATTGGGCTTGTATTTTGTAACGTCTTTTGTGAATACAGTAATGTTTATAAACAAATGTATTTGTTTCTGTTGTGTTTTGTTTTTTGTTTTTAAGCAATTATACATGTGCATACATATACATAGCTATAGGTACATATATACATATATGAATACATACGCATGTACAAATGTGTGTATGCATGTACATATGTATGTATATATAGTCAAGTGACGGAACACCTGAAGAGTCGTCGATCTAAAGCCCTACACACTACAATTTAAAGTTGAAGGCACAATTTTAAAAGTGTTTTCATTCGCTTTTTTACACTAGCCATACGAAAGTGCGTATATTTATAAATATATATACATATACATATGTATATATATATATATATATATATGTATATATATAAATATATGTATATATATAAATATATGTATATATATAAATATGTATATAGGATAGATAGTAATAAGAAGATAGTCAAGAACAACTTTATAATATGAACTAACTAAAAATGTATATATATACATACATGTATATATACATATATATATATATATATAGTGGGGGAATTACAAATTACAGAATACTACAAAATAATAATATTAATTGGTAAAAAAAAACACTTTTCTATAATACAGAATGAACATATCGAGCTCAGGGCTGCGGGGGGGACGGGTTCAAGTTTTGGATTTGAGTTCGATTACGGTTTCTGCGACGGCAAGGATCCCAATCTCTCTCTCACTCTCTCTCTCTTTTTCTTTCTGTCTCGCTCTTAGATATCGTTATCTAAGTCTTACTAGACAAAAAACTCCTCGTTGCCCAGTGGGCTAGGTGCCGCTGGTTCGACATAGGGCGTCACTGGCAGCCAGGGCCACGACCAGCCGCCGAGTAGCGCGAATCACCGTTCCGTTGAGTGTGTTGTGGCGCCACCGCCAAGGCCGCTGCTGCTGCCACCGAAACCGGCGCCGGTGCCGCTTCGCCTGAAGAAGCCAAGCGTCTCGAGCGTTTTAATAGTGCGCCTAATGAGCTCATCCTTGTACTTCCATATTGTTTTGTCCTCGACCGAATTCTCGCGATACTCCTCGCAGCTCTTCTTCAGCGTTTTGACGCAATCGGCGCGATAATGCTGCAGCTGTGCATCCTGTGTATCCACCGGATATGATTTACAAACACCGCCCAGGCAGCTCAGCGGAAAGTGATTGTGCAGCGTCAGCACGCGCTCCGGATCGTGAAAGCACTTGACATATTGATTGGGCTTTGTATAGTTCTTGGCCCGATGCACATGCTGCAACATATGCATATACTTGGGTATGTCCTTGTGCCAGCCGTGCTCATGCTGCTGATCGTCCAGGAAGTAGACGTTGCGGAAGTTGTAGCTGTGGTAGCCGTCCGGCTTGAATTTCAAAGACTCCGGACGCACCTTCTCCATCAGTTCAGACCAGAGTATGGAATTGCCCTTGGGCATGATCACCTCATCGATGTCCAACAGGGCAATGTAGTCGTACAGATATAGATTCTTGTACAGACAGTCATTGTAGGGTATCACCTCGTTCTGCCGCTTGTGATTGGTCTTCTTGGTCAGATAGAGATGCTGGAAGCCGGGCACATTCGGCTGGCCACCAGGCAGCGTTAAGGGTATCACTTGCACCTTGCCCTCCTGCTCATAGTGGCTAAGTACCTTGGTGATATTCGGATGGACCTGCAGATTATAAAAATAGATCTTGTCGGCACCCAATATGTTGAGCATCTCGATCCATTCGATCAATCGAACGCTCAGATCATCATATAGAAAGTCCAGACCCTTCACGCAAACAGCGAAACCCTTTTTCTGATCATCCGGCGGCCGATTATAGATGACACGCAAATTATTGGTGGCCGTATCGCACTCCTTCTCTACCATTGACACGGAGCTGGGAACGACGCCGTGAAAGGGCTTTGGTATCTGGCAGGCAATCAGATAGGGCTGATAGATGCCCTGCTTGTAGTTGCCCCACTTGTTGTACCAGATGTACTTGTACTCGAACGTCTTCACAATAAACGGCTCCTTCTGGCCATCGAACCAGAACTGACAGTAGGTCTTCACCTTTGGCTCGATCCGATCGATCATGCCTAGAATGCGGACAGTCGGCCCCAGCAGCGAGGTGCGACGGATGTCATAGTATGCCCCAAATAGCTGAAAGGTGCCGTTCGATGTGCGCAACGTCTGCCAGTAAATGTTGTTAAACTCCAGCTCAAAGATCGATGGATATTTGGCGCATGTCGCCGACTTCTGTTGCAGAAAGTTTTTGTTCTTGCTCCAGTAGGCGATCGGTAGCGATGGTATCCTTGACTCCACGTCGCGCACCAACTGATCATCGTCCATGGCTGCAGGAGAGGAGCGCAAAAAAAAAAATCCAACCAAATTGATTGTTGTTAGCGTAACGATTTTTCCATTTCAAGCTTTGATTGCTCGCTTGCTCACCTGTGCGATTGTCGACGAGTATCTCGCTGGGATCAAAGTGATCGGTTGTGGTAGATGTGGTCTCCGCGTAGCGCAGCATATCCTTTTGCAGCAGACTGCGCCCGTTGAGCGGTAGCTGCTGGTAGTCGGGCGGCATCTGGTGGTAATCCTGCGGCACCAGATTTGTGCCATGCATCTTGAACAGCCCAATGATCACAAAGGACCACACGCACAACGAGAACAGTATCTTTAGTATTACCTTTGAGTGCGCCATTTTAGCCAACTTTTATTTGTTGTTTCCTTCTCTTGGTCTATCACTTCGATCGATAAGCAGCTGTCTGAGTCGCTGACCCTCTTTCAGTTTCCTGTGCGTTTTCTGCTCTGCAATGATAAAAAATCGAGAGGAATAGACGTTAGACGACGTTCGTCAATATACGCAAAATGTTTGACTATTTGTTGACCAGTATCAGCCAAAATTTATGTCAAGCGGTGGTGTTGGGAAATTACTTTGCATTTCATGTGGACGACAACATTGACTGCTCTGCCGCATCCCCTGATCGAATCCCCCTACTGCCCACTAATGAAATGCTGTCACTCATCTTTAATGTGTCGGCCAGCCGGGCAACCATTTCCGTTTTTCTCAGCCCCAGATGCAAAGTGTCAGCTGGAAAATGGCGTGTAATATTTCGCACAGCGCAGTCCACCGACAGACCTCAGGGGGCACAGACGACAGATAGCCATCCATCCGGCCAGAGATGGAAAACAAGAACCGGCCTTTTCACCATTTTTTTTTTCAATTTTTATTTAATAGTATCACAATACAGATAAGAATTTAGCAATAAGTAGGCATAAGCGACATGCCGGTTAGATTTGTGATTAAAATAAAGAAAATTGTCATCTAACATTTAAGCCAAGAAGAATATAATATTGTTGTAGGCTCAGCTTTAAATGATGAATTAAATTAATAAATGCTCTGAGACAGATTGTGAATGAATGAGTTGAAAGGTCAAGAAAAACAAAATGCAATGATAAGCTTCATTTATTAGTGTCCTAGGACGGACTGTAAATGAATAAATTGGAGAAATAAAAACAAGAAAGAAAAAAAAACAATGACATATGATTGCACCCATTGTGACAGCATATTTAATTTCAATGTGGTCAAGTGGCAATCAGCTTCTGCACTCCTGCCTCCTACAACCCACTTCAGGTCACTCTTTAGTTAACCGGTTGCCATCTCCATTTCCATCTGGACACACGACACGCTACAACACTTCAGGCGACAATCTGTTTGTCTATCTGCGCTTTTGTATCTCTGTGTGTGCCACACGACCAAGTTGGAGTTGGAGTTGGAGCTGGCATTAACGGCTGCATGTTTGTGTTTGTGTGTGTGTTGGTGTAGCAGTTGCCGTTATGTCCGACGGCGAGCCTCTAATATTTATGACACTGCAAGAGCTTTTCACCCCTTTCCAAATATTCGACTGAGTCCTCCGCCCAGCCGAGGAGTGCCACCACCTCGCAACGTGCCTCGAGCTGGCTGCCGAAGCGATAAACAAAAGGCACGACTCGCCAGCCTAGCCTTGAACTGAGCTGAGTTGGGCTGAGCTGAGCTGAGGTGAGCTGAACTGGGGCCCAAACATAGCTCATTTTTTGTCTACAAATTGCAGGTAGTGGCTTCGTCTGTCTGTCCATCTGTCTATCTGCCAGTCTGCAGCAAATGGATGGCAATGGCAAAAGTATGTCGGACATTTGAGCTGGCACCCTACCCGAACATAACGGGCAAGACAATTTGAATTCGTTACGTGCCTGTTCCTGTTCCTGTTTCTGTAACTGTTCGATTCTGTCTGCGCTTTCAATTGACGTAGCTGCGACTGTATATATATGTATATATGTATATATATATATATATATATATATATATACGGGTATGTGGCTATCTAAATGCCATTTGTATGCCCAGCAAATTGCACGTCCAGTTCATCTCTTTGCCAGCCAGACTAGCCTACATCCGTCCGCCTCCTCTTTCATGGCGCTTCCTGTGGCAATAAACAGTTTGTTGGCCCTGCTGCTTAAATAGCTCGTGTAGCTTACCCTCTGTGGACAAAGTGTGGGCGTTCTGGCACACCTGAGACTCTATTATGATTGCCTGCCTGTGGGACTGCCTACTTCAAAGGCAGCAAAATGCTCCTGTTACTGCTGCTGCAGCAACGAAATCAGCAGGCAGACTCTTAGAATCCTTCAGAAAGCCCCGACCGCCCGCAGCTTTAATGCAATTTTTACATAATCAAAAACTTTGTGCAACATTTGCTGCAGTCCAAAATCAGGCAAACGCAAAACACACGCACACACACACAGTCACATACAGGTCGCCTCCTAGCAGCTTAGAGTTTTTGCTCAAGTGTTTTCCATTTCATTTGCATGTGCCGCAAAAACTTTTCCCAGCAAACATACAAAATGCACACACACACACATACAGACAGACAGACAGACAGACAGACGGGCAGACAGTTGAAGAGTTAGCGAAAATTATACAAAATATTTTGCAGCATGCTTTCAACAAGCTTATTTTTTATTTTATTATAATTTATTTTTTGTTATTTTTTTTTTATTTTTTTTTTTTTTTGGCAACAAACACATCTTTGAGCTTGGGTTGGCTTGCAGGGCTCTTGAAATATGCAAGGACTACATATCTGCAAGTATATCTGTGTGTAGATGTGTCTATAAAAAGTGTTTGTGTATTTGTGCCTGAAGTTGCTATAAATCTCTGATGATTTGCACTTGCTTCATCTCAGCTGCATTCACAACTAAAATCTACAGTTTTTATATCCTGTACACATGAGTGCCACATACGAGTTTTCTTCGTTTAAGCTATATACAACTATTTCAGTATCTACGAAGTTTTCTGATTTTATATGCAGACAGTTCACATCTCAGAAAAGTATTGTGTTTAACATAGGTTTGAGAGAAGAAGCGTGCAGTACTCTATGAATAGAGTAACTAACAGTCTAGCAGACAGTTGGTAGTTGTGGAATGCCAACGTTTTGAACTGGCTCTAATTGCATTTGAAAGACATTCTATATGCCGTTTTAAGTATTGGATCAGCGAAATGCCATGTACCCTAAATGCTAAGCAGCGGCTCATCCATCTTAAGTCACTGTGCGCACTTAACCCAAATCCATATCGAGCAAACAAACATGTCAGGCATTAGCATTTACAAGATGCAAAAGAGTTGCCCCTTTTCTTTCTACTAAGCTAAAGTGAGGGACTTTCTCGATTTTAGACGCGAAAGAACACATTTTGATATTTCAGGCACAATTCTAACACCCAAACGATTTAGGTCAATTCGCTATTTAATACTCGTTACGGTTATGCGATTTTTTCTTCGGTTTGTTCTATTCTTCTTTTTTTCTTATTGAGTTCACTACCACAAAATATTCGCAGCAGCTGTTGTTGTTGTTGCTTTTGTTGTTGGTGTTCACTGCCCGTTGTTGTTGTTGTCGCTAATTTGCTAGGCAAAACAGGTTCGATCTCAAAATGCGGCCTCTGGCCATGCTGTTGGCACTGCTGTACCGTAATGTGTGTCGCGCCCAAAAAACTCGTCACTCGGCCATTGGAAATCTATATATATATATATATGTATAGGAATATATATTTTAATTATGTTCAACTATTCAACTACTTTTCAAAAAATTGACTTGAACAGGCAGGCAGCAAGTAGCTTTCTAAATGGGTCAATGAGCCTCAATGATTCACAATTTCTAAGCGCGTTCTCTGCATTCTCCTCAACAATTAAAAATGCTTAACTCTTGCCCTGCTCACAGATTCGATTAGCAGCCGCTACTGCTGCTGTTGTTGTTGTTGTTGTTGCGGCTGCTGCGACCATTGATCTCCACTTGGGAGCTATGTGGCTGCCGATCTAACGGAAATGTGTGTTGCGCACGCGCAAAAGCCACCAAACAAGTTCTAACTGTGTGTCTATCTGTATCTGATAGATATATTTTGTAGCCTGTCTGCCTAACGCTGCCGCTGCACCTCTGCCCCTGGCCGAGGCACAGGCAGAGCCAGAGGCAGAGGCAGAGGCACAGGAAATGCGTGTCACAAAGCATTGTTGCTGCAAATTTCTTGGAAATAACTGGCTCGCCAAGTTTCCCATTGCTGCAAATGCTACATTGCAGTTGCATGCACCCCCGCCACAGCGCGACCCCAAACTGCAGCAGTTTGAACGAACACAAGCACAAGCACAAGCAATATTTATAGAATTGTCTCTTCTCTTCTCTACCTCTTCATGTGCTGTTCCTTTTTCATTTTCTTCTGTTTTTCCATTGCCACTTAATTTGCGCTGCAAGTTGGCTCCACTCACTGGGGCTGATCAGTTGCTGTCTGGCATGTAATCAAAGCTTATCACGCCGCAAATGGCGAGCGTTGTCGGTGTGGGGTGGACTGGTGAGAAGAGGAGTGGAGGGCAAGACAACCAGCAACACAGCAGCAGATAACCAACAAGAAAAGACTCTCCGACAGGCCGGTGCTGGTGGCAAGCAGACTGCTGCCTCAGCACATACAGAGGCGTTTCATTGTTTATTTTGAGACAAAGCTGTGCCCCAAGCAAAATAAAGGATGACTGCAAAAAAAAAAAAAAAGAGTTGCATGCTACATGCAGCATCAGCGCAACCCAAACCAACTCGACTCAGATCACGTAAAATTTCTGTCAGGCCCTATAAATACTTTTAGCTTACACTGAATACAAGCAAAAAAACCAACAAAAAAAAAGAAGTATTTGACTCTTTTCAGTTTCGTTTACACTCTGAAATTGTATACAAATCAACTTTAATGCATTATAATAGAGCACTTAAAGTTGAAAACACTTATAGTTGGACTCTTAAAACGTGTTTATTTCTATTCTCTTAATACGATTAATCAGGTTTGAGGCCGTTGTCTTAAGTGTATATAGCAAATGGAGAAATGTTGAGTGTGTGAGAAAAAGTGAGTGTTGTATCTGAATATGAAAGTTGTTCAGCTTTTGTGCTGCAGCCTAAAATATACTAAAGCTGAAATCATATCTTTTATTTTGAATTTGTTCAGTCACTTTTTTTGTGTTGAGTCGCATAATCAATCACTTGCTTCTTAATTTCTGTCAATGCGGAATGTGTTTGGGGCAAAACCCGTTTAATGACATATCTGAAAGTTGTCCAATGTCCCATTCAAAGTTCTATAAATACGACGTGCGTATGCACGTAAATGGACGCAAATGTGACTCATTTGCATTTGGGTGTTTTTTTGTTCTTTTTTTTTTTTTTTTTTTTTTTTGGTTTTTTAGATCAGTTGAGATTCGATAACAGTTGAACAGCAGCAGCGTAACTTTATGGCCGCCATTGATTGGGTTTTATGACAGCTTTCTCGACGACCAAACGAGCCGCCCATGAGGTTTATATAGAACTGGCAAACGCGGCTATAATTACAGCTGTTGGCCACATTATCGATGAAGTCGATCTCACTTCGACACAATCTGCAGCTAGGAATGGGGCATTGGCTTAAGCCATGAGCAATGACCGTTTCACAACTGTTTGTACACATACATGCACAAATACATTTATACATAGCATTTCTATCTCCTACAACATTTCCACTTCCATCAATATGCACATACATTGATTTTCACATACACATTCATCATTTATGCGAACAAGAATGAAGAGTCACCGAAGGCGAACAGCAAATAGAAAATAGAAATTAAATGGAATTGCTAAACTGGCACAAAAAACCGTTCGATTCTCAGCCTGACAAACGCAGCAGCCGTTTAGCATTGAGATATATTTTTTTCTTCTTTTTTTTTCTATCTGACAGCTACATACATAACTTTCTCGCTCAGGCAGAGTGTTTTGGCGAGTTGGCGTTTTTATTAAAAAAAAAAAACAAAAAAAAAAAAACGTCGCACGCACTTAAAATGCACAGGCGCAAAGAGGCGCAAATGAACTTAAGTATCGTGCGTGCCAAATGTATCGTACGGATGCGTCTACGCCCAGCACAAGACACACAAAACACAAAACACAACACACAACACACACATTGCGTATCTTAGTGACTGCTGCCGAGTGTATCCACTACGTATCTCTAGCTGTATCTGTATCTGTATCTTTAGATGTTTTTCTAGCTGTATCTGTGTAAGCTGTTGCCTGCCTGCGTTTTTAATTCGCATCACATCCTTTTATTTGCGTACGTGTGCGTGAATATCATGAATATGCCCAGCCGGAAGAAGCACACGCACACACACAAACACATACACATTCAAATAGATTTTCAGACATACGTTTTAAACTTGTTACGTCTGTCGATATCTATTTCATTCAGGCATGTCGCATCTGCCCCTCGGCAGCCTGCCGATTGATAGCGAAATGATTTTTCGCTATGTCCTCCAAAGTTGATTTTCCTTTTAGTGAAATGACATTTTGTACCTTTATCTTTTTATATGGCATCTGTGTGTACTCGGCAGATACCGTACACACTCACACACACACACACACACACATATGCTGAATTTAATTAGAAATAATGCAATTACACAGATAGAAAGCTAGAGGAAGACAGGCAAAGCGTTGATGTCGTTTGCATTTGACAGCCTTTCCGTTGCTGGATTTACAATTTGCAATTAAAATTCGCCCTCGCAACTGATTAACGATTTATGAAATGTGGCTGAAATCTGCCCGTCATTTCTAATTTTCGACTTTTTCCACATTTTTTTTTTTTTTTTTGTGCGCTGTATTTTTTGCAGTGCGATTCGAACCGTATTATGGGTAAGCATTTTGTGCCACACATTTCCATTCAGCGATTCTTAATTCACATTATGCCAAAATTGCGCACAAGAGAAAAAAAATGTAGCGAAAATAGGAAAAAATCGCAATCAGTATCAGTACTTTGTCGATTATCATTGCTGTTTGAATGGCGCAACGCTTTTGCGCAAAAACAGACAAGTGAAAATTATGTACGAGTATCACATAAATTCAAAAGCAAAAAACAACAGCAGCAGCAACTGCAATCGTTGCTAGTGATTTAAAATGTTTCAACAATTAACAAACAATGCGGCAAGTTGTCAAAAGACATGAAACGGGCGTCAGTCGTTGGCCGCAGTTGGGTTATTTGGCTGATTATTGGTCGACGGCGAACAAAATGCAAATAGTGAACTGCACAAAAAGTCACCATTATAAATTGCGGAAAATGTTCCGCCCAAAAGCCACAGCGCATTGTCCTGCCCCCCGCCCAAAAACACCAAAAAACTGACCGACCGTCAGACAGAGGCAGTATTCAAACAGAAAACATATATATATATATATATATATATATATAAATGTTTGCGGCAACCATGCTCGTTGTCTTGTATCTGTATCTGCATCTGTATATGTATCTGCATCTGTATCTGTATATATATCTGCATCTGTATCTGCATCTGTATCTGCATCTGTATCTGTATCAGTATCTGTATCTGTATCTGTATTTGTATGTGGGTTGTATATGCAAGTAAGCAACTGCGATGGAAACGTTTGCCAGTCAAATAATTTGTAATAACTTCAGAGAACAATTCAGAGAATGTCAACAAGTTCGCATTTTAGACACATACAATTAACGCGCTGAAAACGAGCAAGTTCAGCAGTTATTTGTCATCTTGCAAGCAAGCAGGCAATACTATTTGCCAATGAAAGAGCATTCAGTCCCAATAAAAAATCAACTTAAAGCTGAATATGTGTTCTGATATTATCATCGGCTTTAATTGTTGCTATTTTATCACATACATTTTACATTTTCGAACCCGAATTTTATCTTGTTTTATATTTAAATTGGAAATTTTTAAAACTTGTGAAAATAAATGTTAAATGTGTAAATGCTATTGCCGTTGCTGCACTTGCTCTTTAATCCAAGTTAGATTAAAGGTTTATGCTATAAGTTAGATTATTAGATATGCCATCGCGAATAAATTGTGAATTTCTCCTCAAACTTGCAACATGAACTCGTCTATCCATAGCCCATTTGCGAGCTTATGTTGCAGCTTCAATGACCTTTTCGCCTCCATAAGTAGGACTTCTAGGCTACTATTGATACTATTGAAATTTTATTGACTTCTGTCATTTGTCGAACTCTGTTCGGCTGGTATCTTGCGTACGCATCAAATATATATGATAATCACCTATGACACTGAGCGGACACTGACCGTCAGGTAATTTCGGTTACGTCAATGCTTACACAGCATATCAATCAGCATCGGCATCATCAACACCAGCAACAGCAACCGCAACAATAACAACAACGGGAGCAACAACAATATCAACATGAACAGTGTCTTTATCTAACTCAAGCTTTCACAGCTAGCTGCTTGGCTCGTCCTGCAGCTTGGCAACAGCGGCTGCTAACTTGTTATGCCAATTTACAGATAGCACACTAACACAATACCAACAGAACAGAAACAGCACACACACACACACACACACACACGCACACACACACACACACTCATACATACACATACACACACATACAGACACTGTGTATGACGGGTCGCCAGCGAATTGGGAAACAATTTTACGAAAGGCAAATCAACGTTTAACTCCAAAAAAAAAGGCTAAGAAAAAAAAAAACTTGCGGCACGTTGTCTATAAATGCGACACGAAATGTTTAGCTTCAGTCGCTGCTGCATGCCTCTGAAATCTGCACAGCGAACATGCAGCTAACTAACTGCAAGACATGTCTCTAGTCTCCCGTTTCTTTTTCTGTGGTTGTGTGGCTGTGAGAGAGTGTGTGTGTGTGTGTGTGCTACAACCTAGTCCTATAGTGTTATCATGGGCACAAGGCAGTTAATGCGGTTGCTGTGGCTGTTGCTGTTGTTGTCACAGATTTTTGTGTGTTTGATTTTCTTGTCACGTTCCTGCTAACAACATAAGGAAGCAGTCAAAAGCTGGCTGGCATCACCAACGCGGCAGTCACTCAGCACTGGCTGCAGCCTCAGTCAGAAACGGAACCAGAAGCAGTCAGCGGCAGTAGTTGTAGATGTAGCTGCAGATGCACAGAGGCTGAGACTGCGACTGAGACTGAGACTGAGGCAGAGACTGGAGCAAGTTGCCAGAGTTGTCAACAGCATTTGAATGACGTGCAGAGAACGTAAACGTAAAGCGGCATATCTTTGCAAGTTCGTTCGAATGTCAGTCAGTCAGTCAGTCAGTCAGTCAGTCAGTCAGTCAGTCAGTGCGCAGACTTTGATTGCAATGCGCCAAGGATGCTGCTGGCAGCCCTGACAGACATTGCTACAGTCGCTGTGGCTGTGGCTGTAACTGTGGCAGTGGCAGTAGCAACGTCGCCCGCCATTGACAACGGTGACATCGTGTGCAACGCTTCAACGCACATTGCCGAAATTGTCAAGACATTGACGACAACGACAATTTGGCAAGCCTGCAGTGAGAAAATATCGACAGACAGTGTGGATGAGATTTGCAATGCAACAAACACAGCAGTTCGGACAAAAAAAAAACAAAGAGAAAGAGAGAGAGGTAAAAAGAGTCTGTAAATTGTGGCTCATCAATTTCTGATAAAAGACAAATGCAATGAACCCCACCTCTCCCCACCACCCCCGCACCAACCGCTCCATTTACCAACAACGTTTTTTTTTTGCCCCTTGCACCTACTGCTGCACCATCATTCATCGCTCATCGCTTAATGTGGCGGCAAAAAGTCAATAGTTGCCGCAGCGAGGTGCAAAGCTGCTGGTGGCATTTTGCATTGCGCTGTGGAACGATTCGAATTCAACGTCTTTTGCAGCGGCTTACATAATCAAACACAAATACTGTGCAACTGTATATATATATATATATATATATATATATATATATATATCGATACAATGAGAAAAGCAAATTTGCTTACATAAGTATTTCTCAGGTTGTGTTAAATATTTGAATGTAATAAACTGTCCGTCAAAAAGAAAATAAGAGAACTCCACAATTTCATCATAATGTATGTTTGGCTTCTAAATAAATATTGGATTTTAATTTGAACAACCAATTTATATTCCAAATTCATATTCAAAAGAATAATATTGTAATATGTTCAAGCCAATTATTTGTTTATGTTAAAAAGAAACACTTTTGGTATACCCTGATTTCATTTGTGTATAGGGTCTACCGACAACGAAGGCAGCTGATGCAAGTACCAATGTATGTCTGTGTGTTTATCAGATACATGAACATGTTTGTATATATGTATTGGTAGACTGGTTCGTTGTTGGCCGTAAGCATTTCTTTGCCTGCAGCAGCTGTTATGGTTGTTGTCGTTGCTATTGCTTATCGGCCCAGTTGGGCCCTGTTTGACATCAGCGATTTTCATTTTATACCCTGCACCCTCAAAATCGCTCAAATATGGCATATGGCTTATATGCCAGTCAAATGCAAGCATTTTCGATTAAATTTATTATAATTTCGGATGAGTATGAATAATGGACATTGCCAATACATATGCCCTATACATGTGTTGAATATAATCAATCAATCACGAATCAATAATACGTAATGAATAAGAAGTGTTGAAACTATTCTGGTATTTGGCAAAAGTTTACGACTACAGACGAGTACAGAGTAACGGCAAGGTTCGCGTTTTTAACAGGGATCAATCTTATTTGTTTTTTTGTAAGAATTTGAACTTTGGGGGAAAAAAAGAGACGCAGGGTTTTCAAAAAAAAAAGAAGATCTGAGCACAAAGCGTGGTTCGTCGGCGATGGACTACCACAAACACAAGCAACAAATACATAAATACCTCCAACGCCCAACCACCGCCCACCTTGGCTGTGTGATTTGCATGTGCAATTTATGCTTTTGATGGCCGTCGTCGTCGTCGTCCTCGCCGCCGTCGCTGTTGCGCTGCATGTTAATGAAAGGCAACTGCAGATGCAACGCGTTCTCTACTCTATATACAGCCGCCGTGCCATGGCCGAGATGTCATGAGCCCCATAAGCCAGCAGCCGCCAGCAACAGCAGCCAGCAGCACACAGAGGAACGGATTTTGCATGCCTGTATGCAGATTGGAAATGCGAAAAGTTCAAGGATTGCTGCTCGTCGTGAGCTTAGATTCTGTGCAGATTGTGTTGCTGCAGCCATTTGTTGGTTTGCTGTTGGCCAGGTAACCCAAAGAAAACCAACGCCAACAACAACAACAACAACAAAAGCCGTAGCAGCAACAGTAACGCTAACAAATTCCAGGGCCTAGGGCCAAATGCGATGTGGCACATGACCGAGCAATGTGCGCTACTTAGGTAAGTGCGCACACACGCAAGCACACACACACACACTTACATAAATATGTAAGTATAATAAGTATATATATATATATATATATATATATATATATATAAGTTTAATTTTGAATAGCGCTTAGAAAAAAATGCAATCAGCTCACAATCAAAATTACAGC
Source organism: Drosophila nr. medialis 2 BK-2023a (assembly GCA_035044325.1). NCBI lineage: Eukaryota > Metazoa > Arthropoda > Insecta > Diptera > Drosophilidae > Drosophila > Drosophila nr. medialis 2 BK-2023a. The sequence continues at coordinate 1,397,317 of JAWNMH010000364.1, forward strand.
AGCTTTGCTCTCAAAAAAAGAGTTAATTAAAAACTTAAAATAATGAAACCCCAAAAATAATTGCTTATATTTTGAACAATGTGCTATGGAAGATATTTTGAGTGCGTTACTAATCAAAATTTGTAAAATGTTCTGGGCTCATGTTTGCTCAATTATTATTATTAGCATTATTATTATATTCGACATAGTTTGATCTATTGTACAGAGCATAGTTCCTTCTTCAACTATGACTCAAGAATTTTTGTCGGATTGAGAATTTCTGTGTTTTTCGAAGTTATGACATCTAGAAAAATGTATCTTTTTCTAGCTCTGGCATTTTAGTCAAGAGGTCTAAGTCTGGCTCGTTTCTTAAAGACATTTGACCTGTTGTAGACCTGGTGCCTCTGCCCGATTTGATAGTCGATGTTTGTCCAATATGTGAAATCATTATATAAATGCGTTCCCAAATGGATTTAAACGCATTAGCGCAGACCACAGTCTCCCAACTATTTATGGACAAGTGTCTAGCATTATTTAAAAAATCGATTCCTTGAATTTCATTGTTACAAATAATGTGATAATTAAAATCTCTAACTTATTTTTGCACTATCTAACTACTATCTAACTTACCCAGTGGGTGGCATTTATTGGGGGGAGTATTTTTGGAGTGGCATAGCAGTGCGTGCTATACTTAAGACTTTGATTCGAATTAGACGTGGCCAACGACGACTATGTCGGACCTGACCAAGACTCCTAGCCACCCCCATCATGTTGTTTGCCTTACCCAGTCAGGCTGGACAAGACTTGTTGCCTTTTACTTCCCGTTTAGCTGCTTGGCTTGGCTCTTGTTGCAATTTTTCTTGTTGTAAGTGGTAAGTTGCATGTTGCAAATGTATAACTGGCCATGTTGCCAGTCAGGCTGGCTGACGAGCATTGGAGCAGTCATTCATCAGGTTACTGTGCTCGGCGCCCGACAGCCATCCAATTAAGCTATAAAAATCTTAATTTAATTATTTGCCACACGAACAAAGCCAGAACACACATCCAACATATACACACACACACACACATACACACATACACACATACACATCTCTATATAACATTTGCCATTCACATTTGCAGTCGCAGTCGCTGTAACATTCGTATTTGATGCAGTACAACTGCGACGGAGACGGAGACAGAGACGCAGACGACGATTTATGGTGGCCGGTTTTTCTTCATTTGTGGAAGGGGGGCATGCAGCATTGGAAGCGGGATTTGGGGGGTAGCAAGCGGCATGCATTTTTCATGAATTAGTTCATATAAAAGTCAAATGCACAAAACGTACGCTGGCAACTGGCAGCTGGCAAAGGGACGAAGGGAGTTACCGAATTGGAACTGTGTTTGCTGCCCGACGAAGGGTTAACCCAACCGAGAGATGGTGATGGTGCCGGGTGGGGCAGAATGGGGAGGGAGTGGACTAGCGACGGCAACACATAAACAGATTTGTGGCCGCAAAACAAAACAAGCCAAATCGAAAGTACTAAACCGAATAAACCAAGCCAAATCTGCAATTGCAAAAGGAATGCGCGACTTGCGGATAGTCTATATCAAATTATTTATCCTTGATACTGTTGACTAGCTGATATATAATAAATATCAAAGTGCTATTCGGGTATTTGTCATATGCATGTTCAGGAAACATCATCTCCTATAAATTGAATATTTTTGTTATTATATTATTTGATTTAACAAAAAAAAGTTTAAGCGCAGAATTAAATGATGGGATAATTTACATTTTCGATTATCTAATTTCAAGTCACCCAGACTCAAGATGAGAGAAGCACAAAGCTAAAATCACTTACTCATTTGATACCTGATGGCGTTGCAATTTTTATGGTATTGCTCTTAATTCAATCGCGAGCCAAAAAAGTACAGGGTATAAGGGTTACATGTGCACATCGGCATTTATGTGCTTCTGTGGAGAATTGAAAGAAGTTTCGTTGGAGCCAAGGGCCCCCCCTCAACTATATCCACATAGACTTATTCATATAAGCGCAGAACTGAGCGAGACGCTCTTGTTGGTTTTTGCTGCATAATTAATGAAATGAAAGCATTTGGCGGCGCTACCCTCTGAAACACGTCGCCTACTCCTACTCCTAATCCAACTCCTACTTCCAATTCCATTTTGTGTTCCACTCCATCTTCTATTTCTACTCCGACTCCGACTTCTACTTTAACTTTTACTCCCACGCTAACAGTGATGCCAGCTTAACATTCGCTTCTGGTTCTGACTGTTGCTCTAGGCCTGGTTTCTGGTATCTGAGTTTGCTGACGTATGTGTGTGTGTGTGTGTGTGTACTATGCGCTGGCACATAAATTAGATGCATGAGTTCGGGGCCAGGAATAATACGCCCGATTATGCGAAAGCGTGCCGACCTTAGAAATCTCTTGGCCGCTTCAGCTTAGCCAACGAAATCAAAATCAAAGGCAACAGCATCAGCAACAGGAACGGCAAACAGTTTCCATGCGAGAAATGCAGTCGGCAGCTTTTTTGGGGCAATGCTGCCTCAACTCAAAGCCCAGTCAGCAGGATAAAACGAGTCGTTTCATCTTGTTTCTGTTGTTTCTCTTGTTGTGGTTGTTGTTGTTTTTTGGTTTTTTTGTTTGTTGCTTGTTGGTGTGGGCTGGCCGCTGGCCATTTTAGGGCTTGCCACTTGATACAAAAACAGCAACAGAGAGCATACAAAAAAATCAAGTAAAGAAAAAGAAATACAGTGGGTTGCTTGAGAGCCAACAGAGGGTTGCGGAACAGCAGGGTCGGATGGCTTAACGTGCTGGCGAAGTAAAAAAAAAAATAGAGAAAACAACAACAACAATTGGCACGGCACATTGAACAAGTTAAAATATAATAAGTACGTACATAGGCTGTGCGTGTGTGTGTGTGTGTGTGTGTTGCTCTTATTGAACACTGAAACTGGCAAGCAACAAAAAGAACAGCAATTTATTATACACTGAACCCATTAAAAATGGGTAAAAAGGGTACAATGGTTTTCTGCAAGTGTTCGTAACAGGCAGAAGGAAGCATCTCCGACCCCATAAAGTATATATATTCTTGCTCAGGATCAAGTCAAGTCAATATAGCACGCGCATCTCAGAGACTATCAGAGCTACAGAAATTTGGAATATAGGTTCACGTATACTCCGCGCAGATCAAGTTTGCTTTATTTTATCGATAACTGCCTCCGTTTCTTAAGTAGTTACTTTTCGATTTCCAAAATTTTAAAGGCAATATGCATAAGTACTTGCAGACCTGCTCATATTTCGGTGCAAAACGTTTTAAGGGGAAATTTGCCAATAAAATTAGAATATATTTAACAGGCGATATGCAGAGGTACAGGGTACATCGTAGACGAGCTCACACGACTACAGCATTCTTACTTGTTTTCAATAGAGATTGTGAGCTTCGGGTGGGTGTGAGGGTAAACGCCTGCAAATGAGGGAAACGTAAAAACAAGCTAAGCAAATTAAATGTCAACGGCCTTAGAAAAAGTTAAGAAACAAGAAAATCCATTAGGAAAACCAATACCGGATCGCAAAAGATTAACAGAAGTGATGTTATTTGAATTTCAGTAGGAGAAATAACAAAGAGTGCGTGTCGGGAAAATAAATAATACTATTGAGTTTCAAAAGCAGATTCAATTAAATACATATTCACATGCTCAATAATATATTATAAATTATAAATAAATAATAAATATAATTTGAGTCAGTTTAAAAAATGTTCTTGAATGTGCAATTTTTGTTCACTAAAGACATTCTTAGTTTTCTGAAGGACAGAAATTCCTCGACATCAACCCGGTTAAAATAAAAAAGTCGAAACAATTAAAAATTACCTCACAAGTCACAGCTCTTCACAGTTGAGGACGTCTGTTCCTGCAGATGTTGCGTTCGGTTTATTTGCTGCAATGGAACATTGGAAAAAATGAATGTGTGGTTAGAAATGAAACATATTTTTTGCAGCGATTTTAAAGCCAACGCCACACAAAAAAGGTCAATTTAAGAAAATGTGAACAAGGTATAGGAATAGAAAAAAAAACATAGTCTAAAATCGGCTTCCGGCTTTGGGTTTACCACTAAGCTCATTAATTTTATTTGCCCTTTGCGGTGGAAGCGCCGGAAAGCGTCTGATGCCTTGTCTCAAGTGTGCGACTCTAAAAAATTGAAAAAAGGGAGACTTATACACACACACACACACATACACACATAAACACACAGAGAGTCAGACACTTGCCTATTCGTATGCAAAAGGCCAAAGTCAAGTGGCAACAGGCCGAAACAGAGGCCGGTGCTTAGCCCAGTCCCAAACCTGGCCCCCTCACAGCTTTGGTCTGCAACAGTCGGCTGGAGACAGAGCGAGTTTTATTAGTCGCAAGCAGTTGCCAGTTGCCAGTTGCCCGGTGAGAAATTTCTGAAATGCGGTTCAAGGTTTTTTGGGTGTGTTTCAGGCCCGGCAGCTGCGGGCGCAATAGTGAAAGTGAATTATTATAAACAATTGCAATTGATAAGTGCACTCACTAAGTGGGGGGTTTTGGAGGGTGATGGTGTTGCTGCCGGTGGCAGTGGCAGTGGTAGTAGCAAGTGAATAACCAGGCCATGCTCGAGTGGTTATTGTTGTCGCCTTTTGCAGTGCTTGAAGCGAGCGATTCAAACTGAGCCCCACATAAATTTCCATTCAAAAACTGGCACGAGCCGTATATCGAATGTGAAAAATGGGCTTTGTTCAAGTCTGTCATTTGTTATTGGGTGATAAAAGGAGTGGCTAACAGTCCTGGCTGTTGTAAGTTCAGCGAGTGTCAGGATAGATTCGAGTAGTAGATAAATAATTCGATAAATCGAGTGTAAACTTGAATACAAATAAATTGTTGCTTAAATAAATATTAAGTAAAATAAATGACTTCAAACAACATAGATATCAAAAACTATTTCATTTTTATATTGCAATTATTTACAAAGACAGCTACTTCAAAGTAGCCAAATAGTTGTCAGTAAAAAAAAAAAAAAAATAGATTATGCGACAAGGACAAATAGTTCAAATAAACTTTTTTTGTAATGCAATTTATCAAGTTGACATTTTGCGATTTGTTATCTGACCCAAAAACCGACAGACTGACAGACTGAAGCACTGACGTATGTGTGAGTGCATTTGTTGTTGATTGAAAGCATCAAAAAATTAAAATAAATTTGAATTTGCAGCAATTGCTCAAGTCAGCTTTTGTAGTTTGGATTTGCTTTTGTTGAGATTGCCTCAGCTGAATGATTTCCTTTTTTTTCTTTGTTGATTAATGCACGTGTCAAGTGCAGCTACAGCCAATATGGGAGCAAAGCTTTGCCATCACACACTATTGCCATGTGCCATGCAAACCCAAGCCCAAACCCATTTCTAAACAATGCAAATACCAGTCAGAGTTAGCTGAAGACTGCAAATGGCTTGGAGTGTTGCCTGCTTTTTTCTTTTTGCTGGGTTGCCCGCTTGTTGCTCATACGCTGCGTTTGCCTCGAGCCAAATGAAGTTACTTGCGGTTGCTGTAAGTTTTCAGTATTTTTTATTCTTGTTTTGCATTTTTTTTCATTATTCCTTTGATACTGCGTTAGTGCTAGCTACTACTGCTGCTGTCAGGCATCGTTTTTCTGTACATATGTGTGCGAATGACTTGATTTATGTCGCTTTATTTCATTTTAATTGAAAAACTTGCAAACTGAGCAACCAAAGCCGAGTGGAATTTGCGCCCAGGCAACGCACAAAAGAGCAAATATAATTAAAATGGCATTTAAAATGTTTTCGGCAACTGGCTGCAGCAGCAGCAGTAGCAGCAGTAGCAGCAGCAGCACCAAAAGCAACAGTTACAATAGCAAGAGTAGCAGCAGCAGCAAAAGTAAATATGCAAGCTCCAAATATATGTAATGGCATAAAAAAGTAAATAAATTACTACACAAAAGCACAAATGTAAATAAAATGACTTTATTAAAAAGCTGGGCGCACCAACAAGAGCGGAAACCAACAACAGAGAGAAAAAAAAGGATAGGCGATGTTTATAAACTTTCAGTGTGCAAATAATAAAGACATTCGCCAGTTCTATGGTTTATGGCAGACTATATCGTGCTGACTGGCAGTGCACCACAAGAACCATAGATACCAACAGTAAAGGCAAACACAGACCCCATACCGCACCACAGCGCACCACCACCAGTCCAGTTGGTCCACCTTTTTTCTATGACAAATGCAAATGACGCACTCGTTTGCTGGTTGGTTTTGATGTTGGCGACTTTTAAAGTGGGCAGTTGTGGGGCTGCAAAATAATTTTTTAAAATATAATAAAATAAATAAATCCATGCAAAAGTTATGTGTGTGTGTGTGTGTGCACAGTGGTACCAAAACTGACAGCTGCTGTCACTCCACGAGCTTCAGATGTGACGCAAGTCAAAAGCAAACACCAATCAAATTCAAATGGAAAGATCGCAGCCAGCGCCTTGACAACAATTTTTCCAGATTATTGCATAAAAGCAGCTGCTTAAAAAAAAGTTCGTAGAAAAGATATTTAACATAAAGTGGTAGAAATATTTGATAAATATTTTTACTAATGCAAATGGTCCTTAAACATATATGCAAACGTTATGTAATCAATTTTGTATATGCCAAAAATCATATTGACATCAGCATATTGGTATCATTATATTGGAGTCGAGCAGTTATTTTGTTAATGTTGCTACTGTTTTGATCAGCAACTTGGATCAGCTCTTCTCGTTTTGCTGCAACTAACGAGCCGTGTCGACACAACTTTCAAATGGCGAGCGAGCAAACAGACACAAACACTTGGCGCTATAACCACGGTGCAGCAGCAGCAGCAGCAAAAATAAATGAGCAACAGCAACAACCATAGCAGCGCTCGAAACAAGAACAACAACAACAAATGCCGCCAACAACATAAATCATGCGACCAGCATAAAACAGCAATAACAACAAGAACAAAACAGACAACCAGCACGAAAAACGCCAACGCAAAACGGTAACAGAAAAAAAAAAATTAAAATAAAAAAAAATAGCAACAACAGCCACAAGAATAACAGTAACAACAATGACAAACAAAAAAGTTAAATTAAATAACAATAACAAGGTTAGCTGTGTTTTTGTGTTGATGCGGCTGCTGCTGCTGCTGCTGGCGCTGTTGCGATAACGTCGCCAATATGCGCCGTTTGCGAAGCAACTATAGCAGCAATAATAAGAGCAACAGCAACATGAAAAATATTTCGAATATGCAGCGGCAAATTGAGTGTTTTTATTGCATTAACATAAATAAATTAGAATGCCAACAGGCGCTCGCCCATGCTGCTGACTCACTATTAGTTGGCCAGCAGCAGCAACAGCAGCAGCAGCAAGATTCAAAAGTTGGCGCAGCAGCACAGCAGAACTGCAGCAACAACAGCTGACGCGTGTTGGCTGACAAACGAGCGTGTGGGTGTGTCGGTGTGAGTGTTTGTGTGTGTTTGCCTCTCTTTTTATGTAGCAACTGCTGCTGCAACATGCACAGCAACAGCGATTCGCAGCGTCAGCAACACTCGCATATTGTTGCCGACGCCTGCAAGACAAGATTGTTGCAGCTGCTGTTGCTGTTGTGACTGTGATCGCATAACGGTGCTTTAAGCACATACAGCTTCGCTCAAAATAATAGTACTGCTACCTTCATAGGATATAAATTATTAATTTCGTCTCGATCAAAATAATAATAATCGATATAATTAAAGTTGAGCAATTTATTTATTTACTTTCTTATCTGGGTTATCTGTTAATATTACATCATCATCATTATTCCTCAATGCGCTCGAGTGTTGGAACAGTTGACAGATGTCTTAGGGATAAACAAATCTAAATTTATTTTAAATACTCCTACAAGAAGCTCATATATGTATGCTCAATATGTAACGGTGAATCCTGAATGAGTTTGTGATATCTAATCTATAATTATGCCCGCTACTGTATGCATGCACACGTTGCTGTCGACCGGCCTTCGCAATCAAATCGTTTATGAAAAGTTGGATTAAAGTGTTTAATGCTGCTGCTGCTGATGACAGGCCACTTTCTGAGAATATTATTTACATTGGTAGACAGGTGACCACAAGTAACCAGAAAGCCAATTATAAGTGTTACAAAGCTAATGTCATTCTAATGTCAGACATAGTCAACAATGACAACACCTTGTGTTTGGGATGCCTGAGGATATTGCAGTGACAGCTGCCGAATGCGTTTGCCTTTGACTTGCTGTGTTAAGGTCTGTCCTGGAAATTGTGTTTTGGGTTGGTGTCCAACTGTCAAGGACAGATGCAGCAGCAGCGGGAGGAGCAGCTAAAATAGCAACTATAATGTCGAAAACTTGCGGCAGCGAGCCAACGGCTTTAACGTTGCCCTGAGCTGTGGCCAGCGAGAGAGTTGCCAGTGTCAATAAAATGAAATTAAAAACTTTAAATAACAGCCAGCGAGCGAGCACAAGACAATTTAATCAAGCAACTCGGCAAAATGAATGCCCCGAGCGCACAGCGAGAGCCTGAGAGAGGCAGGCCGGAGACCACAGATGAGAATATCAAGAAGACCAAGAAGACGCACTGGCGCCAAAATGCGAGCGTTCATTTGCATGCCTGCACAACAACAACAACAACAACATCATCATCATCGTCGTCAGCAGCAGCAGAAGCAACAGCAAAAACAGCAACCACAAAAATAAGAGCGGCAACAACAAAACAATCAAAAAGTTTTTAAAACAAATTAAAAGTTGACGGCAAGCAAAGGCGCCAACGGGTGCCAGAGGGGGGAGATAAACTGCAACGGCCTTTCGCAATGACTGTCACAATTATGATGCGGTCAAGTGCACTGCACTCAAGTGGTGTGATAGAGGAGTGTGTGTGTGTGTGTGTGTGTGTGCGTGTGTGTGTGCGTGTGTGATTGGGGGTGTTATGTGAGGCGTAAGCTATGAGAAACCGACTTTATTAGCCAAAAATGTCAAACAGGAACTGAGCCGTTTTATTGCCCAAAGTGTCGTTGACTTGTTGGCTGCCGCTGACAGTTGCTGCAACTTCAATGAACAACAACAACAGCAGCAGCAGCAACAACAACAACAATAACAACAAAATCCAAATGACAGCTCGGATTAATGTCAAGTTGAATGAAAGAGCTTGGCAGTCAGCCGAACAGCAAACGCAAAAAACGTTTCAATTAATTGCAAATTGCGCTTAATGAACAATTTCCACTCCATTTGTGCATTATATTTATTTTATGTTGTGCGGTTTAATATATACTTTAATTATTTTGCACATATTTCAATTTGGAATTGCTAATAAGCAATGAACGAAAATATGCAATTAGACGCATGTCTATCTCGATTTGAAACTAGATAGTATGTACATATGTACGTAGTATGTATATTGGATTTATCTATATTTATATGCAAATATTTGTGTGCAGTCTTTCAACTAGCGACACTGGCAAAAACTTTTGCCATCCAAATCGATTGCAGTCCTGGCAACGGCAACTGCAACTGAGCAACTGTGCAACTGTTGAAATTGCAATTGCGAACAAAACTTAAATCGAATTCATGACAAATGATGCGAGCATTTTTCATTTGCCTCTGTGACTCTTGTCGTTGTTGCAGCGGGCGGTTCACCTCCGCCCACCTCTCCACCTGTCCACCTGGGCTGGCGGCCACCTGCCGCGGCATCAATTTGGGGGCGAAAGATGTGCAAAGAGGAAATGCGACAAGCGAAGCGGCAACGAGTTGCAAAATTCCACGGTTAAGTCAAGGTTATGTGGCATGGTTCAATTACCTCCACTTTTGGGGCTCGTTTTCGTCTTAACTACATCTCTTGACTTGTATTTTATTTTTCACTCAATCCCCTCTCTCTCGCTCTCCCTCTCTCTGTTTCATTGCGCCCTATGGGATTATGGTAGTCGGCCGACTCTTTGGCAAAGGTTAAAGTCAAATTAGAAAACAAAGACTTATGCTTGAGCGCACAGACAAGAGTCTTTGGTCAAGAGTTGAGGCTCTTTTGCAATCATCATCATGAAGCTGTGGTTGTTGAAAATGTTAATAATGATGATGTGGATGATGAGCTTGCTTGCGCTTGCTCTTGCTCTTGCACTTGCACTTGCCGGCCAATGGCCACACTTGAAATGTAATTAGAGTGCACCCAAATGCATCCGAAAAAGTATGTTGCAAAATAATTGAAGGGCGTTTTCGCCACTCAAGTCCTCTGCCAAGTGGCGTTTGGTTTCTTGTTTATCGTTGCTGTCTTTCGTTGTTGTTGTTGTTGTCTTGGTTGTCTGCCATGAACTTGGCAGAGAACCCATAAGCAACATCAACTCAACAACTAGCAAGCTTAAAGTCATTTCTCAGATACTTGGCTTGACATGTTTAATGTAAACCATTGTTTGAGTAAATGGAATAATCACTCTGATTATCTGATTACTGGGTTAATTTCATTCGGCACTAATATTGCAATGACAAGCAATACACAAGGTATATTACCTAGTTAGTTTTCTTGTTATTTAACAAAATGAATAAATGGTGTGCAAGTGTCATTTGTACTTTAGTTTACGGCTAAATCCCCATTATTAAATACATTAATTAGGCAAAGTTAATTTGGTATACATTCGAAGAGCTCAAATGCAAAATACGATTAGTGGCTAGGGTGAAAACTGTATAAAATGCAATTAATCAAATGAGAAAATCTAAGTTTTCATTCAAAATATCCAATTTATTATGCTCCTAAGCCTCAGTTGGCCAAAGATTTGCAAAATGCTCATCATGAATATTAATGGCTCAACTTTGCTTTCGCTTCAAAAATGACAAACGCCCTCGCACACACACACCCACACACACACTCACACCCACACACACTCACACACACACATAACATGGGAATGCAGTTACCGTTGTTGTAAATTGTATAAGATACAGAGCGAACAATGAACCGAAACAATGTTATAAATATATTAAAAAAAAGAGACACGAAAGTCATGCGCATCATCATCCAGCAAGAAACCCAAGAAATCCATTGATTTTTCTCCAGAAATCATATGCGGCAGTTGTCTTGTGTTTGTGCTTAGTTTCCTTTTCAAGCTAAACATTTAAAACAATTAATCAAACAACTTGAGTTCAGTTTGCGTTAAACTCTACTCTGCTCAGATCTCCGAGCTTTGCTTCGGTCATTCAACGCATTTGCTCTGAAGAAAGTCTTTTAGACATCGCGGGATCGCCGACGATCATCGATCTTTTTGTCTTTGGCCTGCTGTTCGTGCTATCCGTATTAACGGGTTTCATAAGTTAGGCCAAAACGCTTAAAATGGCAAAGCTTTACGTGGCAGTAAATCGTTGTCGCTTATGCGAAAGCTTTGACCAAAACTGACAAAAGCCAAATCGTATCATCAACTTTCGCTCTTCTCTATGCAGCAACAAACAACAGAAACTACAACCAAATGATAAATATATATGTATATATATATAGTGCCAAAGGTTTTGAGTTCATTCCTCTTTGCGATGGAGCGGTGCTTATAATTGCTAATCTAAATATAGTCATAACAATACTCATGTATATGTTACCTTCACTGAACAGTTAAAAGAACATAAGCATATTGTTATTAAAGTTATTACTGTATGAAAGTTGATAGTCACAATTTATTTAGTCGTTAATATTATTGTTTACTCATTAAAAAAGAATAAAACCCATTTTAAATAGTATTAATAATATTTAAATTATTATTTTTATTTGTTTAGTTTTATTTTTGCAATGAATTTGCAGTGAATTTAAAGAAAAGTTTGCATAACTAAAACTTTGCATTTTACATAACTGGATTTATTAACTGACCAATTTTCGTGGACTTTTACGTACTCCATTTAATTTAGGTTTAATCGGTTGCAGTAACTAAAGTTTTGGTATTTTGCGTAACCGGATACACTAATTTACTAATTTACTACTTAAGAGCATTTTTGTGCACAACATTTAATTAACATTTTAATTGATGTCTGAACATGTTTGGCTAAAAGTTACATGATTGAGCTCAATCAATGCCGACGTTTATTGCCAAATACTTTATGAGTAGGTGAAGCTCAGTACCCGGTGTACCCTAAGCTAGGGCTTCTCTGCAATGTCGACATTAACAACGCACAAGCCCATAAAGCAGCCAAGCCAAGTTAATCTTTCCAAACCGTTAACAAGTTTTGCCCAGGCTGAAAATTCACATTGCATGCCAAGTTTTGCAGCTGCACTTGAAAGTTTTCAACTGAACTGAACTCAACTCAACTCAAGTGAACTTTTGCAAGCGTGGTCCAAACTATGCAAGTATCGACGCCAAGCAACGTGCAACCGACACCTGAGAACAGCAATGTCGCATCCTCCACCTCTACTAAGGCCACATATACAAAGCAGACAGTTTTGCTTATGGTCTGGTCTACGGTCATATTAGCGTGCGGCGGCTGTGCACCAACTCCTTTCTTGTACTCCATTTGGCGCACAAACACGCACACACACAGGCACACACACTTCCACGGAGAGACGCACACGCATTGAAACTGGGGCTACGCATCGCCCGGCAAGTTCAAGTTTAACAAAACAGCGCGTTGTAAAAGTCGCCAGCCATTGGCGTTTGAAAAAAAAATAAATAAATACAAATCTAAAAAAAATACAAAACTAACTTTGGCAACGTGTCAAGCCGGTTTCTCGCTGCGCGATCGGCGGCGGCACATGGCCGACTCGCCGGTCAGCGTATCTGAGTCGATGCACGAACCAATCCGGTCTGTTTATATACATACATATATATATACATATCAAAATAAGCAAAAATGTCGATTGAAACTATAACAAGGCGACAGACATGGGCAGCGGTGGTGGCTGGTGGCTGGTGAAACTGCAGCTAGATAATTGAATTCGAATAATATTCAATGTGAATAGCGACTGTTAGGCACGAGTCAATATTTGCGCTTACATCCAGAATAACCTTGTCCTCAATGGCAAAAACTCTCAAACGGAGAGCGGAGTGCGAATGTCGATTGAACAGCTAAATTGAATAACTAGTTCGCAATGAGGAAACACAAGTGAAGCAATATGCAACGCATTCGAATACGAATACAAATACGAATTCGAATACGAATACGAATAGAAACGAAACCCAATGGACAAAAGTAAACAGCCAAAGCAAACATTAATAACAATTTCTATTTGTATTTGTTACATTTTGTTTGGCGTAAGCAACGGCTGGTCTCGCCAGTTAACGTTATTTGGTATTAATAAATAAATATGGTAACAGTTCATGTATCATAATCATTATCTACATCATCATCATCATCATCATCATCATCATCATCATCATCAACGTCATCATCATCACTAGCATCCACATGATCATCATCATTATGATTCACATTGATTATGCTTTGTGTTTTCATAATCAATCAATCGATTGAAGACGTTGAAACAGATGCTGCTTAAATGGGCCACAACAGCAGGCGGCAAGCAACGCAATCCCAATCATAACAGTTAGTCAATGCACCAGTACTAATAAGTGAACGTTGTGGCATACACGCATATTTATACCCGCACATAGCGGTAAATGCAACGGACACAAAAACACAGCTTTGGTAAACAAGCAATTTGGCTTTGTCTGTGGCCGGTCGGCCAATCCAAGATTTGAGGCATACAAACGCAAGCGACGCATTCATGATGAAGTAATAATATGTCTTCTGAACTCTTCAATTAGTTTTCCATTTTGTGGCGTGTTATCGATAACTGTTATTAAGGATGTCATTTTGTGATCTTCAACCATCCATTTGAATATGCATCCTTGCAACGAAACGACCGCATTTTTGCGCTGCTAAACTATCGACTGACTTTTAAGCTGTTAATTTAACATTTTTAAACATTCGAAAGTCGTTGCAAAATACTGCACCCAAAGGGTTTTTGAAATAATGTTTCATACTTTTGATGCAGATGTATGATTCATCGGAATTCAGATAGCAAACCGACGCCTGTTTATCGATTTATTGGCAAGAAATTATGCGTAATTAGTAAGCAGCTTAACGGCTACCAAGCTTATTCACCTTAGCCGCAAATTGGGAATGTATATTTGAATATTTTTGGTCGCTTTTTTGTTTTGTTTTGTTTTGTTTCCGAGCGTGTTTTGTTGACGAAATCATTTTGCGTTACTTTTGCCAGGCCGCAGCATATAAATCAAAAGCAGCGTGCATCATTTGCATACATTGTTAATATGATCCGGCAATATTCGCCCCCGTTCGGTGAGCGAGAGATCAAACGTTAAATGTGTTAATTTATTTCAATTCATTGCTAATTTAACCAAAAATACATATACGCGACAACAACAACAGAACAACAACAACAACAACAAAAACAACAGCAGCATCAGCTTTAGCAAAAGGTAAATATAATAAATGTCGTATGGCAATTTCCGCAAATCGTTAAACGATTACTCATACGCAACGTTAACCAGACCGAAGCTGTAACGGGAATTACTGAAGCCGCAACGGCCCCAAAGGTCGAAAAACTTTCATACCATAAATCATGCAATTCTAAAATTGAAACTGAAACTTTTGTTGTTGTTGCCGTTGATTCTTGTTGCTGCTGTTTTAATTGAGTGCGTCTGGCTGATAATTAGTTTGATATACGCACAAAAGTCAACGGTCAATTCAATTCAATTCAATTCAATTCGATTCAATTCAATTGTAAGCAATTCAACTCAACTCAATTCAATTTAATAAATTCAAATTTTTCGCCCCTTTATTGCATGTGATGAGCTATGATTTATTTGCGTTGCATAAGTTGCTTGAGTGGCATGGAAAAGTGTGAGAATTGCAGCTCATGCGAGCGTATTTTGCAATCCTTACACTTGTTGGCTGGTGTAACGTCATTCGGCTTTGATAGCCGGAAACACTTGCAGCACATATGCCGAAAAATATTCATACATTTATTTGGCTTGTTACAGCCACGGCCAAAACGCAACACAGCCCGTCCAGCAAACTGTTGACACATATATATGCATATATTTATATATACATCTTTTTTTCACTAATAAAAGTTGTGGCAGCAGCAAGCATCGCGTTGAAAGCGAAGGTGGCGTAGACGGGGTCAACCGTGTGGGATAGACCTTATACGAAACCATGTATATATATGAACATATTTTTATGATAATCCCACATAATATAGTGTTTATGCAAATTTGCGTCAGCTTTTCAAAAGCAAACTCACACACACACACACATCTACAAATTAAATCTAACAGACAAGCTTTCATCTCTGTTTTTCTTCTTTTTTTTCAGTGTAGTCTAAAATAATTTTGTAAACTCATCAATATGTAAGCCCAAAAAATGCAAGATAATGCACATGTTTGGATTTAAGCTAAATGAATTGCTAAAATATTGTTAAACAATCCCAAATTCACTTTCAATCCATGTCCATCGAATAAAATGCGCTTTAGATGTTGATAGTAATCGACGTAAAAGAAAAAGACTGACATCAAAAGCGAAGTGGAGACCAATGAAATTGATTGATTTCCAATATATTGTCATGCATGTTACAAGAGTGAATCGAAATTAACATTGTAAATAAAGCTGATTAACAAAATCGTACTCATTTACTTCAAATATCTAAATTGTTAAGATGAATGATTGCATTCAATATAAATATCTTCAATATAAAATATCTTCATATTTCCGATCAATATTGAAGACAGTATAGCGAGCTAATGTGCATATAAATACGAATTTGAAAAGTATATATATATGAATTTGATTGATGCTGTTTTCAATCAACTTTCGCATGGGCTTTAAACTTGGCTATTGTTTTGGCCCAGTTGTGCTAAGTCACTACTTCTTTCACAAGTTGCATAATGACATCGCTTACGATGCTTCAATATGCTTATATGGTTGACAACAGAAAATTGAAGTCAATTCATCATAGGCGCTGTTTGCCCCCATCCTGGTGCCTCTTGCCGCGTTTTATGCAACTAATCAAAGTAATTGCTTGCGCTTGGTTGTTGTTGTTGTTGCTTGTTTGTTTACATTGCTGTTTGTTGTTTCTGTGCTCTCCTAGTATTTTCAACTTTGGTGCCCGCACGGTCGTCAATTTCAAATTTTGATTGCACTGCATTAAATTGATTTTCGACATGTTGCCTTAGTCAAAAAAAAAAAAAAAAAAAAAACGAATTTGGCTTCATCTCCGCTTGATTCAGTTCCTCTTCTTAGTGTCATCATCTGCCATCAGCTTTGTGAATGTATTTGTTGCTGTTGTTGTTGTTATTATCGCGCATGATTGGCATTTCTTCAGGTCCAATTTGTTGTTGTTGTTGCTTTACACAGCGAAATCGGTACCCTGGCGCTCGCTCGTCAGTTTATTTATTTACTATACTGTTTACAGTGATTACTTCACATTGCTTCAACACCAGCAAACAAATGAAAATAAATAATAATAATATATATATTTATATATATACATTTATATATATATATATATATATACATGTATATACGACACTAGCAAGACCAACAAGCAAATGCAGTCGTTGTCATTGCTGCTCGTCGAGCGAAAGAAAATTGATTTCAGCCATTTGTTCATTTCCGATTTGCAGTTACAGTTATGCCAAAGACGCAGACAGTGTTGAAGTGGCAACCACAGACACAGCCGCCGCTGCCGTTGCCGCATCCGCAGCCAAAATGTGACACATCATTGTCACTGTTTTTGGGTTTGGGAATGGGTTTGGGTTTGTGTTTGTGTTTGGAGATTGGGATTGGGGATCACTCATTGCATAAGCGCATAACAATGCGGAACGCGACCCACGAGAAGAAGGCAGCCCAATGACTGGCAAACCAACCACAAATATGGCCAAAAACTGTGCTCGCATTTCACTTTCATTTGGTTGCGGTTATTCGCTGAGCTTAGAAATAATCGTCGACTTCAGCTTCTTTTTTTCTTTACACAGACGTTCACTTTTTGCCAATCTCTATGATTATTTTTTGGTATTTTTGGCCTTTTGTTTGTTAAGTTAAGCGTGCAGCTCGCTCAATGTAATTCTTGTTACCATTCAAGCCATTTCCTTTCCATTTAATAATGTTAAATGTCAGTTAATGCTGTCTATGCTTGAATTTCGACTCAATTAACTAACCAAAGGCAATTTGTTGTTAAGCGATATTTAATTTAGCCACAGCTATTATCTGTATTTCAAATAGCTGCTTAATTTATTGAATAAATAATCAACAAAAAGTTTAATTTGTTTGTGTGGCTGTAGAACAATTTATTTAACATACGCAAACATATTGAATTCAATTTTTATGTTCCGTTCAAATTGACATGAATTGCAATTATATTTGAGTGGAGCTTAAAGTTATTAATTGCATTTCATCGAATTGGCAATATTCGTTAGACGGTTTCAGTTTAACTACAAATCCTTTTTTTTATCACAAGATTGGCTTCAAGATTTGGCTAAATTGCTTTGCCATTGAGATAAGTTTTAATTTGAAATTGACCACAAGAATTCCATTTGAATTCTACTCTTTTTTTTCACTGCCTTCACTTCATTTAATTGCGGTTCACACTTGGGCGGGGGACAACACGCAACTTGGATCAGAATGTGCACTTAAATGCGATCGATCGTGTGTCCGATTTCTTTAACCACTTCAAAGCGCATATTTACAGCGGTATGTCCATATAAGTATATATTATGTGTATGGGTGTACTACTTGTATTTACGAGTGCAAAAGACAAGCATTTAATTTAAAACTCTGTCCACAATCAGTAGAGCAAAGTGTCCGCGACAACGATGACAAACATTCAGTTTTAAGTACCCTTTGAAAGAGTACATTCATTCAATTACATCGTCTGAAACACATTAAGGTTGTATAGTGCGTCTATATATTACTGATCTGGAATGCATTTCCTATCTCATATACATTTTGACTAGAGACTGACACAAATAAATCAATTACCAACTTTTGTTTCCCATTGCTAAACTATGTGTTAATATGAGTGCTTTGATTGGAGTTTTATTAAGTTCAAGTGTATTAATTTTTCGCCAGCCTGTTGAGAATTGTTCTTTCTTTTCATTTATTTGCTTTCATTTTTATTTATTCATTTTTTTTTTTTTTTTTTTTGCTGCCCTGGCGGAAATAGCTCGTTGTCGCGGCGCGCGTTTTGTGCGCGGCCTTTTCAATAGTATTTTTCACACTTCTGAAAATGAAAACTTAACTGAACATTTTGCTTTTGCCGTTTTTTTTTCATTTGTTGTTTTTGTTGTTGTTGCCTTTTATTGTTTTAATTACACGCGTTTTTTCGCGTATTGTTTCAATGACCGTCACGCGCCGCAAGCCTGTAGCAAAAGCCAACCGGCCAAACAGTTGAAGTTGTTGCTGCCACTGCTTGTTTGTTGTTGCAGTGTTGTTGCTGTTGCCGGTGTTTGTTTGCAAAATGAAGTGGTCATATCTGTGCTGTGTCCCTCTCGCACCCCGCTCCATCCCATCCTCGACCTATAGTCACAACGAGCTTTAATGATAATTTCCAAATGACATAAAAGCGGCCGAAGAGCTTCAGGGCTGACTGTCCCGGACGGGTCTACAGCGTAAAGCTACGGGGCAATGCAGCGGGGCTGAGAAGGGTATACAGTGAATTGGGACGGGAAGAGGTGGGTGGTGGGAAGGGTTGGATGCTGGGAAGAGGGAGAAAGGGCGGTAGGGATCGGGCGTTGTAATCAATGAACTGGTCAGGCCAACCCCCAAGATAAATGAATTAAATGAATGGCCGACATTGCAGTGTCTGTGAATATCTGTGGGTGGGTGTGTGTGTGTGTGTGTGTATATATATGCTTGTACGTTTTAATGCCTTAATGAAAAATGCATTTTTAATTATTTTTTGTTCATTTACGGGCAATTTTTTTTGTATCAGTGAACCGCCGTTGGAGCTTGATATGAGTTGGCTTATGCGGCGTATGCGTTATTTATGGCATTTAATATATGTTGCTCTCTGTCTCCCTCTCTCTCTCCCTGTCTCTCGCTCTCTGTCTCTGTCTCCCTCTCTGTCTCACTGAAGCTTGACAAGTTTAAGTTGACATGTCCAGCAACTATACCCATTCCACACCTCTCCGTCTGCTATTCAGTTGCAGCCAGCGCTGCTGTTGCTATTGGCCCCGTTATTCAGTTTTGGGATTGGGTTTCGCTTACACTAACTGGACTTTGTGGTACGGCTATTTGCGTGGCTAACGATAAAGGCAACCAGCAACGTCGAACGTCGCGTCGTTGGCCATGCAACCCAATATCGTATTTCATCACTTTTTCAAGTCAAGCCATTGATTTGCGCACAGGTAACAAGCGTTAACTAGCAACTTTTGACTCTGCGTTGTTGCGGACAAGGTGCATCTTGTCATTCATTAGGATGGCAGCTCATTCATTTAAACACACACACACACACAGAGTGAGAGAGAGAGACACACACAATGTGATCAGGGTGGTCGCCGACTGTATGAGACAGTCGTTGCACAACTTTTCACCCTTTGCGCGGCGACGACGACGAAACTGAAATAAACTCATCAAATTTCAAGCCAATTTGTTTCCCGTCTTAGCGACTGACACCTGGGCAGCGGATAGTGGATGTTGTGTACACCTGCACGTTTCAGCGAAAGAAGCAAAATATTTAAATGAATATTCGCTCAACTTGCTAATTTTAATGAGTGTAAATAAATCTGGCAAATAATTGTCGGTTGGTAAACTTTGACTTCTACTCGATTGGCTTTTGCCCAATTTGCATTTGCCAGTTTCAATTTATCAATTTTATAATAATAAATGAAATTTACAATACACACTTTCAATGTAATATTATATTTACGAAATAAATTTGTTGTGCATCTGCCATCTCTTTTCACACACACACACACACTCTCTTTGTCTTGCTGTAGTTCTTATGCTTCAATTTTATTGCACTTTCCAATTTGGTTGCATTCACTTTCATCTACTTTTACATACAAAATCACGACATTTTTCCACAGCTCAATTTTCACTTTAATATTAAGCAGTTTCAATTGCAATATTCATTGCAATTTTGATGATGTGACGAAGCTTGTTTTTGTCATTATCTTATGTTAAACTTCAACAAAATCACAATTTGTTGACTTTGGTTTTATTATTGCAGCTGGGACATTCGCGTGCCAATAAAATGCAGCAAAGCATTAGATGGGAAAGAGAGCAACCGGAGACGGGGGATTGCCACAATGTCAACTGATACACAGTACATTGACAGATCTTGCTGGTGCCGGTTTTTCATTACATGCTTAAAAATTGTAAGCAGAAAATTAAAAACACAAAAATATATACAAACAAAAATACAACAAAAAAAATGGAAAATGAAAGTTTCAGTTACAAATTGGACTGGTTACTATTGCTTTGGTTGCTCGACTGCTCTGACTAGGGGGCTGACTGGCGACATAAAAAACAAAAGAAGCGAAAAACAAAACAAAAAAAAAAATATATATATATATATATATATATATAACACCAAAGTCAGAAAGGAGGGAGCACATTTTTTTTCGTATTTAGGCAAAAGAGAAAAAGCGTAAAACTGAAGCCATTTAATTACTGGTTTTTCCGCTTCAATGTGCATTCCCAGATTGCCAAGGTGAATGACGAGCAGCCGCAGTGACCACGCCCCCCCCCCCCCCCACCCCCCAACCATCTTAAGCTGAGTGGAAGAGTCCAATAATTTCAGACTATGCGAAGCAGTTAGCACAGATTTGGTTTTATGATTTACTTCGCCCTGGATGAGTTTGGGCAACAAATATGAATGCAGCGAAGTTTGATTAAAACTGTAAACTTAATTGAAATAGTCCAATAAAGTTATAAGCAAGATGAATGTAGCAACAATAATTAATATTTAACCGATTATGCAAAACACTGCCTGTAAAATGAATGAATGAGAATCTATTAAGCATATGCTGAAATTGTACACAATTTGATAAAGTGCTTTGCTGTTATGAGATTAATTCAGACGAGTAGTTTAAGTCTCATTGCATTGAAGCACAACCTGGCGGAGTGTGAAATTCATAAGGTTGTCGAGAAGCTAAAACTTACTTGAAATGCATTGTTTGGGCGACTTAAAGTATAGCATTTAAAGTAGTAGAAGTTGAAAATTATACAATTCTCAGCGTCAAGCTTGGGATGTCGGCAATCATCAAGGGAAGTCCTCCTTCCATCAATGGAAACCACTGTTCGTTCAATTTGTGCGCATCGTTGTTGGCAATAAACAAGCCAAAAAAAAAAAGATGTTCAAGGCCGTTGCGCCTCGTCACAGCTAACCAAAAATAGGCAACCGCTTACAGTGGTAAGCACCTTATGGAGCTCTTCTAGCCACATGCAGCACGTTGACATTTTACATTTAACACACATAGAGTGTGTGGGGAGACCCCAATAAGAAACGACGCGCATGACTTGCATGCCAAGATCTAAGATCTAAGATCTCTGATCTGCGAACTGAACAATAAGCAGGCAAGTAAAAAACGTATTGATTTTCTGAAAAGAATAAAAAAAAAATAAAGTTTATTTTTCATTTTTTTTTGTTCTGTCTTCTTTTTATGAAATGCCAAATTTGGCAAACTCATGTCAATGACAATTGAAAATAGACATGGAACACAGAGAGAGACAGAGAGACAGAGAGAGAGAGAGAGAAAGGGAGAATGAGCAATGATGTGCTTTGGATTATCTAGTTGGACCTGGCTCTGATAAGCAAACCACCAAAGTGCTTAAAATAATATGGCGCCTGACTGTGTCTGCTGTGTCTGCTGGACAAACCGACAATTTAGGTGCATTTAAGCTGAGCACTACAAAATAAATATTTGCACAGAATGAAACACTAAAGTGAATTTTGAGTTGTGTAAATAATTGCACAGTTTGGTTTACATCGAAATCTTGCCATCGTTTTTACCACTGAAGTCTGATAAATTGAACAAAGTTGTTGCCGTCAGCGTCGTTGGCAGCGTACGACAATATTTGCCTTTGCTGGCTGAGATATGCGAGAGCTTCTCTGCCGGTTGATAGACGAGAATGGAGAGCAGGGTTTCGTAAAGGCGATTAGATAAGTTTATTTCTGCCTGAGATCCACTTTTGTCCAGAATGTGTCTTGTCTCTTTTGATAATTGCATGCCACACACACACACACACACACACACACACACACACACACACACACACACACATAATACACATATATTTATATTTATATTACATGGTCTATATAGTATACGGATGAGGTATGTTCAGCTTGTGTATCGTGTATGCCTGGCTAGCTGATGTGTTCAATTCGTGGCCCTTGCTGCATTTGCATAACCGTGACCACAAATCATTAAAGTCATTGGCAACAGCCAGCCGCAACAAACAAACAAACAAACAAACAAACAAACAAGGCAAACAAATAATCATATAAACAAAATAAATGCTAAATGTTGTCGGACTCGTATGTATGGATTGCTGCTTGGGATGTGCAAAAGTGTTTATGTCATGATTTAAAATGCGTGGCAAGTGGTTAACCAGGGGCAGAGCGGTACACACATGTTTGGGAGCGGGGTGAGCTTAGTCGCTATGCCAAATGAGTTATGGAAAAAATCATTTGAATTTGTTGAGCTGTGTAAATAAATACAACAGCTTATTGCATATTAAAGGCGACGTACGCGATATTTATGACCCTGGTCGCCGTTGTGCAAATATGGCTAAACAAAAAAAAAATATACATATATATATAAAAATACAACAAAATGCATTATCCAAATAGACAACAGCTAAGCTGTGCACGTGCAAGCGGCATTTGAGACGAGGGGATTAGTGGTGACTTTAAAGAAGGACAACAGCTGACAGAGTTGTGAATTTTAATTAGCGTTTTAAGCCCTTAACTGAACACTGTCCAAAAAAATGTAATGTCATTTTAATTTGACATATTTGCATACAATATGTACAACAAGTGGCTAAAGTTGAGCAAGACAAAAACACAAAAACACTTAAGCACTATTGGCATTAGAGATAATGAGGCTGTTACTCAGTTACAATTTGTGCAAAGTAAAGGGCGATTTCTTGCTTCTTGCATCTTGCATCGAAAGGAAATTGAATGTTTTCAGCTGTTTTCTGTACATTCCATCAACTATTAATTAAACTAATTTCAAAGCTAAACAAATTACGTTAAGTAAAACTCCTTCCCTGCCAACCCTAACATGACAGTTACGCATCCAAAGTTACCTCAACGCAAGTGGGTAAGGTAAAGGATTAATCCGCATTAAGCTGCAAACTCTAAACTGCTGCTGCTGCTGCTGGCGCTGCTGCTGTGGCTGTGGCTGAAATGGAGCATCGCTCTGTAATCGGGCCTGCTTAACTCATTTAACTGCCGGCAGATGGCGAAATGCGGCAGGAGTCTCATTGGCGTCTGCTAGAAATTTTCCTAATAAAATGTCAGTGCACAGAGTTTGTCGGTCTGGCGGGGATGAGGGAAATTTACGCGTGGTCAAATTTAAATGGTGTGGGGGGGGGGGGGTTTCAACAAAATGTTGCATTTACAGTTGCATGCGATGATGATGGGTGCGGTGTGTATGTATGTATATGGAGATGATGACATTGCATGTGGCCACCAGTTTTTAGCACCATCAACTTGCCCCGTGATGAGACCACACGCCTGCCCCGCCGCACCCCCAGTCCCCAGGCCATTTATAGCTCCTTTACTCATATTATGACCGCCCGATGCGATTGCATTTTCCGGCTGCTGCCGCTGCTGCTGGTGCTGCTGATGGCTAGATTGGTTGCAGTCAGCATGACATTTTTGCATATACTCGCATCGCCATTGGCATCGGCATCGGCATCGGAACATCTCCCATCGTATCGCATATATTTAAATTCACAGCCGTTTATATTGCAGTCGCCACACCACCCCGACTGCAACTGTACGGGGCAAGCAGCGGGGGAACGCTCGTTTAGTCATTCATTTTGGTTTATAGGTAATGCTGCCCCGGCTGCTGCTGCTGAGCAGCAAAGCAATTTAGCTGGCGCCGCATTACGAGGCGTTGGGCGTGACCAACGTTGATGTTAAGGTCGAGGGCAAGAGCGAGGGCGACTCCACGTTGAGGGTATTTTATGCTATATTCTACGTATTTGTGGGTAAAAGTTGTTGGAGGGGTTGGAGGGTATAGTCTCGCCCGCCGGTTCTGATTGTGAGTTTAAAATGCATTTTACAGACAATTTTGCACTTACCATTTACGACTTAGTTGAGGTCATTGATGGCAATGGCGATGACTGCAACAAAAAGAAGATGATGAAAAGTTGGGGATTTGTAGTTTATTTGAATATGTGCAAAAGTTGGTGATGATTATAATGGCAAACTTTGATATTTTGTGTGCATAAATAGGATAAGAAGATAAGTAAGATAACAAGATAAGAAACACGTTTCCAGTTCCATTTAGATAAATTTAGCAACGAACAGACAAATGGCACGGAGACGTGTCATTTAAGGCGTCAGAAACTCTTCAACGACGATAAAACTTGCCCAACCGGAAATAATTTCGTAGTACTTAACAAATTGCAGAATTAGACTGATATTAGAATATTGTTATTATTATTGTTATCAATCATTTGATAACAGTCAACATTCATAGCCTGGTCTGAATATCGAAGCTGAATCGTGCATTTGCTCAAGAGTTGCAATATTCCTATGAAATTCAACGGGCTCCATCATTTTGGCATCTAATCTGATTACCTTGGCACCCAACTATCACACATTTAAATGCCAATTTGCGGCCTGTCTGTGTAACTATATATATACGTGTGTGTGTATGTGTGTAAACACTTTGCAAACACATCACGTGTCGCATTGACAGATGTTTCATGTCGCTGGCCCCTCTTCGCACAGGTGAAGCGTTCTCAGAGTTGACTGCCAAAAACCAAAAAAAAAAAAAAAAAAAATGAAATAAAATAAATGTTTGGCAAATCGACAAGACCCTGTCCTGCAAAAAGTAAAAAGAAAAAAAAACGAGGAGTCAACTTAAATAGGTAAGCGAGTACATTGTAGTACATTTGGGGGGAGGAGCAGGCACAACGACATTTTTTTGAAAACCAACTCATTATTTGACATTTTTGGTTCATGACCTAGAAAACGTTGTCCCACAAGAATCTTCGACTGCGATTGTTACTACGAGCGCGTCCCTCTTAACTCCATCAGTAAGTCGCAGCTCTCAGCTCTCAGCTGGCAGCTGGCAGCTCGCAACTCGGGGTTTAAGTTTCGATTGCGTTTCGGTCGTGAGACTTTAAATGTAAAATGTGGAGAGAAGTGAGTACGTGCGGTCATCTGTCATGATTCTCGAATTAACGTTTGCGCGCTTGGGCTCCATTGAGATGGTAATGGCGTTGGCCTACAAAGCGTGAAACAGGGAGAAGGAGCAACGGGGAGGTGCTCTTAGAGGCCATCTAAACTTGTCCAGCGGTTTTTTCACTTGGTTCCATTGTCTCTATGTGCGTGTACGCTTTGCTTAAATGTCAATTATTTCACGCTTATTACATTCTCGAACGATGATGACCAGAATGAAAATGATGCCGATGATGATGGGCAACTTCATTGGCGAGAAAGTCAAATGAAAAAAGAAAAAAAAAGAGGCGAGCGAAAAGTGAAAAATAACGAAAGAAATACGATTTGCTTGTACCTGGTATATAAAAAATAAAAGTAATGCTTTGCTTTTTCTTTTTTTTTATAGCGTTTTAATGCGATCTTTACGAGCGTGCGACAAATATCTCTCTGTGGCTAGACGAGATGGGATGTGACCAGACGAGCCGAGATTTTTTGTGGGTCACTTCAAATTCAACTCCAAGAATTACACTGTCCCTCTCCTTCTCGCGATCTTTGAAATGTTGACAGTTTTTGTATATCGCACTTGAAGTGGGAAATTGATTTAAACAATTTACACATCCATATGATTATGTAGGTACACCAGCAGCTTGTCAGTCAGCTGGCAACAACGCTTCAAATTTCGGCTTCAATTTTAACCAATTTCCAAACATTTTCAGCAGATACAATCAAGAAATTTTCAACAATAAACTAAAACGAGCAACGACGAAAACAAAAGGAGGGGGTTTGGAGGGGGCGATACTGTAGGTGGGGCCCATGCATACATATAACGAACGGGAGACTCTGACTTAACGTAACGACATTTTGTACGACCCCATTTCCAAAGTCGTAATAATTTCATGAAAAACGCAGCGACGCCAATAGCGTTGTTGGCAGCAGCAGAGCTGCATTTCCATTCGTTTGCTGCTTTTTCGGCGGCTTGGCTTACATGTTCGGTAGGTGGGGGAGGGGGTTTGGAGGAGGAGGCACGCTTAGGCAGCGCGAGCGCGTTGCTGGTAATGTGCCAGTAAAAGGTATTTTAACGCTGAACTGCTCAGACTTACTCCTGCGTCCCGCACCCCTGCACATGCAACTTGCTGTACAACATGTAGACCGTGAACCTGTCACTCTCTTCGTCTCCTCGCTTTCGTCTCCATCTCCATCTTCATACAGCCCACAACAACTAACTGTCCCGATCCCTGTCGCCATTATCTGCTTTACCGCCGGCTGGCAAAATGAGTAGAGGACTGCTCGGCTGCTTTGTCATGAAAAATAACTTCGCTTCGTTGAAATGACAGTCACGATTTTGCTTTTGCTTTTCATTTTTTTTTCTTTTTTTTTTTTGTTCGTCAGCAGCGATGCTGCCACGCCTCCATTGCC
This sequence comes from Drosophila nr. medialis 2 BK-2023a, assembly GCA_035044325.1. Lineage (NCBI taxonomy): Eukaryota > Metazoa > Arthropoda > Insecta > Diptera > Drosophilidae > Drosophila > Drosophila nr. medialis 2 BK-2023a. Next base: position 1,424,095 of record JAWNMH010000364.1, read on the forward strand.
TGCTGCCTGCGCGCATCTTCCGTGTGCATGCTTCTCTGTGAAATTGCTCTTATTTTCTGGCGATTTTCCGTCCTTCTGCTCCCCACACACACACATACACACACACACACAACATTTATATAATTTTTTCTTTTGTTTTTTCTCGTTCTATCTCCCTCACTTGGTCCTTGTGAGTTTCTTTTCTATGTAACAGACTCGGCTGCAGCAACTAAATGAAGGATGATGAATTTATTAAATTCCCCACGTGGCTAAAAATGTGGGCGTGTTTGAGTGAACTAACGCAATAAATATTATGCAATTATATGCTTGAAGAGACACAACTAGACAAGACTGAGACTGGCAAACGCAATACATAATTCTTTACACAACTATGGATGGCAAAATGATTGGAAATTAATGAATTAATGGAACAATAGTCATTTTGTCTTAATTAATCATAATAGCATTAGATATAAACTCTAAAGATTGGGTAAGCAGTGTGGATTAGAGTACCATAAAGATTGGCGATTTATGAGTGGTGTTTGAAAATGTTTTTATTGTTGTTAATGATGTTGTTTGCTTAAAGAGGTCAACCACTTAACATACTGCATAAATGAGCGCAGAATAACATTATTTAAATCGCTCACCGAAAAAATGTTCACTTCTATTTAGAACATTTCACTGATAAATAAAAATGGTTCTAATTTTTTGAAAAAATTCCGAAATATATAAAAGTAGAAACGCCAACGCTCATCTATAAAATCATTTCTTTCTAAAATTGTAGAAAATGGTAATGGAAATATTGGTGTCTGTTTTAGAGGTCTTGTAGTTCAATGGGAAGTTAGACATAATATTTCTCAATTTGAAAAATATATTATTTTGAATTAGTAAGAGGAAAATCCTAGTGTTATCAATGGCCCTAAAAGTATGTCGATTTTCACACATATGTATATATGGCGATTCTTTTTCGGAGTGTACACTGCAGCAAAATTTAAATTTTTGGTTAAGATCAACTTTACAGAATACTTTGCAGCGAATTGTGTTTTTATTGTAAATTAACACTATTATTTTGCAATGCCATCAAACAAGAATAATAATAATAATAATAATAATCATAATAATCATAATAATAATAATAATAATAATAATAATAAACTAACATTTTCATTTCAATTTCAGATATTGTTGCATTTCACTTGTCTTCTTCTATTTCAAAGTCAGTTAATGTTTGGTCATTGCTAATGCCTCTCACATAACCTTGTCCGATTCTACTTTTGACTATTAAATATTCTGGGAACGTTTGCTTTTTCCAATCTCATTCATAAATATACAGTTAATATAAAGGTATGACCTACAAATTGACAAAGTTTGCATTTTCATTTTGACTTTGGCCTTGAGGCTCTCCACATTATTTTCAGCATTGAAGCCAAACTTTGTTAGCGTAGCCCTCTCTCCTCTCTCCCCTTTCCCCTCTCCCATACCCAGGCGACTGTTTGGGCGGCTTAATCTATTGTATGCCGATTTTATGTAACTTACATAGGATGAAGAAATTGCTCTTCTACTTTGCCAGCAGCAGTAGCAGCAGCAGCCACAAAGAGCGCAAAAAGAAAAAAAACAAAACTTTTTAACGCCGCTAACTCGCCGTTTGGCTAATAAAGAATGTAAATGGAGCAAATTGCTTTGGCCAAAAGGTAAAATTTCATAAATTTCCAAGCAACAAAAGAAAAAGAAAAATAAAAGAAAAGCAAAAAAACAAACCGAATACCTCGTAACATTTTTCCGTAACTTGAAGAAACAATCGTAAAAATCGCGCAGTGTCATTAATCTGAGGACTTTCCAAACCCCAAAGCAGACCTGCCCTCATACTGCCCTCTTCCTCTCACTCACTACACAAAAATCCAAAGTTTTCGACGCGCCCCGCCCACAATTGATGTTATAAAAGCGTTTAGCCTTAATTGTTGGGGCGTTAAAGGTTATTGTTGTTGTTGTTGTTGCTGCTGCTGCCGTGTGCAACGATTTGTTTTTCCCTTACGCATTTTTCTCGGCATTTTGCGCTGTCATCATAAAAAAAAGCAACCAACTCGTATAGGTGTGTGTGTGTGTGTGTGTAAAAAAAAACGAAATCAAAAACGTTGTGGATTGAACTCATTTCGAATGGGGAAGGGGGTAGGTTGGTAGCGCTTTGGGTTTTTGGGGCCAACGTCTTGCGCTTAGTGAGTCTGGAAACTGTTTTTAATGACCAAATATTAAAATAAAAGGTGCTGCCTTTTCGGGTCTTACAGTTCGTTCGTTTTGCTGGCCTTTTGTTTATGGCCATGGCTCATGGCGGTTGTGGGCCGAAAGACGGTCTTATGACACTTTTCATTTGCCGCTGCATAATGAAAAATTAAATTAATGATCGCACATTTAAGAGCGGATGGGGATGGGGATTCATTCCCAAAACTCAAAACCCAAAAAAACAAAAAAAAATAAATAAAAATAAACATTGCCCAAGACTCAGCTACCATTTCCACATTGCGCTATTGTTGAAGTTGATGCTGTTGTTGTTCTTGTTGTTGTTGCTTTCTATAGTCATTTCCATTTCGCCTACTTTGCCATTTTCATTTCCATTTCCATCGCCAAGTAGTCCACATTAGCGAAGTGCCAGCCAAACAGCAACGACAACAACAACAACAACAACATGTCTGGCGCCTTCTACTTTGTGGCAAATTAATTTGGCAAGTGCAATAAAACTTTTGCAGCAGATTTGGCCATTATTCAATGCCTGGTAAATGCAGGCAGCTCCTTAGTGGAGTTTGGGTTTTGGTCCCTGGTATACATAGATGGGCTCGAATGGGTTGGCCAGAGAACAGATTCCCTCCCCCTCCTAGCCTTTTTCGCCTAAGGCTCAGCATCGTGTTCGTGTAATAACCAGGCCATTAAATAAATTAGTCAAATGTTGTTGGTTTCCCATTTTGCGTTTTACCTAAGTGGATAAGTGTGGGTGGTGGCAGCAAAGGGGAAGGGGGAAGGCAACTCAAATTGCCTCAAATTGTATTTTGGCCATTTACAGATTTTGGGGATTGTAGCCAATACGAAGTCTGCAAACATTAAAGCTGATCGCTGTCAGCATCAATTGCAATATAAATCTCGTGTCACCTGCTCAATTCTGTAACTACTCAAAAGCTTAACTTTCCAAGCTGACACAACAGTCTGGGGCTGGGGGATGGTGCAGAAGCAAAACATTTGTCATTGAGGATTTGCCATGAGCACATTTTCTATGTAATTAAACCAAAGTGCAAGCACAGAAAAGAGACACACATAAATACACAACAAAAGCACTCGAGGAGTAGCGTAACAGAGGTGCGGTGCGGGGGCGGGATGGGTGCATAGCATATTTTCGAAAACAGATTGAATGCAATAAATCGCAGCTGAGCCGCAACGAGTCGTGTCGAGATGATTCGAGGATGAATCGAGACGAGACGAGTTGAGTTCGAGTACGAGTTGAAAGGACGCAGTGTCTGCTGGTGTCCTGGTCCATATGGGTGATAGCTGAGGACACACAGCGGAAGCTGCAAGCGCTGCAATGAGCAATACATGCGCTTTGACACTTGAACGGGCAAATTTTTCAGATGAACCCCTACCACCAGACAGCACACTCAGCAAAAAAATAAATAATAAATCGCCCCGAGATTTTTCACTGAATGCACACAAATTAATTTATCGCAGTGTTGAAAACATGTCTGATGAATGTTTGTCAAAACTACGAGTTAGATATACTCGTAGTCAAAATAATTTCAAGCTTGCCATAAGAAAATAGTAATTCTGCTTTAGAGTTAAGCACAAAAACTCCTCGATTCAAAAAGTTAATAAATGTACGTTAATCGCTTTCATATTGTGAAATTTATTTAGAATTTGTTGCATTTGTTGCATTACATTTGTTGCATGAGTTTGGAAAAATCCAGAAAAAACCCAATTAGACAAAAAAAAATTGAGTTTGGATTCTTTTTTTTTTTTTTTTTTTTTGAGTGTACACACACTACCAGCAGCTTCGCGACTACATACAATGTGTGTCTCAAATCAACCCTGAAATTCATAAATGACAACGGGCAGGGCAAGACAATGGACACGACTACCCTCCGCTTGTCGACAGAGCGGAGCACATACATACTAATAAATCCTTGTCACAATATCCTTTTGTTTTGCTATTTTTCGAGTCGAGTAGCTGCAGCAAGCACCCAACACGCATCGCCCAGTTCCCCGCACTCTGTGGCCCTAACCGGGGCATCATCCTTTTTGAATTTACAGCACAATAATTCAAAACACATTCGTTGACTGACAGACGCGAGCGGGCAAACAGACGGACGGACGGACAGACTGGTTGCCTGCCGAGTGAACGGGCGGCGAGGTGGTGAGGCTGTAAAGGGCCATGGCTCAAGTCTGGCAGACTTGTCTGCCACGGCTCCTGAATGATTAAAGTGCTGTCGGCACGCAGCGCCATATGCTTCCCGGCGGCCTCATTCTCAGTGCTCATTTCTCCGCTCTCCGTTCTCAACTTTTCCATCGGAGAGATTAATTCGCCGCTGCTTTCAGTAACAGCTCGCCTGTCTGCCTGTTGATTGCCTTTGTCTCCAGACATGGATTCCGTCTCCGGCTGAGCCACTGTCATTGTTTTACACAGCTCTCCAGACTTACGAATTGCTAAAAGCTCAGCCAGTACAGCTCAGAACTCATTTCCCTTACCTGCTATTTAATCGAAACCGTCAGTGAATATCCCCAGCTTATTTGCCCAAGGAGAGCGATTGATGAATCGATGGCATGAGATACAAAAGTATCTGCGTTATGAGTTTTTCTAATTTCCCATTTGCACAAGTTCGAATACTCTAGACGATTAGCAGGATACCCTGAACCAAGCCTTTAAATTAAAACAAAAAACACTCACTGAAAAAAAAACACTTATCTTTTAAGCTACAAATATGCACGTTAATCACAACACTTATAATATCATTATTGTTATTATTCCAGATTTGAAGTCTTTCGATCTGGCAAGTGTCGACTTTCGGCTATTAATGCCGTTCAAGGTTACAAGATTGTACTTATTGCTGCCTGTTACATACTTTTGCACAACTTCAATATACCCTTTATCCCATTTATAATGACTTCAGTTCATACAAATTTTGATGTTTTAGGCAGAACTTAAGGAATGGCAAATTTGTAATCAGCAATCATTAATCAATGCTTTTGCATGTTATTTTGAGTCAGATTTGTGCAATGTAACCGCTTATTGAGCCTAAATACGCGCATGTTTGCAATAAATTACTTTTGTCCAAATTGCATAATTGGTTTGGTCAAAATGGTAACAAATACTGTGATACCTTTTGTGCAAATAACTTGTACTGTTTAACATTAACATTGGCATTGACATTATCATCGAATTATGAAATGTAAATCTCAAAGCAGCTGCAGTGCCTTAAACAAACAAGTACAGATTTTAAAGTCCACAGAATAGTATTCAAATTTAAATAAACTAATAAACTGATCCAACAGAAAACGAGGAAATGAAGTGTGGAAAATGAATGGGAGGCAGATAGACAAACTGAAAGTCAAGTCAAGGAAATATAACAATATAAGTACATAAACGGTCCATTTTAGTTCAGTCAAGTTGACTTTTGTAGGCATAAAAGAGCCGAAGAGGGACAAACACACAGCAAGCAATGAGAATGCAAGTGAATTCACTGGCAAAGGCAAATGCAAAGGCAAAGGCAATCACAGCAACAGCAACAACAGCAGCAACAGCAACAACAGCAACAGCAGCAGTTGCAAGCTGAGTGTAACAGTTTAAACACTTATTCACACAAAACACTCACATGCACTCACAATCAGACAAAGCACTCATAAGACACTGTTAGGATACTTGAACTTTTTGTTTGCGCTTCGCTTCGCTTCGCATCGCTCTGCCATCGCCCTGCATTGCCCCTCGTCTCGCTGGGCATGTGTGGCAAGTATCTAGCGAGTGCGGCAGCCAAAGAAATACGTACACAAATATCCACAAGTTCTACGAATCTGACACACACACACACATATATATATATATATATATATATATATATATATATGTTTATATAAAGATATATGTACATATGCATGTACTCGGTTCATACTTAGGAAAACTTGTGTGCTTAATTCCATTTTCATTTTCATTTCTGTCGGCGGCAGACAAATGCAGACAACGCTGAAAGTTTGGGGAAGGGCAGGGGGAAGGTGAAGTAGAAGGCTGTTGCGACTTTTTTGTTTGAGTTCTTGGGGCATCCTTTTAGCCCAGTGCCTCAGTAATGTGCGCCTTATTCGCTATCTGCCCCTCATTCTCGCTATCTCTCTCTGGCTCTCTTCTTTTTTTTTTATTCCATTCTTCTCTTTCTTTTTTTGCGTTTTTTGCCTTGGGAAATGGGTCAGTAAAAAATGGAGCATCGCATAATTTAATTGCCAACATTTCGGTGGAGTGGCAGCTGCAGTTGCAACTGCAACAATTGCAGCTAAGTGCCAACGCATGGCTAATTGCAAAATTTCAATTTTATGCATATATTTTTGATGGCTTAAATCACACCTCAACCAGCTCTCCTCTCCCCTCCCCTCCGCAGCATTTCGCCCCCATTATCGCTGTCCTCGTCTGTCCTCCCCCCCCCCCTCTCACAATTCCCCTCTCTCTTTTTGAGCTATCATAAATCATGTGAGTAAAAATAGGCGCCTCCCTGTGTGTCATCTGAATGCGATTGTCAGTCATTGGCAATGGCAGCAGCTACGGCAGCGGCTACGGCAACACTTAATTGCCACACATCTGTTTGACACGTTAAAGCAGGGGAAACAACCCCTCCCTCCCTCTATGTAACACCTCAACATGTGCGTGGGTGTCCACCCGACACCCCTTCCCTTACCAAATGAATTTATGACAACTAAGCATAAATAATTCAATTCGTGCGTGTTTACAACATTTATTAAATGAAGTGTTGAAGTGGCTGAGAATTACGCCCACACACACATACTTACACAAACAAACACACAAACACACACACACAAACACACATCCACACCTACAATACAACGTCTAAAGACAAACACTGCTTCCCTATATCTCTTTGGTTTTATTACTTTCTGAAGGGTCAGCCCCCAAAAATATCTCATGGTTGTAATTGAAATTCATCCGTCTTAACAAAAACATATTTTTACAAACCAAAAATTAGTAAGGAAAAGCTTTGCATGTCACTTTTTTTTGTGGGCTGCAACGACTCGACTCTTGTCGTTGAGCAGCAGCCTTGCCTTTATCTGAATCTATCCATCAAATGAGTCATAAGTGCTCCGACTTCCGCTTCGCCAGAGTTCAAAAAACTTCAACAAGCAAAATTAAAAGTTAAAAAAAAAAGAAAAAAAAAGATTTGCGGCGCAATTTGTTTGACGTTTGCTGTCTAGGCAAAGGTTGTTGCCATGATCGGTTATTCAGTTATTTCAATCGCTCCTCTTTCCTTTAACTCGTTCTCCTTGACCTTTTTCCATTTGTCACTTTGCCTAGCTTTTTCCTAAACACAATATATATATATATATATATATAGTTATATATATATATATATATATATATATGTTTTAAGTTTAGCCAATTAACAGTAGATCGTTTCAGGTGGTATTTATCATATGGTTTAGATCTTAGTAAATTCTCTTAGTGTATTTGGATATTTTGATTTTTTGATTCTCCCTTCTACTACTTAATATTTTGGAGATATTTTAAATACTATTAAGTTTATGATTGAGCTTAAGAGTTTTTTTTTTGCCATTACATTTGATTTTCTCACGCACTGTTCTCTCAACCCAAGTTTTCCCGAGTAGATACACATGTCACCTATTCTGATACAATATAAGTACACAGATCTGAACAATACTCTGAGCCCAAGTATGAAAATGAGAAGCTCTAGATGGAGTCCAATATCGTTATATCTGACTTAAATCTAGGTGATTTTAATCTAGGTACATCTATAAAAGTATATACCTACGAGTAGCAGCTTTAGATAAGATAATAGTGATCACACCCAAAGATACACATGAAGCATTAAATATTGACTCACCAGTGCAAATCAGTTTGAACTTAAACGACGACAATCTGCGTGTTTAGCTTCTTCCAATAAGCGCTCTAAGCACTGTGTCGATGTATTAAATTTCTTCTAGTTGTTAAGAATTTTCATTCGAGCAGATTTTCTTTTGATTTCATTTCAGTTTTCTTGTCATTTTTCTGCCATGGTCAACTTTTCTGCCTGCGTTCAATTTGAATGATCTTGCGGTCGGTCTCCTTGGCTTTGTGCACCCGTCCGGAGCTGGGTAACAGTCCATACAAAGGTACATACATATGTACGTATATATGCATATGTTGCTTTGGCCAATTCATGATGTCAGCTACTGTAAAACCCGTCATGTCATCTGCGACGACAACGACGACAACAACCACAACGACGACAACAACGACAGCAATGACAACAGCAACAACAACAACAACGACAAACAATGGCAATAGCAATGGCAAAACTATTTAAAATAACAACAGACAAGTCGTTAACGTCATGGAATTATAATTAAAAATGTGAGCAAGCCGTCGGCTGGCTCTGGCAACGAACTCTCCTCTATCAACTGCACAGCCCCGGCCCCGGCTTTTGGTCTATCTTCATTATCATTCAGTCAACATCATCATCATTATCATCATCAACATCAACATCAACATCATAATCATCAACATCATGAACATCATCAGTGTGGTGTGTATATTTGATAATTGACTCGGGCTTAACGCAATTAACAAGGCGTATGATTGAAAAAATATAAAGTCCATCAGCGATAAAAAAAATTATAGGTATTAAAAAACCTACGTGTATATATTTAAATATTGAATTGTCCATATAAACAGACACCCACACACACACGCACACATACATAATGTTGTCATTACTCGTTTGCGTACATTTAAAAAACAATATTTACATTAAAAGTTAATAAACGTTCAAAATGCGATGCTGAAATTGCCAGCAAGCCATGCAGAAATGCATAATTAATGTGGATTCTATTTTGATACTGTTAATGGATAGTTTGTATTGTTGAGCGAATGTTAAACACCGTTTTGGCCATTAACGTTAAATGACAATATTAATTACAAATATAATATAAGCTTTGATGCTGGCTGATAATGACAATGATTTGACTTTTTGGATGATCTGCTAATTTATATCATCATTTTTATATTTAAATAATATGAAGGAATTTACTTCATTTCCGCTTGCAAATCCTTGCAATCAATCACTCGTACAGTTGGCAGGTTTGCGGAAAGCAATCGGCGAAATAAATTAAGCAACTCGATGTGAAATTTCGAACTTTGCACAAAAAGCAACTCAACTAACCATGAAAATTAAATAAACACACAAAAAAAAAAAACAGAAAAAAACATAGAGTCCGACCAACCCGACCCGACCCGACCCGAACAGGCCAGGGCATCAATTACCTACAACATTTTTCGTATGCCCAACTTCCGGCAGATGAGCGACGACTACATCTAGCCAACTGCGATTATGATTATGATTACGATTATGTTTATTATTATTATTATGTTTATAATGATAATGATCATCAGAGATGGACTTTGCCAGTCAGCCAGTCAGCCAGCCAGCTAGCCAGCCGGATGGCAAACATAATTGCTGGCCATTATAGCCAAGATGTATGAAAAATCGCTGGCGAAACTTTGGTCAAAACACAAAACAAAACTAAACACAACACAGCAGAGCAGAGCAGCGCAGCTGAGCTCAGCACAGCGCATACAGCACGAGTGAGCCGCCAGTGCAAACATGACGAAAACAAATATAAATCTGTGTACACCATTTAATTATGCGCATAAAGATAATTAATTAGCGTTAGGCAAAATCTACTACTGCTACTACTGCTACTTGGGCTACCTCTCTGCCTAGGTCGGCATGACAAATCAGATAAGAAACAGGTGTGCAACAGCACGAGCCATCCAACAACGTGTGTCGCATACATACATACATACATACATACATACATAGCACATGATGTATCTCTGTATGCAAAATGATTAAGCAGCGAAATGCCAAAATGCATTTCAATTAAACTTCGCTTTGGCGCTCCACTCATATATCATATGAAATGGTTTCTATCTGCGTTATAATGAATGAATGTTCGACTAACCCAGTTGCAACACTTGGCTTGCTTGTGTGGAGAAAGCTATTTAATCCACATCTATATACATAATATATATACACAGATGTATGTACGCACAGCACAATGATACATCGCTTATAATGTGGAATTCTTAAAGATGTACACAAGCTGCGCGTGTTTAACTTATTGAGTGATGATCTAATCACTTTGGCTCAGTCGGTTAATTGAGATGGTAAACAGCGCAATAAATCAAGGCCATAACTCAAAATAAACCATTGTCAAGTCTTTCAAGCGGCTTACCAACCATGTTTCTTCAGTTTTAATTTGGCAGTTGATCTCATCGCAATATCGCACTCTCTCTCTCTCTCTCTCTCACACACACTTTAGTTCCTTGAATTGACTAGCATAATTTAGAAGGGCTCTTAAGTTAATGCCATTTGAGTTGTTAAGAGTTACCAAGCTAAGATAAGAACTATAAACAATCTGCTTTTACTCCCCGTATAAATTACATTTGATTGTCAATCTTTTCACGCCAAATCTTCTCACATTTTATATACCTAATTTTGAGGAGCTATTCACACAAGAGCTAAGCAGGTTTCTCAATATTCTTGGCGTTATCCTTGGTCGTTGAGTTTGGTATGCTTTTAATATATAATTCACTAAACTGAATCCGTAGCCCCCTGCTGAGCCACTCAAAACTTTTCTAGTAAGCATAGAACTCTGGGGATATCTATCTCATTTTGCCTGACAGCTTCCTGTTGATACTAATTAAATTTTATTTAATGGCACAACATTAGCTCGAGATCTGATTGAGTTTGGCGTGACAAAAGACGGCGACAACTTTTCAATTTGCTCTTATCAAAGTATCGTTTCCACAAGCCTCAGTTGTTCCATCTGTGCTAGCCAATTTGATTTTTATTTGCACACATTTTGCCAAGGATACGAGCCGCCAAATAGAAACAGTCCTCACCCTTTATTGGGCTAAAATATAAGAGCTTTCGTTTCAGCTTTCGCTTCTGCTTTGGATTTAACAATGAAATTGTGATGGGAACTGGAATTACGCTATTGCTGTAAGTTGTGGAGCCTACCCCTAATAGACTTTTAATTACCACAGCCACGTTACCTACCTTTATGTTTTGTTCTCTTGGCGCTTCGGGGGCCGTGTTGATTTTTGCGCAATGACAGCATGAAATTACCATTAATTCTGGGCCCTGCAAATGGCGAGAACGGATGCAGAAACAGAAAGCAAAATAGATTAGCATTTGCGCAAGAAAAATACATATATACCTATGTATATATTATATATATATATATATAGATTTATACTTATAGCTACAGCGATTTGCAATAAGCAAGGATCTAGGCAGAGAGATAGAGAGAGTCAGATAGTCACAGTGCTGTAATATATATATAAGTGTTTGAATGTCTAACTATAGGCGGTAAGGCAAATCCGGTAAATGCCTCAGTTGCATGTCAAGCTGGCATTAAGTGCGTGCCGTAAGTGGCACAATCAAGGCTGCTTCCCCAGCGGCATTCCTCAAATTGAATAGACAGGCGACAGACACTTGAAGCCAGGCGCAGGACAATCCATAAGAAATTGACGTGTCGTTTCTCTCTGCAATTTGTCACACAAAATTAGCGTCGAGTTACACGTTGCCCGTTCCGAATCGAGTTAAGTTGAGCTCTCTAGCGCATCATCTATCAATGTGCGCCAAATCGCCGAGTGACAGCCAACAATGAAAACAAAGCGAACAAATTGTTATGGATAAAACGATATGCTACCATACACACACACACACACCCAACCATATACACATGCACAAATACATATACACAAAGGTATTTAGGTAGTTGGGGGGTAGTTTGCCACGCACAAGGGGTGTGCCGTGTCTGTTGATAATGTATGTGTCATTGTGATTGTGATTATAATGGCCGCGTTATGTGTAGGACTATATTGAGAGATTGATATTTTGTGCGCCTAATTAGCATAAGGGAACGTGATCTCATCACATTCATACACATATTAATATCCAAGTTTGGTGAAGGATGTGACAGTGCTCCCTAAGGCTCACTTGTCTCATGCTATTATTATAATTGGGGAGAACCAGCACTGCGACCTATAAGGTCTATTGTGCTGCCTTTGTGAGCCTACAGCTGTTCCATCAACCCCAGCTACTGCACGAATGCCAGGATCTTTGTTGGGTGAAGGGTTTCTATGTCCTTGGGACTCAAGACATGCTTTTCTACGATGCTGCATCTCTTCATAACTAAGGCAACGCATTCTGCCAGGATGTGCAATGAGGATTCCTCCTCGAGTCCACAAAACCTGCTTACCTCGCTGCTATAGATACCTAACCTGGTTAGGTGACTTAAGTCTCATGTCTCATGTTACATTTGCAGCATATTGACCAAACTGAACTAAATTATTATTTGCTATGAAATACTATTTGCTGACAGAAATTAAATTATACAATATTGAGTAGCTGATGTATACCATTTATCTATTAATTTATACAGAAAAAAAACCGATATTGGTGCAATGTAATCTCTAATTAAAGCTTTAATCTGCATTACAGTCCAATCAACCGAATAATTATGAAATCATAAAAAACAAATCAAATATGCATTTAATTTTGTTTATTATTTGGTGACCACCTTTTTAATTAATTAAAAATTGTTTTCCACTCGCTTCAGATAAGTGTTAATTGCTACTTTGTTATCACTTCATTACTAAGACTTAGCCAATGCTCTCTTCTACCCTCTATAGATTAATATTGTATACTTGTAATAGTAGTATTAACAAAAGTCTCTAACAAAATTGTTTTATTGATTGTTCAGCAAATGTTCGACATCTTGTTGTGGTCAGAAGATTGAACTTTGACAGGCGTTGTAAGTGTCTGAATAATGACCGTTTCTGTTACTCGCTGCCAAGAGCAGCCACTTGCAACTGCCACTTGAGATAACGCGCAAAACAACAACAATAACAACAACAACAGCCATTTGAAGATTAAAGCCAAAAATGTATCTCATGCGTCAAGTGTCATACATATTTATGTAAACGGTGTATGTTTGCTGGCAAGCGAAACTAATTTTTGGCAGCTGCTTTCAATGCACAACACTCGATTGACAATTGTTCGATTGTTCAGTTGGTCAGTTGGTCAGTTGTCGCGCGGCCAAAGTCAAGTGTTCGTTGCCCATTCGAATACCAATTCCTCAACCAATTCCAATTTGCCAGCTGGTGACCCAACTTGAACCGCATACATTTGGCTACTCGAATGTGTTATGGCCAAAACACTTTAGCGTGACCAACTGACATTTCAATGGCATCTATTTGCCTTTTTCTTTTTTTATTTTTATTTTTGTTTGTTGGGCTTTTTGCCTTAATTTTTCAGTCAATTCTTCTTTATTTTGTGTGTTTTAATTTTTTGATTTTATTGTTCGCGCTTTGTGCTTTGCATAACTGAGCAGTTCCAGCGACTGCGGAGAGGCATAGAGAGAGAGCTCGGGTCAAAGCAATGACCATCCTTGCATTTAACCCTCACCCTCACAATGATGATTAACATTGGAATGCAGTTTTAGACCCCTCGGCTTATGTGTGTGTGTATTACCAATTTCTGTTTCGTTTTCGTTTTGCTGTGTGGCACGTTTTAGACTTATGTCGAATGCCCTTGAATGCGCCCCCCCCCCCCCCCCCCCCCCCGTACATTGCGTATTTTGTTAGCTCGTTGCTGCTTTGATTTTATAGATATTTATAGCTTGGTGAGCATTTAGTTTTCAATTTCAATTATATTCATAGCTATGGGTATGGCTATGGCTACCTGAAGGCCGTGTGCAGGCGTTGACAATTACCTGGCCCGAAACCGGCATAGCCATAAGTAAATATCAATAACCGACGACGGCACAAGAGTTAATGAGCCACTGCTCACATTCATCATCATCATCATATCAGTGCGCACTGTGTCTGTGTTTTAGTTATGCTTAAGTCAACAGCTAAGCAATTTATTGCGAGTCCAAGTTTGGATACGTTGCACATCTGACACGTAATGACAGCTCAGTTACAGAATTGCAAGCAGGGGCTCAAATTAAACGTTGCATTGAACACACACTGCCGGACAGATAACGGCAGAATTTGAGTGCAGCTGACACCTTTATCCGGGTACGTGCACGGCTAAGGCTCCGGATCCATCCATTTGTATATTATACAGAATGTTGCCGAGCGCCGTCAGTTGCCTTTCAATTAGAATCTTGTCAATGCTCGCACAGCATCGCCACTGTTACCAGCCAGTCAGTCAGTCGACCATGCAGCAAACACAGCACAAATATTGAATGTGTTGGGCACCCAACTGCTCGCTCGCTCCACCCATTGCTGTTGCCGTCGAAGTGATCATACACTCAGATTTAAATATGACCTCAAATTTAGAACATCACAATTACAATTTGTTGCCTGAATAATATTTTTGTAATTCTTATTATTCATTTCATCTTTCCTTAGCATTTCTACTAAAACTTTCGTGCAAACATTGCAGAGAGTAAAATAATTGTATTACAATATATTTTACATCTTTTTGCATAATTTATCTGGGATTTTAAAAACAATTCATGTAATTTAATTGATAAGTTGCTCGCTCTTTAAAACATTAATTTAACAACGAACATTTCTTGCACAATTCATTTTTGATTTAGGAACAAACATTTCTTTCTTTTATACTCTTTAGAAAAAAACATATTTTAGTATCTTCATAAAATATCAGGGAATTTGGGAACGTAGATTTCTTTAAAAAAAAATTTAACATCTCATCTCCCCTGAAATTTACATTTAAAACTCCGAATCTTTTAAGCGAGCAAACCGTTCCCTTAAGTATGACAAGTTTCTAAACTCATGTTTTTAAACATTGAACACATTTTTTCTTAGTGTACTCGTCCTGGTATCGAGCTGCATGTCATTTTTCAAATTGCAAAGCGTTCCAACATTGTTGATTTCCGGTCGAGTTTGCTGCCATCTCGCCAACATCGTAGCACCCCTCAGCCGACACCACTTAGCCAGACAATCTTCTATACACACTTGCTTACTCGCACACGCACACACGGATACACACACACACACACGCATACACACGCACACAGAATTGCATAGGAGGCACTTGGTTGAGTATGTTGCACTAAATAAACGGAGCCAGAGCACCTGGTGTGTGCGAATGGTGAACAAGATTTAATACAAATTGTCTAGTGAAACAATATGATAAATTATCGATTATTTGATATCGATATATTATGTTGCCTATCGATTAAAATGAGAATAACGTTCAGCCAGTATAAATTGATTATTGAGTAGTATGTGTAAAGCTTTAACTTACAACAGTTATCGCTAGCTGTTAAATAATCGATAATTAATAATATTAATTAATAAGTAAATAGGATCAATAAAGAAAGACGAACGCAACAACTTTATTCGATACGACTTCAATGGTGAATTTATCAATAATATTTGAATGACAATATGTGACTTGGAGCACAGACTAACGGACTGACAATTCGCCGTTGACGACACAGAAGCATTCCCATGGTGAACTGGCGCTGGCGTCGCCGTCTGCTGACATGTCAGAAATTTTAACTGGCAATTTGAAGCAATGCGCGCCACGCACGTACAGCACGACCAGACGGCCAGTCGGCCGGCCAGGGGGAGGCAGTCGGGCGGGCCGGTTTGCACAGGCAGGCAGTGGGGACGAATGGACGAAGAGGCGGGCAGACAGTGAAACAGAAGTAATGCTGGCGTCCCCAACAATTTCCATGAGCGAGTCTCGTTTTGGCAGAGACTACGTTTGCCTTTATGTGTGCGTGCTGGGTTGCAGGTTTGTGTGTGCATGTTTGTGTCTGTGTGTGCAAGTGTTTTTGTTCCATGGAACATGGCACAATATGTTGCCATGTCTGCCACGCCTCAGCTACCGCCTCCAGCCAAGCCTCACGTCTAGCTGCCACTTAAACGTGTGCCGCTTCGTGTGTACACACACATCCACAAACGTGTGCATGTGTGCTTGTGTGTGTGTGTGTGTGTGTGTTTGTGAGTGGTGAACATTTTCGGTAATGGTGTCAAAATAATTTGGGTTGTCATTTGTTTTGTCGGCCACCCAAAAGGTAAGCCATCTAAGCAAGCAGCAAAGAAAGTGGGCTTGGAATTATAAGAGGGGTGTGGGAGGAGTGGGAGAGATGCTGAGAATTTACACGGAGTCTATACTCCGTGTGCCTGAGCTCATAATCAGCAGCTATGGTCTGGTCTGGTCTGGTCAAAGGGAAGTAAGTAGCAGCATTCACCATTTGCGATTTTTAATGAGCAGGCAAAAACGCAGCCAGCTAATAAACTCTGAGTGGGGCTGGCGACAGTAGGATAAGGGAAAAGGGGAGCGGGATCGAAAACAAACACACACACACACACACACGCACATGTGTTGGGGGTAAGCGCTGGATGGGGGCACCTTTTGTATTGTTTTAGCTGAGTTTCTGTTTGCCTTATGCTTGTTTGCCTTTTTATTAAATTTTTGTTTTGTCTGCTTGAAGAGGCGGCGAGTGTGGTGTGTGTGTGGGTGTGTATGGGAAGGGGGCGTAGGGCTGTTAAGTGGAAGGGTGTGTGCGGATTTATAGCTGCAAATATTAATTGATTTCATTTTTTTTGCTTATTTTTTCCTATGTTACACAGACTCACAGGCACACATACACGTACACCTAGATGCGGCTCAGACCTTTTGCGAGCGCAACAACTTTTCCAATTTTTAACAGATCCCCCCGCACACCCGCCAATGACAGCTGGATTGTCAGGCACATACACTAAAGTTCGTTTTTTTTTTTAATTCACTTCCAGCATTCGATTTGCAGTTTTTCGACTGTGAAACGACTGTGAAAAAAGTCGAAAATATAGAAATGGCTACAAAACTGTTGCCTACATTTCTGAGGGGCGGCGCAGACTTTTCTTATATTTATGAAAAACGACGACAACTAGTTGAAGGCCAAACGAATTTAATTTGCTGTAACATATGGCTTGATATGATATGACAATTTCTCTCTCTATCTCTATCTCACTCTATCTCTCTCTGTATCTGTCTGTCTCTGTCTGTCACTGTCTGTCATTCTATCTCACTGCATATATTTTCATTCAACATTCATGCAACACGAAGCAGACAACAAGTTAAATAGCATCTCACATTTTTGATTTTTCTAACATCAGTGGCACTATCATAAATCATTGGCTAGGTGTGACAGTGCAACAACACAACAACAACAACAACAACAATAACACTCAGCTTGATAATGAATTGTTGTTCCCATAGTTGTTGATTGATGCTCAAGAAATGGCAGGAGCTGCACCGCCAACTCACCCACAAATGCTTAAACGCCGCTTATCAGGGGCATGGGGTGGCATGCAACAGCTGCTAAATGACAGTAGACACTATTCCGAGAGCTCCTAAAACTCAGCGTCATCAGCATGAAGAGCGTTTTGTTTGTTTGCTAATAGCTTGTTAGCCATTTCAAAAACAATTTTCTAACAAAAACAACATCGACGACAACGACAACATCAGCAGCAGTAGCAGCAGGAGCAGCAGCAGGAGCAGCAATAACAGCAACAAGGAGCAGGGCTCTCGACAAGGACATGTGTCCTTTACTAACTTATCGGGACCCCACCAGCCAGCAGCTCGACCCCTGCAGCAAAAGGGCCTGCGTGTGTGTGCTCTCCTCTCGACTTTCACTGCGCCGCTCTGCTCAGTCATAATTCAGACAAGCAAAAAAAACAAGCTGCAGAAACCCAAAAAAAAAAAAAAAAGAAAAAAACATTACAAAAATGTTTGTACACACACGATGTTACACACACATGCACGTACATATACACCATACACATGCACATATATATGTATGTATTGACAGCTTTGCCATAAATTTCAGGTAACTGCGGCAGGGCAAGGCAGGACACACACATGCACACACACACACACACTTAGCTGCCGTTGTTGTTGTTTTTGCTTCTTTTTTTTTATTTGCGCACAGCTTTTTGATGATTGTTGTCGCCAAAAGTCGCACTCATTTTGCGTATCATTCATGCCGGCAGAGACAACAAAACTGTCACACAAAACGATAAGTGATTACGATTATGTATGCCTGTAAATATTGTGTATACGCATAGCATGTGAGAGTAGAAAAGTAAGGCATGAATAAAACAGTGACAAGCGCACAAGGAATAGTTTGCTTGAGAGCAAAACAAACAGTGTGCGTAAGTGTAAGCAGCATACGATATTAACAATAACATTGATTAAAATATGCACTACAATCATTTCCAAATAATAGATTGATATCAACAGGACATTATCGATCAGCTAAATATATATACATATAAAAAAGAGGTCATCAAACGTTGACACATTGGTGAAATTTACAGCAACGGCTGTGCAATTAGAACTTTTGAAAATGCGCCAAGGAAACTCGAGAAACTCTACTCTAGACAATAAACACAGCCGCCGGCAGACAGTGCTTCTGTGGTGGGTATAAATGATATGCGAGCTCTGCTCTAGCCGAGGGGGAAACTTGGCAACCCTGTTTGGCTGTTGTGCCTTTTGCGGCAGCCGATGGCTGTTATTGCTTTGTTTGCTTAACTTCAATTTTGCCAGATTGTTGCTAATATTTCATCACGAAGGGTTGTCCAACCAAAAATTGGGGGCTCTGATACCCTTTTGGCTCTAATTTGACGCCCCTTTGCTTGAGTCGGT
Source organism: Drosophila nr. medialis 2 BK-2023a (assembly GCA_035044325.1). Classification (NCBI taxonomy): domain Eukaryota; kingdom Metazoa; phylum Arthropoda; class Insecta; order Diptera; family Drosophilidae; genus Drosophila; species Drosophila nr. medialis 2 BK-2023a. The sequence continues at coordinate 1,443,003 of JAWNMH010000364.1, forward strand.
TGTTGTCTTTTTTTTTATTTATTTATTTATTTTTTTTTAACAAGCTTTAAACAAGTTTGTCGCCGCTTCAACCCTTACGGACAACCAAAAACCTCGCCAGTTCACCCCATCCTGCAGCACACACATGTCGCCACTTGTTTTGGGCAAATTAAAAGTCAGTTAACAAAAGTTCGCTTTGGTTTTAGTTAGCCATTTAAATAATTTCATATTTTATTCTAATTTCTTATTATTTTTTTTTTTTTTTTTGTCGGGATTTTGGTATTGAAATGTTCAAAATCCTTGTTAAGAATTTATGAGCCACAAATGCCGCAGACGTGACCGATGCAATTTGCATTCTGTTGAGTTAAGTGAAGAGACATGGTGACGAGAGGGGAGGGGGGGAATGGAATGGGTGTGATGAGAAGGTTTATTGCGGGCGTTGCCAAGTTGTATAGCCGCTAGCCAGATGCTTCGTCAATAATATATAAGCATTGCGGCAGAAAACTTATTCATGGTGGGAGGGGGTGGTGGATGCTGCCTCTTAAAAGGTTTTACGGTTGTTTCTGTTTGTGTATGTGTGTGCAGGTGTGTGTGTGTGTGCGTGGCTATGTACGCTTAAGAGCTCGCACACTATTTGTCTGAAACTGCTTTCTTCACTTGCAATCAATTAAAAATCAATCAACTCAAATTTACTGAAAAACAATTTTTAATTGAAAGCAACCAAAGCACAGTCGAGTGCTCAACCACCGACCAGATAAGGTAAAGAGAGAAGAGCTCCAATCCCAACTGACCAGGTCACCCGAAAGTGCTCGGAGTACTCAGGACTACACTTCAAATATAAATAAAGTAGCCGAAAGCAAAGTGCATGAATATTTTATGAAGATAAATAAGGATAAAAACTTCAAACGACCACCAAAAGTGGAAATGTATCTAGACCAAAGGATGCAACAGCAGCAGCAGCAGCAGCAGCAGCAGCAGCCGCAGCAGTATCATCATCAGCAGGAGCAGCAGCAGCAGCAGCTTAAATCGCACCCAGAACAACAGGGCGTCGAATATAACAAAAAATGAATGATAGAAGGAATGGGAGCGTAAAGGCAGAGTTGATAAAACAGCTGGATGTTCGCATGGCGTATGAACAATGTGCTCTGTAAATGACATTTGCATTCTTCAACCTTTGCTCTGCTCCTCGGCTTACTTGCTGAGCTGTGTTCATAACTGGCGTCATAAATCACAACTTTCGCTAGGACACCGGCTATTTTTATACCTTAAGCCAAGTGCCTTTAATTAACATAAGACGAAATACAAAAAAAGAAAAAAGATGTGAATCAAAAATATTAACTGGAAGTTTTGATCCGGGAAATGTACTTGATATACTTGATGCTAAACAAAGTCATACATTTTATTTACATACACAAGTATATAGAATAATTTAAACAATTTTAACATTTGCTCTTTTGAAATTATTTGATGTGCAACTATTTTCATAAATTATTATTTGTACGATACAATCTGAAGTAGTTTGTTATTGCCACCATTAAGCAATTACAAATCTAGTATTGATAATCATTCAAATAAATTGGCCATAATGAATATTTTCAATTATTAAGGCGCTGAGCGCATTAGCGCACATCGCATGGATGATAATTATATATATTTATAGATAGTACTTTTGCTGACCAGCAAAAGACGAATGATAACTATCTGACCGCTAATGTTGTTTGCGGCGCATAAGTTTTTTAATGAACTTTGCATTCTACGAGACGAGACGAAGCGAGGCGCGGCGAGACATACGAAGGGGGAGACAACTGACCAAGTCATAAGCAAACTGGGTTCGAAAAGCGAAACTCATTTCAAAGCTATTAGCCGGAAACTGCAAAAACAGCAAAAGCAACAACAACAGCAACCGCGACAACAATGAGAGCAGCCAGTCTGTGGAATGAATCGCATCGTTGACTGCAAAACTGTGCTGCAAACTACTTAGTTAAATTCAGGCCTTGCCACAATTTTCTTTTTGCCGAGGCGTTCGTGCGAGCAGACGACAACAACCGTTCCCGTCCCCGTCTCCCACCCACACGCTCCGAGTATGCAGCTTGCCACAAGCTACCACTGGACAAGATCATAGCCATACTTTGGATCCTTCAAGCAATGCCGCAAGTTTTGCTGCCTTATATTTGACCAGCCAGAGTGTCGAGAGGTTGCTGGTTTCCGAAGCTGACGCACAACCGAAACGACACAAGCCACTGTTTGTGCGGAGGGGAGTTGCAAGACGAAGCACTCAATGTAATGAAGGTCATTAGAAATGTACTTGGGGGCATGGCACACGCACACAACTCATTTGCACTTGGGCCAAGAAGTTGCACGGGGGACGCCATCAAAAAGTGCGTAAAACACAAAGCAAAAGTTTACTTTCTCAGCCTGCCTCTGTGGCGTCTCTCATTGTTGGCAGCTTTGGGTCATTAGGTGACGCTTGTCCATGGGCACAAACGTAATTAGTCGACGAAGATGACGATGACGATGTCGATGGAGACGGCATCAAAACATGTAAAGTAGGTTGAATGCCGCTCGACTGACCCAACGAGGCATGCCCCCAATGAATGTGTCCCCATTGGATCCAAACACAGACTAGAAGTCCGATGAGAGCTGAGACTTGGGTAAAAACTTGGTAATTAGGATGTTTGTGCTGACAGAAAGACAGACCAGCAGATAGACACACACAGACACGCACAGATAGACAGAGGGGGAAAGAGCAGAATGTGACGTGGCTGTCGAACGGGTTTGTTTTTCTTTTTCGTTTTTCTTTTTTTGGCGGCCAGCTAGACGAAAAAAAGATGCGGGTGTTGAAGAAACTACACTCAGAAAAATAAGCGCATATTTGGAACACCATCACATTTCTTATCTGTGCACAAATTCTGTATTCTGCACCGCACTTCAAATTAAAAAAACTACCATTTTGACATAATAAAACATTTACAAAGGCTTATAAATTGTCACTTTTGTTGTGATTTTGAGAAAGAATGTTTTTTAGAAACAAGGGATAATACAAAGTATTTGAAATTTTTTCAAAATGAAAGTGTGATTCTTTTCTGTGTGTGTAAAGCAGACAAGACAGGAACGGGACTAGAGCTGCGGCACGGATTGTGGAGGAGACGCATTTGCAAAATTAAGTTGACATCTTAAGTTTAACTTTTTTAATTAGATTTTATCATTATAATCAAGTCACAGTGGCAGTTGCTGTCACTAATCTAAGGCGACGGGCAACATTGCCAATTGGCAAGTGGCAAGTGGCAGTCCCTTTTGTCCATTTCTCTCTCACTCTGCCCTTGCCCTTGTCCTTACCAGTGGCCATGCGCCCTTTGTCCCTTGCCCATTGGTCCTTGGCCTTTAACTGAGTGCCTTGCCATTTATTTGCATCCTCAATGTTGAGAGTTTTGGCATTTTGCTGCTCTGTAAAGTAGGCAAGCATTTTGCTGCCGTTTTATGTGGCAACTATATTGAGCGGCAACATTCTGGGCTATCAGCAGCTTTGAGGTCTTTCTCGCTTTCAGATTGCAACAATGTGGCTTGGAACACATTTCTGCCCTGCAACTGCTGCTGCTGTTGCTTGCACATCTGCAACTGTAAATCGCATCGAATTCATTGCAACACACAAAACCCACTCACAACTGCTGTCGGAGGCATAGGAAAAGTGTTAACAATAAAAGTGACGATTGCCAACACGATTGCAAAATGGTGCCGCATGAATGTGCCAAATGCGTGGCAAGTGTTGCAACTGGCAGCAAGAGAAAGAACAGTTATTTCCCCGACTGCCGAGCATAAAATACACTTGCGGATATGCAACTACCGATTCAAATGTTCGTTGTATTGCTTCTAAAAGAGCCAACTGATTTATGACATATATATATATATATATATATATATATAAAATAATCGGAAACACACTCTCAAATCTCTATCAAAATATTAACAAAAACCAAAAGCGTAGTTTAACAAGAACTTATAATAGTCTGATCCTGTCAGTCCACCTGCCTCGTATCTTTTTCTTAATATAAAAATTTTATAGCTTCTTTGTCTTCTTTGACAGGTTACCAATTTGGCCAACAAATTGGAATACCCACTGCAAGGGTGTAAAAATGTGAAAAGCACTCGACGTAATTCTTCTGCTTCATACTCATACATTTAAACACATACTTATATATATTTATGTATATATATATATTTATGCTTGCACTTGTGCTCTTATTGGTAAGTAAGCTGCAATGTTGAAGCATTAAAGCACACCCCAACACACGCAAGCACACCAAACACACGCAAATACACCCCTTGATATGTAGGTGTGTCGAGGAAATCCGCTTAAGTGGCATCAGCGTCAAATCTCGGCTTCGATTTGATGTTCGGGTTGGGCTTTGGGTTTTTGGTTTTGATTTGTTTCGCATCCATTGCACATTTAAAGTGAAATTACGAACCAATGAGTATTTTCAATGTCAATTTGATGATTTGCCATAAAATCTGAATACACATATGTATGTGTGTATGTGTGTGTGTGTGTGTGTGTGTGTGTGTGTGTGTGTGTGTGTGTGTGCGGGCAACTTTATGTGACAACGGCCACTAAGCAAATAATAACATATGAATAATGAACTACGCTCAAATGAAAGACCAATCAAACGAACCGAATGAACGAACATTGAATTCAGCTTGTCCAGTTGCCGGTTAGATTTTTGGGATACACCATACAACGCACACACACACACACACACACACACACACACACACACACACACACACTCACACTCACACACACAAAATACACAAACATACACAGAGAGCGACAGACAAGACTCATTGATTATTTAAACATTTGCGGTGGTATTGTTGTGTTCATTGTCTGTCCACAGAACGAGACAAATAGAGACAGATAGAGAGAGAGAGAGAGAGCCGCAACGACAGCCACAGGAATAGAAACATGAGCAACACCCGCAACAGACCCACGTGCATTTGTTTGCTTCACACTGTGGCATTTATTGTTTACCGTTTGTATGTAGAGTTTTATGGCATTGGGGCATGAGTAAATATTGATTCGATGTGGGGCGACGCTCTTCAATATTCAACAAAATTATGCGACTAGCTGCTGCACAAGCTGCAGGTGCAACTTTCCTGTTTAATGCAATCAACTGAAGTCCCCCAAGCTGGCTCAAGCAAAATGTAAGCACATTAAAGACCAGCTTGACATACAAATAATGTATATTGAGTTCGTAGCAGGGTGGGCAGGGCGAGCAGGGCACCAAGCCAAAATTATATTTTCAAAAGAGCACCATAAATATTGTATAACATCGAACGTCGAACTTGAGTTGTACTTATTTTGCAAGCACTGAGCGCACTTGCAAAGTGGAACCATAAATAAATTGAACCTTTGCAAAAAGGTTCTCGGTTTTACTACCAATTTAAATAGTATTATTGTACAAATACAACTTGACTCAGTAAGAATGAAAATGAGTGCTTAGTTGAAATAACAATTTTTCGCAACTGTTTTTTAAGCAGCTTTTTTCACTAAATGCACCCTGCTCGACAATACTCAATTATTCAAGCAGCCAATGCGATTGCAGCTACAACATAAACAGCAAAAATCACAACTGCAACTGCAACTGCAAAACAAAAAAAGCTACGGGAAGCAACAAAAACGCATATTTAGTACTTGTCGACGAATTTTGTATGCTCAAGCAGCAGTGCAACAACTTTCAGTCTGTCGTTTATTGGTTCGCCTTGTGTGCTTTTTTTTTTGGTGAACGCATTAAGGAAGCCCCTGACAGGAATCGAGAGCCAGATTGGAGGAGTCGGGTCGGAGTGGTGGCAAGCCGAGGCAACTCGAGACGACTCGAGTCGAGTCTTGAACTAAGGTAGCAACAGTGAATGACTGAATAACCGATGCGTACCATGTAGCACAAAGGGACAACTTAATGAGGCGCCACATAAGGCTTAAAGGTGTACAAATAGTTGGTTCCCATAATCAACGCTAGCCATTTAGCCAAATAACTTGATCAACTGAAAGTAGAAGTAGAAAAACATATTGCAAAGAGTTTAAAGTATCAAAAAAGAACACTTGTTGCGTTTACATTAATGAGTAACACGTAATAGGGTTATGTAAATTAAGAACTGATTATTCAGTATCAGTTACACTCAACTTAGTTTGACCAAACCAAGCACTACTATTATTTTGACCGCAACTATACATACATATATATATATATATATATATTTATATAGTATGTAGGGCAAGTTTTCATTCCGCTTAAGAGGTTTTCAACTTAAAGTTGAAAATTTGTTCGCCACCGCCACTTGCAGTCCACACAGAGCTAAAAATTATGCACGACACAAGCACAAAGAAAAAATATAAAATATAAAATAAAAGAGAAGAGAATGGAAAAGAAGGGAATGAAAATATATTTTTTGGCTGCCTTTGGCTCCTTAGTTTGCTGTCGAATTCATACTGGACGCAAATTTATGACTGTCAAAAAGTTCAGCTGCAAAGTGTTAAGACAGAGACGGATGCACCAAAGAGGCTGCGGAAAGGACCTGCCCGCCATGTTTGACTTGCACACTTTACACTTGAAAAAAAGAAAATAGAAATGTTAAAGAAACAAGTAAGATTACTATGGTCTAGTTTTATTGCAACATTTCGAAAAGTAAGCAGGCTTGCAATTGCTCCCATTTGTGCTAAAGGCTAACATCAAAAAACATCAAACAAATACAGCAAATGATTATATTTACTGGTCAGAACTGTCGAGATCGACTCGTTCTGCCTGTTATGCACAACTTCAACTATACCCATATTTTCAGGGTATACAAGAGGGGGAATAGACATAATAATAATATATCACTTTGGTTTGGTTATTCTAAGGCTAACGCTGTCCTTTTTAAATAGTTACGTTTAGTTAAGTGCCGACCAGACCAACAAGGACCTATGGAAATGACATAAATGCTACGTAAACTGCAAACCCATTTTTCAAATGACTGTTAATCGCTGAGATTTGAAACCACATTGTTATGTTCGATACGCAAATGTTGTTGGCAGCACACTCCGCTGAGCTCAGCGGTTGTCAATTTGCTACTGCTGTCTGGCAAACAGCAACAGCAACAACAACAACAATAACGCATTGAAATCAAAGCCAAAAACCTATCAAGACATTTTTAATGACGCCCCAAGGCAAATGGGAGGCGCCCCCGCTGTGCCTCCTCGTGTCTGCGGTTAAAGGTCCCCAGACGGCAGGCAGCAGGCATCCACACCCATCCATTCTGTCTGATATTTACAAGTGTATATATACACAGACACACACACACACAGGTACACACACACACACACACACACACACAGATACACACACACATTTCAAGTGAAACAAATGCAAATTGTTGTCATTCAACAGAGCGACGGTGTCGTCAACGATGAGGACACAAACATGGCTGACAGAGTCGATTGGTTTGTAGCAGCTAGAAGGCACTTACGTGTCCTGTGCCTCGTGTTGCGGCCCGTCTCATTAATCCGCTGCCAGTGCAGACAACAGATATTTGCGGTGTTTTAATGTTACTGTGTGTATGTTTGTGTGTGTATATTTGTGTATGTTTGTGTGTGTTTGTATGTATGTTTATTAATGCGGCTGGTAAAAGTAGCTTTTAATTAGCATGTTGAGCTGCGAGCCGCAACGCAGCTCGTTTGTTGCAAGTTGTTTTAGGGATTTTTGAATGGCTTTTTGGTTGACTGGCAAGCACAACGCAAGGTGCACAGGTGTGCGAAAGGGAAACATACGAAAAAGAAGAAGACAAAGGAGCGACAGAAAGAGAAACAGAACATCGTAGTTTTAGCGGACAAAATAGTTAAGGGGATTGGCAAAGGGTAAACGTGGCACAAATGATGAGCTATGCGGGCTTAAATGGGGCTTAGGCTTAGTGTCGTTGTGGCTTGGGACTGTGCCAGTCAAGGGTGAAGAGCTAAGGGCGGTGTTAAGCCAGCAAGGGGAAACTTATTGGCACATGCGTCTAATTAGATATAAATAATTTATGGATTCTTTTCTTTCTTGGCGGTCGGTGAAAAGTTTTCTAAGTTTTCACTGTAGAACTATATCAAGTATGTTTACTGTTGTCGCGAGAGGTCAAGTGGCAGATACCCAATTAGATAAACAGTTTTCAGTTTTACTGCCAAATTTATCGTTTATTGCCATTCGAAAACCATTTGTATCGATACTCGCGAAACGCTGGAGTTATCGATAAATTAAAATAATCAGTTATACGAGGCAGGGTTTTGAAGACAAATTCCTAAATGGATTGCAATAAATAACGATTATTTTACAAACAAATTTAAATAGCCCAACAAATCATAGAATTATTATGCAAGTGGGCTTCTTCTCGGATGATGTTTGATTTATGGGTATACATACATAATATAGTAAATATGATATACACAAATATTGATTATTTCGTTATCTTCATTTGATCGCTAAAAAATAAAGCTAAAAATCTGATTATGATTATGAGTATGTGTCAAAACTGATAGCTTATCTTTGAAAGTATACCAAGGGAAACCAATAAAAACATTTTTGAGTTTAAAAAAAATAAAACAATTTCTTGTCATAATCTGATTACTGGGCGTAAGCAAATATATGAAATTAAATAATTAATTTATTATTAATAAATAATATAACTGCTAGTTTTAGTAAATATTCCATCCCAAGAGTGTTCTGTGCACATTTTGTTTTCTTCTCTTGTTTTGGGCCTTGGCTCAATGCTATGCGACCCAAAACGTGCTCGGTTCGCGAGAGAGAGAGAGAGTACACGTATCACTTATCCGTAAGCACTTAATTGCCAATTAGTTGACTGTGGCCACATCGAATTGCAGTCACGCACACATTCAAACCAACTGAAACGGAACATTTACATACGTTTAAATTTGATGAGTTTGGGGGATCGAGATTCAAAATTCATTTGGCTTCCAACTCAACACACAAACGGATGGATGGTCATCAAATACGCAATACAAAATGTGATTGACGACAAGGTTGTTCTTTTTTGAAAACAAACTAAACGTTTCCATTGTATGGCTTTGTTAGCGTGGTAGTATAATCACGAGTCCGCTTCAGCACTTGACATATACTCGTGATGTTTAAAAAAAAAATATTAAAAGAGTTTTTTTTTATTATCTGTCTAAAGATAATCAGCGAACAGCTCCATGGGATGCGGATTTATTGTATTCATTATAAATATTAAATAATTATATTATTTTCCATACACTAGCAGCATGACCGCAACGATAACGGAGCTAGATAGTGCAGCCAGTGAAACGTTGCGGCTGTTGCAGAGGACCAATAATTCCGTCGCGAGTGCCGAGTGGGTTTTAAATGAAATGTTATTTTCTGCATTGGCATGGCATGACTGGCAGACAAATGCAGAACTGCAGCAAAATTTGAGCAATGTCAAGCGTTGCTGTAGAGCAGAGCTGGGCAGAGCTGAGCAGAGCGTGGCGTGGCATGTTGCTGGAAAGGAGAGGTGTTCGCAGCAAGTGAATTTCTCAGTGAACGCTAATTAGACGGCACGCAGGCGCATGACAACAAATATAAAATAAAACAACATTAATCCACACGCTTGGAGTGGATTGGATAGAAGCTAATGGGGGTTGGCACTGTTTTATTTGTTGTCGCTTGTATTGTTGTTGTTGTTGTTGTTGTTGTTGTTGTTGTTGTTGTTGTTGTTGTTGTTATGATTATTAGGCATAAAGTGCTTGAAGCTGCTGCTGCCCGGGCCGGGCCTAAGTAACACGATTTTTCTTCATTATTATTTCTTGGCACGCGATCTGACAAGTTAGACGACTTGCTGCTGTCGTTGTTTAAGTTGTTCTTGTTGTTACTATTGTTCGTTGTTACTGTTGGACTTTGAGCTAGTCAAGCAAGCTGTCGCCATCGCCATCGCCATTGCCATCGCCATCGCCATCGCCATTGCCTTGGTTGTCGTGTTTTGCGATTTACATGAAGTGTTGGTGAAGGCAACAATTTTTACGACGCTCTCCACCCACACCCCCTCCCATTTCCATTCCCATTCCCTCCCTCACCCTACTAGCTGCTGCCAACCCATTTCACAAAAGCTGCCCAGACATCCTATTCTATATGTGTGTATATACGGTTTAGACGAGTATGTGTAAAATTCTCAACCTTTATAAAGAAATTACATTTTACGACTTACTTGCAATTAGACACGTCTGCAACTTGTTGACTTGTTTTTTTTTTGCTGTTGCTATTGTTTGACTGTTACATATGTGTGTGTGCCTGAGTGTGTGTGTGCGACGACTCCATAAAGATTGTCGAGAGTTTTCCAAAAGATCTGTAAAACAAAAGCCATGCGATATTTTGTTCAAGTCAGAAAGTCATTTGCAAAATAGTTACACATACAACTATTAAAATCTAATTAGAGGCGTAAACAGCCTCCAATGATAGATGCTAATCATGCTGCCCTAACTAACCCAAGCAATTGAGCAGCAATCCCAGTGAAACTCAAATTCAATTTGCTGCATGTATGTGAATTGACTAGTCACTTCTGAGATTGAGCTTCGAATTCCTACTTGTTTTGAGCAGGGAAAACAATATGATCAGCTTCGTGCCATAAATTCCACGAATTTCACAAGAGATACGAATCTGTTTGGTTATTTTCCACATGGTTTATTCTTATTTATGACGATCTAATCTTAAAAGTAAACAAACAAAATATGAAATACTAAGAAGAATAAGTGAACTAGTTGATAAAGCAAAAATACCGCAACAGACGCTCAACTTAAGTTCTGATACATACGAGTATATATCGATCTTAGCCAGAAATCTTTGTTTCATTTTCGAGCGATTTCTATGAAAGCTACAAATTAATCAAATATATATATATATGCTTCTTTCACTGATGTAGACACTCAGGATATTTGAGTATGGGGAGAAGAAAAAAAAACCCAGACTCTTTGATAATAGAAAAAAAAACTATAAACGTCACGAGTCACATCAACAGGTGCGCGTACTGTTTGTTTCACTACTTGCCACCGTGCTACCAATCGCAAATAAACAAACTTATCTTTTGCTACAAAGTAAAGCAAAACAAATCTCCTCTCTACCCATCCCCTCCTCCTTACTCCTCCCACAGCTTAGCTAATTGCAAAACAAAATTTGATGAAATGTAAAAAAAAGAAGAAATATGAAAAAACAAAGCATAAATTAAATGGAATATTATGCACATAAATAACGAAACCGGGCAACTGCGAGGGGTTGGTGTAGGTGTTGATGTTGGTGGTAAGGGGCGCAGTTGGTTTTGCCGGCGGGAACACATTACATTTTCTGCTCCAGATACGCTTTTCACAATTTTAACCCACACACGTGCAATGAGCAGATGCAGACTTCTGATTTTACTTTTGCGAACGCGGCGTATGCGCAATGTTTGCGAGCGGAGCGTGCGCACAGAAAGTAAACAGCGCCAACAAACAGACAAACAGACAAACCAACCAACAAACCAACAAGCAAACAACACACACACACACACACACACACACACACACATGATGTCTACAAGTTTGCCCAGTGAGTCAGTCAGTCTGGCAACCACTGAGCCATGGGGCGTTTGTAAGTGTATAAAAAGTGAAAATTGCATTTGTTTTAAATGCAGCTGAAAATTGCGTTGAATATGTGTGGCAAGGTTGTCGGGCAGATAGCGTTAACATACAGCGGCAATGAGGTGAAAGAAGGGCACAGAAATTAGCTTTAGCGTTTTGCCAGCCAGCCAATCAGCCCAAAAAAAAAAAACAACAACAACAAAAATTACACTAGGCCACTGGAAAATCAGAAAAAGCTCAGACAATGCATTTTCCTTTCACTTGTGCAACGTTTTTTTTTCATTGTGTTTTTTTTTGTTGTTGCTCGAAATGCAACTAATTAACAATCTGGCAAATGTAAATGTAAATACATAGAAATTCGATTTACTCGCAACCCACTTTTATTATGAAGAGTTCAAACCATTTGAACCTTTGAGGAATACCATAATATAATGCAAGCAATCGGAACAAACAATGAAACCCGATTTACACTTTTTCATCTGCCGACGATTACACAAAAATCCATTTAATTGCAATTGTTTATTTATATTACTTTGCTTTCGGCGTCCATAATTGAAATCCCATCAACCAATCTAGACAAACTCGGATCACTCAAAATGCTTGCACTACGATGGTGTCCGGCTCATGGGGATATGGCGGGAAAAGAAGCAACGAACGAGCGGGCAACAAGGGCGGCAGAGATGCCTCTAATAGGAGCAGGACCGTTTTGTGGCATACAAAAACACACCGACAAAGCGGCAACAACTGAGAATCGAGCAAAGAGAACTGCGACAATCGAAACAGGCAGGAAACACCAGTCACCAGGCACCAGTCACCAGGCACCATCAACTTTTTAAACAGGCGACTTGGCATACTCACTGCTCTCTTGGCAAGAGACGTAGCTAAACTAGAAATAATCAGTAGCGGAATCTGTTGATTTTGTGAATGTGTCGCCGTGCATGAGCCCCTCAAATAATAATAATAACAATATTAACTTAGCACTCATTGTTAATTCGCAATTTTAATGCTGAGTCAAATTAACTTGCCAAATCGGCAAAAAGCGTAATCGTCGCTAACAATGTTATCAATTCAACAGAATCTGTATTCAATTGCAAGACCCGTAAATTTTGCGTATATTTTTTTTTATAGCGCAGTTTAATCTACATAATTACCAAACCCAATTCTCTTGACGAACCAGCATATATAGATATTTAAATTATATTGTGCTTTTGCTGTTGCCCTGAAACTCAACTGCATCAGAAACATTAGCGCCCTAAATGAACTTTTAGCAAAAAGGACTCAAAAAGGATTCAGATGCAATTCAAGCAGAGTCTTTCTGCAATCAATGATTTGATTTGATGCGCGTAATTGAATTGTTGTTTAAGTGCAAATTTTAAATTGTTGTTTAGTTAATATTAAAAATGCATGGCTTTCGATTCATTTAAAGTTAAAGCAAATAACTAAAATCCCAAATTATTGAAGGCATCTAAGCATATTGTACTGTTTTCTCCATTTTCTCTCATCTCCTCTCATCTGGTGCAAGCTAATCATCACACGCCACACACACACACACACACACACACACACACACACACCGCGAGTTTGCAGTTGCGGTTATTCAGAGCTCATCAGTTAATCCCATTGCACTCACATATGCAAAACTCATTGGCATTTGAGTGGCTGTCCAGTGAGCCCACATTACGTGGCCAGACATCTGAGTGGCATCGCTGCCCAGCATCATCATTGTCGTCGTCGTCATCATCATCACCGTCATCATCATCATCAACAATAATTAAACACTTAATTAAAACGGCAGCCGTCAGTAGGGATGGGCGAGAGCGTGGGCGGGTAGGGGGGAGTCAGTCGAATGCAACACAGAGCAGGAGATGGAGGCACAATAAATTGATTTGGCGTCATTTTTTGAATGTTTTCAGCAACCAACTGGGGCAAAGGCAAATATCAACAGTAACAATAATAACCACAGTTAGCGGCATGTTAAATGCAAACCGCTAAAAGCAATATAATAACAACAATAACGATCGAATAATAATAGGTTTAACAGATACGTATGTGGATCAAAATTAACGCAACTTTCTTTTTTCGGCATTAATTCCACTGAATTGGGCTACACACACACACACATAGATAGACAGATATAGAAAGAAACAGGGGGAGAGTGTGTGAGGTGCAGTTGTAGGGAGATAAACCATAAGCGATAAGCGATAAGCGGAAACAGTTTAAGTAGTTGATATACATTTAGTAACAGAAGCTACGGGGGCAGCTACTGTAGAATGTGTCATGCTTGCTCTTCTAGCTAAGTGGGTTACGCAAATAGCTGCAACTTTGATAGCTTCAATATCGGACAATACTGACATATTTCAGGCCCAACGCTCATTTTTCATATTATTTAACACCATTGTAGTTTAAAGTACGAGTTATAAAACAAACTGATAAACGGAAAACATAAACAATTCTGCGCTTAGTATACTCAATCAACGGGATAATTAATAAACGAAAACACAAACATAACGCAAGGATAATAAACAATAAGAAACAATGGAGAGCTAAAAACAACCAGCAGATGCAAGGCATACATAAATACGCAGTTTCCACAGCATTGCAATCACGCAACATTCAGTAGTGTTTTTTTTCAGATTAGGACTTGTGCGTATTAAGCGTGCACACATTGAGTAGGGCCGATCCCGACGGAGCCTCTGAGCGACAAGGAAAACGATAACCGAAACTCGAAACCCAAAACCCGAGAATCAAGTGACGAAGAACAACAACTAAAAAATCACTCGACTAGAATATACCTTGAACATAAATCTAAAGCTAACTTAAGTCTTAAATATTCAAATATCGAAGTTAAAGTTCAATTTTGCTTATGATCAATATTGTTTTAAGGTATATATATATAAATATATAACCGATTTGCAGATATATGTTTAAAATTGGATATTTTATTGTCATCGGAAATTCATTTGCATGGACATCCAAATGAAATAACCTTTTTTTACTTATTGTGTCCAACAACATGCAATCCACATTTCGAGTCTATAGACTCTGAGGCATACATGGCTAGATCGATTTGGCTGTTAAGGCGGATCGTAAACATATGTGGGTTGCACAACTCCAATATACCCTCTTCTCAGCGTGTAGCAAAAGCAAAAGTGAGAGCAAAACGCAATCAAAGGCTGTTTATCTTATTGACTGCTGAGTCGCAGTCCTTTTTCATTTTGTTTCCCATATTTTCATTTTTTTTTGGTTGCCTTTTTTTTGGCTCATCGCACACCGAATGAGGGTCACACACAATGCCAAGTAGATTGGGGCTTGGGTTAGTTCAGGGGTTGGAGGGGGGTCTCAGTCTACGGATTTTCAAGCATTTTTCATTTACATTTTCAATAATAATAAAAATAAAAATAAAAATAATAATAGTAATATGCAATAGATGTAATACATAAGTAGCTAAGCAATTTGTTATGGCTACCAGTGACTGCCGAAACATTTATTATTATTGCCAAAATCGCTTATAAAGTATTCAATAGTGCAAATTTCCTACCACTCCAATGGAAGTGAGGGAACGATGGGCGTTAAGGGGCGCGAAATGAGGCGTGTCTCATGTCCAGTCCATGTAAATGGAAAGGAATTGTTATAAATTGTCTTGGACCTTTTTCCCGTTGTTCGGTTTTCCATTCTATCGAATTTCCTTTTAATACCCTTGACGAATTCTGGTCCCGAATCTCAATCGGTTAATTTTGGTTAACGATTTCGGTTCCGGGCTTCAATTTCCTGATTTATATTCGTATCTAGTTATTTATGAAGCATATTTATTATTTTTATTCCTATTTCATTTCAAATTTAATTTCACATTTGTAGTATAAAAAATCGTTGTAAAACTGCAGCTTTTAAACCACATTAAATAAAATTAAATATATTATTGGTGCTGCCCAAGAACGTTAGCATGGCATATATTATATATATGCATATACATATCTACACTGCAATATATGCATGTGGAATATTTTACATCATACATTGGAAGGGTATTTTACTTTCGGCACCATTTAAAGCTAACTGTTGTTTCTTATTATTTTTTTTTTTTTTGGTTACATCTGTATTTTCTTTGTTTTGGTCTTTTCCAAGGCGTTTGCCTTTGATAGATATTCCTTACTTGTCGTTTGTGGTGCGGGGGGATTGGAGGTCTAAGCAAAATATCTATGAGATATTGTATCTGTTGTCATGCAGCATGCGTAGGCGATTTACATTTAGCAGGGGGAACGAGCAGGGGTGTAAGGAGTGTTTCGGATCGCTGCCGCTTAAATCATGATGTAACTTTTATTGACGACACAACTTCTGCCGCAACGCTTTATTTATGAGCCTCTGAATGTACGCCAATCTTTCGCAAATGATTCCCCCATCCCTCCTCCTTATGCTAATGCTAACCCTATCCACCAAACTGACTATCTCTCTCTCTCACTCTCTCTCTCTAGCGCGCTCTCTCACGTGCATAATAACAAAGAAATTACAGACCAATGCTCAGTTGGCCTTATCAACAGTTACAAATATATGTAAAAACAGTAGACACTAGTTGGCCATTTAGGAGCTGACCAACTTTTTCCCTGTGTGGGCTGGCCAATTGGTAATAGGGGCGGGGGGGATGCCCACTCACTCAACCTGATTCTAAACCGGTTGACATCGCAACATTTGTCGAGCTGTGGGCGTGGCAGGCGCTAAACTGTTAGCCAGACAAATGACCAGCCAGACACTTGACAGAACCGTTTCACGCACACACAAACACACACAAGCACACACCAACACACACACACTGTGTGTGTTCATAGTCCAGTTTGTCCACACTTGCACAAAAACGTATGTCCTCAATTTATAAATTATTTTGGTTTCCTCAATACTGTTTCTAAATGTCGGCAAATTGACAAACAAAAATTTCTCGAATGTGGAAAAGGCTTTTCCAAATAATATTATTCCATTTGTTGATTATTTAGAAAAAAAAATATACATATTGTGAAGCAATTGTTTGATAACTTTTGGAAACAGGAATTAATTCTTTTTTACATTAATGTACAAAAAAAAAGTTAAAATAAAAAAAACTTTTAATTTCTTTATTGCTTATAATATAGAATTCACTTTCAAAGAATTTTATTTTTTCTCTAAGTGCAGGCAGTCAGTCAGTCGGTTAGCTGATGAGGAGGCGAAAATAAATTTCAAAGCGATTTATCAAAACCAAAATCCAAAACCCAAAGCCAAACCCAAGCAGCAACAACAACACCAACAACAGACAGAAAAAAGACAGAACAAAAATTTAGCCGCAAACGCAGCCGCAGCTGAAATACAAAATTAAAGCTAGAAAATACAGAATGACCAGAACACGGGCCGAGGGGCGCCACACTGAGAAAGTGGACCTCCGCTTTTCGGCTACTAAGTCTGCAGAGCTCCTTTACATAGTGTTCTGGTGGTGGTGGTGGTGTTTGTTGTTGTTGTTGTTTCTGTTGTTGTTGCTGTTGTTGTTTTTGTTGCTGTTGTTGTGACAAATGTCCAATGGAAATTATTCATAAGCAGAGCAAACAAACATCTTGTAGCGACAAGCAGCGACACAGCGAGAGAGAAAGTAAAATAGAAGGAGAACGAGAGTGAAAAAGGTGGCTAACAAGCAAAAAAGAACTGTCACTGTCTCCGTGTGTTGTTGTTGTTGTTGTTATTGTTGCTGTTGTTGTTGCCTTTGCGCCATATATAAAACATTAAATTAATGTTAAAAGCCGCCTACCGTTTTGCTCGTTGTGCCACGCCTCTTTTGCTCGGTTATTTGTTCTTTTGCTTTTAACGCTGCACAGTGGGACAGATTCACATTTTTTAAACGTACAGCAATAAGACATTTTTCGGCCTGTCTGACCACGCCCAATTGTTCAAAAATTAGTTGTTTGTTTACCAAAATATCCTGAACTACTTACAAGAAACCGTCATTAATTTCAGATGATTTTCGGAAACGATTTTCGCCAAACATAAGGGTTTGCATTTCATTTGAAGCACATTTTTGATTATTAAAAAGTTATTTCTGAAAAACAGAAAAAGCCTTTCCAATTTTAAGAATGGGTTTTGTATATTTTTAAGTTCTTTCCAAAAACCCAAAACAATTTTTCTACTTTTTAAGGCTATTTTCTTGCATTTTTCTCTGAGTGTGAAATTGTGCAACAAATTATAAACTTCGGGCAACCAGATCCTATATATAGCTGCCATCTGACAAAAGATTAATTTTTGTGTGAGAAAACTTAGCTTCGAGATTCAAAATCCTTAGTGGAATGTCAAATATTAAACACCAATTAAAATTTTTAAAAATTTTCTTACAAACTGAAAGAAAGTTTAAGTTTTCACTCCAAAGTAGATCGTAAGAATTACGATTTATTTTCAAAAATGACTATCTTATCCAGTGTGCAGTGACCACCGCTCGATGGCTGGCTGCTCTCTGTGTTCACAACCGCCCGCCCCGCCCCTCCAAACTGCTCCACCCCGCTCGCTTCGCCTGGTTGCATTGCTCTGTTTGCCTTTTGGCTGCAGTTGTGTTTATTGCTGCTGCCTCTGCTGCTGCTGGTGCTGATAAGCCGCTTAGGTTTTGTTGTTGTGCAGTGAAAATATTTCGGTTGTTTCTTTTCAGCCGTAAGCAGTTGGCGGAGGCGGTCAAGCAAAGCGGAATAGCTTAACGGCGGGCACATGATCTTAGAAGTGTTGCAGTTGTTTTTTGAGAAAAGTGTCTGTGGAATTGGAAATGGTCGAAAACTAGTTTTTGTACACCAGCTGGGCGCCAACAACATAAAACAACAATGAAACAGTAACAACAATAAAACCTTATCAACAAAACAGTAACAATAAGAAAATTTATATTTCAATTTCTATGAATCGAGTTGTCTTTTTTATCGATAGCAATAACTATCGATTCATACGTTAAGTCTGTTAAATGGTTGCTCTCAAATATCGATGACGTTGGTAATTACAGTTGAAATACTTATAAATTGGTAGATCACTTGATTTAAGTCGGCTCTTTTTCATGGATAGACGTCGAGTACTCACTCCGGGTCAGCTAGCCGAATCTGCCGATTTTCCTGACAATGAGAGTAAATCCTCAAAGCACATGATATCAGATTGTGTTGCCTTAGCCAGTGGAAGATGCAACATCGAACATCGGTGAAACAAGTTATAGGCTCAAAAGGGTGCACAATAGATTAAACTATGTCGCTTGATTGAGCTCAAATTACATACTCTTTCCGTTATATGCATAAAATTGAAAAATATACTCGCATCGAGCGGTTTTTACAAATTTTATGCAATATATATTGCACAACGCGACACTCAAGTGACAGTTGCATTTAAAGGTCGCTGAAACTCTTCGATGATTTGCATTGTTTTCCCACACAAACACGCACACACACACACACACTCAAATACACGTCGAGCGACAAACGTTTTAGATTAGTTTCCTGAACTGGCAAGGTTGCCACTGATGACGCTGCCTCTGCAAATTATGTGGCAGTTGCCGCTGAAGAAAATCAGCCAAAGTTTGCTGGCTGGCCCTGCCATTTATACGAATCAGGTCTGTTGATGCCGCTGCCGCTGCCCGCTTGTTGCTGCTATGCCCCTATGGCCGTGTTGTGCAAATAAAAAGCTTGTCACTTTGACATTTTGCCGGCAGGAGCGCTAACTTGCAACGCGGCCACAAGCGTGCGCCAGAGTCAAGACTGAGGAGTGCCACCACCAACCAAAGTGCTCCAACGAGTTGCACGGACTAGGCAGCGCTTTGTTCATCTTCATCAACAACGTTTGGCTTGGCTTGGCTTGGCTTGGCTTGGCTTGTGTGCGTCTTGACTTTGTTGTTTTTTGTTGTTGTCGCTGCTGTTGGCCAAATGCCTGCCCAGGCCAATGAGTTGTGCGAGGATTGTGTAGCATTTGCCAGGGCAGGGAGTGTGGAATGTTAAGTGGAAGGTGGTGGGTGGTAGGAGAGGTGAAAAAGTTGTAGTGGCAGGGTTATGTTGCTTCGTCTCGTTGCGGTTGGTTTGTTCACAATTTTTGCATTGCAAAAATCGAATTGGCTATTGCAGTTGCTTATTATTATTGTTGCTGTTGTAGATGTTGCCCGCAAATTAAACGTTTTGGGTCGTGCCTACAACAACCAGCAACAACAATGCCAGCACAACAGTTAACAACAACAGCAGCAGCAGCAGCAGCAACAGCAACAACAACAACTCCACATTGTCTGCTTATCCAATTATTTTGCATTATGTGCAGCGAAAAAGTAAAAGTTTCTTTTATGACTGCGAAATATTGTCGAAGAAAATGAACTAGATGTAGATGAAGATGAAGATGAAGATGAAGGAGAAGAAGAAGCAGAAAAGGCTGACGATGAAGATGAAGATTTGGATAATGATGAAGATGCTGTGTTTGCTGCTGCTGTTGCTGTTGCTGCTGTTGCTGTTGCTGCTGTTGCTGTTGTGGTTGTTGCTGATGATGATTACGCTAAAAAGAAATAAGCCAACGCTTGTGCAATGCTCATCGCGTATCTATGAGATAAATATGTATAATATATATATATATATATATATATATATATATATATACACACACAAATATAATTGAGTTGAGTAAAGTTTTTCTACCCATAATCGAATTGGCCTATTCCTATATTTTATATATGTATTTTCATTAATATTTTTCTATCCCAGTGCCACAGGCTTTTTTAGGCTTCTAAAAACAATTTTTCGAAAATTGCATTTATAATTGAATTGAGGTGATGGAAAAATAAGTCTACATTTCAAAAATTAATCGATAATCGAAAAATTTGCGAAAAGTTGATTTCTAGAAAGACAAAAACTTCCGTTTATGAAACATACTTTCTGAATATAAGGTTTTGTGTATGCCAAAAGTATGACAAATTGGAGTGGTTTTTATATGAGTGTGTTTTATCGGCCAATGTAATATCTAGTTCCATAACTGCCAAGTTCTACGCTATTGATTATCATTATTGATTTGCCACCAGGCAATGTTTTTTGCTTAACGATGATGACAAACATACCGTCCACAGGAAAACGACCCTTAGCATACCAGATCGTTTGCCTATTCGGAGACATATCATATTTTATAATATATAAACAGATTTGTGTTGATACATGACTGTGTTTACGAATATCAAGATACCTTTATTCTGGAACCTTATTGGCAATAATTTTTCTTCTCTTTTTTGCTTTCGGAATTCTTTTGCAATAAAGTGTCAAACAACTGTGTTTCAAAGTGGGTTCGCCTTTTTCCTCTTTCTACAGATACATTTTATTATTGGCAGCAAAGTTTTGGCCTTTTGTTGCCTTGGGGTCAAAACACACGCAATTTGGCCCACTCAGGCCTTGGCTCGTGCGTTAATTAAGACAACACAGCACAACTCAACAAATAACCCAAAGACACAAGACACAAACAACGACAATCATAAAGATCAAGCAACAACTCATCCAATTGGGCAATTGCCTACGGAGGCAAAAGATGCAGGCACTGAAGCCCAACTCTATGAAGTAATATGTAGATTGGAGGTCAATGCCCAATATATATATATATATATATCCATAATCTATGGACTATGCCCTGCCAGCACTCAAGTGCAAAGTTAACAGATGGCTTAACTTAACTAATCGATTGAGTGCGTTTTCAATGAGTGCAGTATAGATCGATTAGTGATAACACTGATTGATGAATGCCATGATCGACTTTTAACAGACTCGCACGAAGAAGTAGTTTATACATTTTAAGTGGACTTCCATTTTTTTATAATTGGTTGCTTCCCGCAGCATGCAGCTAAGAAATGTTTCTATGAACGGAACTGATCATTTTGACTTTCCTTATCGGTGTTGCCTACTTTAAGATCCTTTTTAGATATTCCTGGTCTTTGCGGATTTCCATTTATCTACTTAGAAGATAATGTGTTCGTATGATCGCGATTTAACAACAACCATCCAATCTTATTTCGACTTCTAATATCTTCGGCGGTTGTGGCAAGATCAGTAAACAAGCTGACGATGTGAACCAGTTTCTCCACAGTTACATATGTAACCTGTCTACACTCATGGGCAGTAAAATAGGTTGTGGAGACGGTAAATTGTGAATTCTCAATTAAAAAATGTAAATATCATTCGCAATTATGGCAACAGAAAAAAATTCTAAAAAAAAAACATTTGTTTATTTATTTAACATTTTATGGGATCTGTTTCGATAATTAATTATGTTCATTAAAAAAAACATAACTTGCTTTATAGGCAAATGTAAAAAACTATGAATTAAAGAGAGAAAACAATGTTCACTTCTATTTGAATGCCCATGGGTGTGGTGTATGTAGCCCATTATGATCGTGGCAAGATCATCATCTAACAACTTGGTAAACAGCTTAAGAAACTCGAAAGTATTTTCAACTGATGACACGATCCCACGATCGGCGTTCAGCTTCAAGAATCGAGTGCATATTTTGAGCACTAACTGCCACTTGAGAGGCAAACAGACACACACAAACGGTTTCACTTGAATTTTGTTGAAAGCAAATTGAAAACTCATTGCACTTTTACAGCTATATAAATCGATGGCTATAATATTGTCGGTGGCACAAAAGATGTGAACAATAAACAATGCGAACTGCCTGAAACTTTATAAAGCCTCTCTGCCAACAACATACTCAATGTGAGCAAGAAGAGAGAGAGAGAGAGAGAGAAAGAGAGAGGCAGGGAAGGCATGCAACGCGAGCGACTTTATGCATTGCAGGGGCGCGAGTGCAGCCTAAAGTGGGTGGGTGTGTGGTGGGGGAGGTGGTGTATTCCAGCCAGGAATAAATTGCATGCAATCGCGCTGCTTTCAAAGAAGAAACAAACGAAGCAGCGGGCAAAAGAAGCCAACACAAATAAAAACTGCAAGAATGAAGGGGTCGCTTTGGCACACCGAAGACTGCATACCCTTGCAGACATTGCAATTAATCGGCTTACATCTAATTGTTCGCAATTCGAATTAGTTGCATTCTTTTCTTGCTTTCTTTTTGTCGGTTTATTAAAAAGTAAAGCAAATATTTCGTTGCAAATAACATTTTTTTCGTTTTTTATGCCCGTTTCAGCTATGATTGCTAACTGAATCTGCTACATTTTTTTCGATTTGTATATCTATATTTAAAAAAACTCTTTTGAGTTTTGAGTTTGATCGGTGAAGAGTAAAATTGACAGACAAGGACAAATCTTTTGACAGGATATTAACACTTTGCAAGCATTTATGCCCAGTTTCACCAGATGCGACAGATGAACATGGCTGATCACGAATATGGCTATACACTTTATGAGGGTGGGAGACATCGTCTTCAGTGCGCTACACATTTCATTAGGGGATTATTATACCAGCCTCCAGAAGGGTATACAAATAAGCGTCAATCGTTTGGCTTCATTGCTCAAAAGGCCGCCCAGGTCCAGAGACTGAATTGCCGCCAACACACTCCACACACCCCGCACCAACACCTCGACACAGACCACTCCACGCTGAGCATGTTTAGGGTGCGCAGCAGCAGCAGTATAAACGAAGCCCCAGCAGCAGCAACCACAGCGATGACGACGCTAACGCTGACGTTGACGTTGACGCTGACGACGACGCCGTCGTTGACGTTGTCAACATAAACTGCTTCTTCTCTCCGGCTTGCTGCTTCTCTGTTTCTTTTTGGGTTTCGCGTGCCAAAACTGCTGGCATCAGTAGGTGTGTTCGGGGGTGGGGATGAGGCTGGGAGTGGAAGGTTGTTGTTGGTTGGTGCTGTAGGAGCCGCCGCTGCGGCCGCTCCTCTGAGCGCTGCATTTTTCAGGCGTTGACAAATTTTGAGCCCAAAACAAAACACAAAATAAGCGATGCGATGCAATTGTGGGATGGAGGAGGGACCGGAGATGAGGGGGTGGAAGTATGTGCAATAATCGAAAAATGTCGGCAGCGATGAATTGCTGCAGTAGCAGCAGCAGCAGTGGAGCAGGGGGCAGGAATGGGAAAGTTAGCGAGGGATGCATCGCGTCGAATCTGTGGTTGTAGTTGTAGCTGTAGTCTCGAGCCGCCCCCAACGAGTGGCATGAAATTTAAAGCAGGCGGAAGAAAACAAAACAGAAACTAAAGCGAAAAAAAAATTGAAATATTTTGAATATTTTCACGTGCATTTGCATAAGCGGCGGCAAGTGGGGGGAGTGCTTGGGCGTGAATCGGCTGACGGGTGGCGGGGGACTTTGGGGATGGGAGGACGTCAACGAACGTGTCGCATTGCCAGGTATGAGGCTGCTGCTACAGTCGCTTCAAGTGCAGCAGAAGCAGCAGAAGCAACAACAACGCGGCGCATAAAGCTTTTGGCAATTTGCCTTCAAATCGGTTTTTTCCGCGACCTCCACCCCTCCCCTCCTTTTGAGGGGACAGAGAGCTGTGGTGAGTGCTTTTGGCAAAAAGCAACCGTTGAACAAAAGCAACAGCAGCAGCCTTGAGCGTTTAGCCAAAATGCAACCAAAAGCATTTAAAGCTTAAACTCACCACAGCTCCAAAACGATATATACACACATAATATACTATATAACATAAAATATATACGTGTAGCTATTTAATTCAGGATTTATGATTTTTCAAATCAAGCTGTCTATTTTATTATACATTTGAATAAGAATAAATTTCTTCAAAAAGCGCAATTTTATTAAAAAAAAAAACATATATATATGTATATATATATATATATATATATACTATTTATAAATATGTAAATACATGCATACATCAAAATTCAATGCCAGAAAAACAAGTTTACATTTTTTTTTTTTTTGCAATAATAAATTATGCTGGCTTCAATTTTTACAGCGACTACTGTGGAGCCTAGTTCTGTTAAAGCTGCATGCAACATTTTCTATTTCTGGATCAACCAAGTATCAAACTATTAATATATGTCATACATATATTTGAGATATTGATATATTAACATTATTTCTTACAATCATTTTTACAGTATGTACATTTAGCTAACATGGTCAACTTCTCTCTCTCTCTCTCTCTCTCTCATCTCTCACTTTAAAGCTGCCTCTGCTTGGAGCTGTGCTGACATGCAACCGCAAAACCTGTGCAACACACGCTGAGGAGACAACAAACAACAAGGAACCAGCAACAAGCAACGTGCACCCAAGAAAAACAGCCGCAGCAGCAACTGCAACTGAGTCGCAATCCTACCGACAGCCGCAGCAGCAACACAAATGTTACCTGTTCTACACACACACACAGACACATGTGCATATATGTGTGGCTAACCTGGGTTGCCAGAGGCGGCCACTCATGCGCAGGCAGAACAAACCACAGACAAAATGGCAAAGCAGCCAGGGTTTGAGCAAGAAAGCAGTTCTTCATTTCATCTGCACAGTAACAGAGAGAGACAGAAAGATATATATATATATAAATATATATACATATATACATATATATATATATATATATATATATATATGTATATATACTGTGATCAGATTGACAATTTATACTGAATGAAATATATCCCATAATGGCCAATATATAATTCGCTTTTCTTCGCTGATACTGATATTTTCAAATTGAATTCAGCTTGAAAACGGAATTCGAGCTGAATTCAAGAGTTCACAGCTGCAGCTGCAGCATTCTCTCGAATTGCCTTTTTTATGCGTGTGTGTATGTGTGTGCCACTTGCTACATGCAACATGGCCCGGGAGCTGCACAACAGCAATAAAAACAGCGCAGAATTAATTCAAGAGTGCTCCTCATTAACATCACACACAATCTGACAACGATGATGCTGATGTTGATGTTGCTGCTGATGATGATGATGATGATGATGATGATGATGATGATGATGATGGTGATGATGTTGATGATGTTGATGATGCCCCGCAGGCCAAGCACACAACTCGTTCAACTTCACATGACGATAGCGATGAAGAATGTTGTTGTGGTTGCTGTTGCTTTTGCCATTGTCTTTGGGCCAAAACATGCGTAGTCTACGGTTTGTTGTTTTTGTTGCAGATGCTGTTGTATATGTTGCATGTTGTATGTTGCGTGTTGTATCTTGAATGTTGTAGCTTGAATGTTGTATGTTGCATGTTGTAATGGTTGTAATGGTAATGCTAAATTATTTAAAATGCAAAAGCAGCTCCGATCCATATATATATATATATATATATATATATATATTGCTGAGCAGGAGGAGGAAGCATGTGATACTGCTGCTGCAGGAATTCAAGGCATCCACTGCACATGGGCAACATCCGCAACAACAACAACAGCAACATCAAGAAACCGGATGTCTGCATATATTTTAGTAACTCTTGTTCTTCCAAGCTGGCTCCTCAACTACTGCTTTGGCTTGACTTGGACCCCCTTGGACCCCCATCCTTTCAATTATGCATATTCACTTCTTTTTTTTTAAGTCGACACAATCGAGACAGCATCTTTTTCTTCTTGATGCCAAAGCAGAGAGGATTTGTACATCAATTCGATGTCTTGTTCATCAACTTTTGTTTTTATTTTAAATCAAACTTATATTTTCGTAATGCAATTGCATTTTGCATAGAAAACTTGGATACGATTTGAAGCTGAATTAACATCACTGCCGATTCTGGGGATTTTCTTCTTTTAACGAGAATTTTCGTTTTCCTCGCACTTTTCTTCGAATGCGTTTCACATGAATTTAACGAGACGAGCCCCAACACGGAATATAAAAATAAAACATGCACACGTTAAAGTCTCACATTGTGTGCACTCCAAATACCAACAACAATAGCAACAACAACAACAACAGCATTTAGAACAAACTAAAGCAAAAGAAAACTGCAGCAAAAGTCAAATGCAAAGCAAAAAACAATTCCATCAACAACAATTGCTGTGGCACAATGTGGTTCAACATGTGCCACCAAATTGTTCACACCTCCACAACCACATCGAGCTCCATCACTTTGTGGACTCGCCCCCCTCCCCGCCGCAGCTCCCCCTGGCAACCGACTCTATGTCCACTTGAGACGCACACGTGCTTTGTTATTATTTTAATTACACAAATAAGAAAAAAAAAAAACAGTTGCACTTGCCACTGCAACTCGGACTGCGACAAAACTTCACCCGGATTTTATATTTATACTATATATTAAAGACATAAAATACTTGTAAAGCGCAAAACTGAATTTGGAGACGTATTCGAAATGTCTTTAAAATTTGTCTCGAATTTAGCGCTCGAATTGAAATGCCTCAAATCCAAAAGCAAAAGAAATTTGATAACTTCAAAAATTTCTTAGATTTGTAACTTTTGAAAATTATTGTTGGCTTTTGATAAAGTGAACAAATACTAAATATCAGTTTCGAGTTCAGAATTCAAGTGGTTATTTTTAAATAAACCAAACAAATAGTAAGAAAAATATGACTCGAGCGCTTATGCCACAAAAAAGAGGCATTGTTGCCCAGACCCGCAACCCGACGATTGTTGGGTATGAGGGCGACTCCTACTTCGTGTCGCACACATGTTGCACAAAATGAGAGTTGGGGGCGCGTTGAGGCGTTGACAACGCACACTGCACAACAACAACAATTTGCAACAGCGCTTCGAAATCGTTGGGGACAGCTGTTGGGGAGGGGGGGTGCAAAACTTAGCCCAACACATTTGGGAGAAGACAGCATTTTCTGCCAATTGTGCAGTGTGGAAGAAACTTGTTTTTCTCCTCACGCATACATTTTGCATACTCGATCAATTATCGATAACCGACAGCGTGCACACATGGCGAATTGTTGGCTTTGAATATATATGCCATTCATAAGGATATTATGTAAGTTCAGCTTTATTTATCTTTACTTTAGATTTGAGTAAAAATGAGTGTTTATTTTTTAATTACAAGCATTAACCATAATTTATGTAAATAGAAATATGTAATTAACGCTTAAGCTTCGAATTTTTTTATGTGGGATTTATTTCCTTCGGCTCGATCGATACACTCACTGTTAATATATAAAATCTCGATAACATCGCGACATTTGGCTCACTGCTGCACTGATGCAATTCTATATAATATATATAATTAATATATATACATATATACGTGCACCGTAACATCGCATTCCACTGTCCCACTGCCACTTCTCACAACGTGCCACACGCCACACTATGCATTCATTTCTATGCGGCTTGTTTTTGCTTCTTCTCATTTTTTTTGTGGTCTTTTTTTCGCGTATGTATTTGTCAGCTTCTCGAGAGAAGCGCGCGCAAAAGTCAGACAAAAAGACCCCAAGAAGCAGCTAAATATATATAAAAATAATTTCGAGCTAAACCGAACCCAACTGAACTGATGAAAAAAAAACCATGCAACGCTAGACAATTGAAAAAGCGCTACGAAAATGAAACAAGCCAAAATGATAATAGGCACATTTTACAATAAATCAGCTAAAGAAAATGTTTTTTTTTCGCTTTTCGTATTTTCGGTTCTTGCTCGTAATTCGGTTTTGCGGTTGCCAAGTTGTGGTTTTTACTTTTTATTTTTTTTTATATATTTTTTGCATTAGGTCTGGGAATTAGAACTGAGCGTGAAGCTCACACCATTAGACACAAAGCGCTTACGAGCCGAGCTGATCTTGCAGATATCTAAAGATATTTTGAGGAGCTGTGGAAATGGCACTCAAATAATAACTGCACTTATAAACTTGAGAGTTTCCCAAGCAGTAAAAGGAAAAAACTTTTCTTTTAACGAATTAAGCCAAATTTTCACACAAAACGTGGAATGTAAAGAATTTTGGAAAGAATACACAAATTTCCTACGATCACCAATATTTTGTGTGTTTATTTATTAAATGTAAACAAATAGACTAATCGCAATCTACGAACTTTAGAAGATTGAAATTTCAAACAATTTGGATATTTAGAAACGCAAAATCGAATTAAATACATTAAAAATAGTTAGCTTAAAATAAATAATAAATAATAAAATAAATAATATAAAATATCAATTTATTATATTTTTAAAAACAATAAAATATCAAATATAACACAAAAAATCTTATTATTCAGAACGGAATTTTCACTAGACACGTTTGCGGTTCCGTAATCTGATTATTAATGTTAAGTGCATTTCAAATGTGGGTTAAGATCTTATCAATGATACAAACACGAGCTCATATCGCTTGGAATTGTTCTTATCTCATGTTGTCAGCGCTGTTTGATTGATTTCAATTGGTAAGCTGGCAAGCCAACAAAAGTCATTTTCATATCGTAACACATAAAAGTTCAGATATGGCCACATTTCCGGCTACTCAAAGTAGAGCAATGAATTGCACACACCAAAAATAAATAAATAAAGAAAAATCAATAATATAAAAACTGTAAAAAAATAAAAATAAACGTCCAAAATTTTCGATATAATGGAATTGAATCAACAAATATGATATAAGATTACAATGCGTTGGCGCAAATGCCAAAAATTGAATATAAATCACGAATTCGCAGCACGAGTGAGTCCCACAACACACACACACACAAACACACACACACACAGATGTGTATATCGAGTGAGTGCTCATTATCAACGTATGCTGCTATCGAATCGGCAACTAATCGAAACAAATCAAATAACTTGGCCACCGTAACCATAAAGACATTAATCAGCCCGTTGTAGACGCTCAAAAAGACATCAGCGACTTTTTGCCAGCCTTTTTTTTTAATTAGTTATAACATGTCCGCAAGGCGTGGCAGGGCGGGAGTGGAAGAAGGAGTGATGGAGGAAGGGATAATGTTCATGTTAAACTTAATGGTAATGTCTTGATGCTGATGATGATTATGCGAATGGCTTTCAGTTTTTTTGTGTATTTATTTTTTCATATTTTTGGCTACATGTGATTTTCACTTTCTTTTCGCAAATGGAGTTAAAAACACGTTGAAAGCGACACAATAGATCAGCAGATCACAAAAGGCAATGCTATTCATAGATGATATCATTTTATTGCATATATTATTATTACAGCGCGAAACGGGCCATAAATAATGATTATCTACTTTTATTGTTCCCAATTCGAATCTTTTAAAGTATTTTTCGATTGAATTATTTAATTGGCACTAAAACGAATAATTATCCAATTATCAAATCCATAATTGGCAAGCTGAAAAGCTCGGCAATTTATATGTTACACACAAAATATCACAAAATATTGATATTTAAATATATTACAGTTAATGAATGGCTAAAACAATAAACACCCAAAGTTGACTCTCAATAAATCTTCATAAAAAACATTTAATTTATTTAAGGCTGCAATATTAATAGCAATTGTTTACTAAAGGAAATAAAATGATTAGATAGTTAATAAATCGAATATGAAACCCGACCAGATAATTAACGAGTAGATTAACTAATCCATATATAATACATAACAAGGGATAATAAATATCTGTCTTAGCAGCAATTTGATAAATCGAGCTTTGTCGCTGCTTAATTAAAGTTTATTCTAAAAACGAAAACTGTCATTCTGCCATATTTAACTTAACATCCAAATCTGTCTCTCCTATGCATTGCATGTGTGTATCTGTGTGTATCTGTGTGTGTATCTGTGTGTGTATAAACGTATCTATGTATGCATCAGCATAGCTGCTAAAACTTTAAGAGGACCAAAACAGCAGTTTTGCATTCACAATTGAAAGAGTGCAGGTGAAAAAGGTTCCAATCACAAAATGAATAAGGTGACCGTAAAACACGACAAACAACAAATATAGGGTAGAAATGCAGACGACCGAATAACACATAAAAAACGGAATAAAAAAAAAAACATACGTCCAATATAACAACAACAAATGAAAAAAGGAAAAGAAAACAGAAGAGAAGAAAAGAAAACAAAACGACAGACAAGCAAAGCACAACGGGAACAAGAATGAATTAACAGCAATTATTTGTATTTCGATTAGGGAACGAATATCCGTTTGAAGCCGGCGCTGAGCACATGCTTCCCCCTAATCCCTACAGGAAGAGCGATAAAGAGGTAGATCGAAAGATAGAGCATGTGTGTGCGGGTGTGTTAGTAGATATATATATAAATATATGATACCTATATGAGAAAAATACCGTCAAACTCCCGCTACTGCTGCTCTCTTTATATCTGCATTAATCCGATTCATTGTCGACCATGCCCTTTGCCCCTTTTGCCTACAAGTGCTAATTCAATTAGCGGCTCTGCTGGCAGGCAAAGAAAATTCTCTTCGACTTACATCTCTCGCATACAAATGTATGTATCATAAATAATTCATAAGCCTATACATAAAGCCATATGTATGCACTTCAATATATCCTTTTTGTTAAATATTATTTCCTTTATTTTCGATTATTTCAATTTAAATTGGAACATAATAACTTTTCATTTAGTTTGTAATTTTTGTCATAATTATTTATTTTATTTTTATTTTTCAATGTATTATTGTCTCCTCCATTATTATTACATCATTTTTTGTATGGCATTCGCCGACTTGGTTTATTTCCTCTGTAAATATTCCTATCCCAGAAATCTAATGGAATACCATTATTAGCCACTGTAAAATTACATGATGATTGAATAATTAATTTGCCAAATTAAGTACTTGGTTGGGTACGAACCTACAGGAAACTCTCAGAACCAAAAAATTAGAATAGTTTACAGCTTAAATCAGCACAGCTTCATTGAGATTTATAAACGCACAAAAAAAAACAGAAAAGGATGAATCGAGAGCAAAGCAAAGCAAAGCAAAGCAAACCAAAGCAGGCCAAAAATAAAAGAGAAGCAGGCAAAGGGGACAATGCCAATAAATCTATGCGTACCTATGTAGGTATATATATAAAAATATATATACATATGTGGGCATATTATATGTAAAAAGCTAACTGCAATAGCATTATCATGTTGCATGTCTTTGCCATGTTGCATTGGTTCTTTTTAGCTTTTTAGCTCATTATGTCAGCGTTTTTTTTTTTATGGCGCCGCACTTTAGCCACACCTTACAATAGATATATGTGTGTTTGTATGTTTGTATCATGTCCAGAAATATGATGTCCAATATTTGCATTGATTTACATATAAATATGAGTGAATGATTTTATTTCTTTTTTTTTACTTATGTCACACTATTTTTGCAACTTTCCCAAGCAAAAGCAAAACAAAAGTCTTTCGTTTTCTCTAGATATATTTGCATGGAGGTCGAGTTCTACAAAAAAAAGGTAGAAATATACACAAAATGGGAACAGATCAGCATATATTGAATCGAAATGTCAGTTTTAATATCGTTTCTCACTTTTCAATAGAGAATTATTGCAATATATCAAAGAAGAGAAAGAAGAAAAAAAGAAATTTGCATTTTTATTTATTCATTTAACATTCCAATAGTAGAATTCTTGCACAGAGAAAGTAAATCAATCACACATACAACCTTTCCAACCGTTGAGAATCATTTTACAGTTGTATTTTCTAGGATCAAATGAGTTCTTCATTTAAATTTATTACTGATCCATATGCATGTACACACACACACATACACACATCTATGTCTATATATATGGGATGAGTCAATCGAATTATAAAACTTTCCCGAGTTGAAATTAATTTCTGCACACAATTTTCATTCGGAGAGAAGAAGAAGAAGACGAAGAACTGCCAACGTTATTTACACACGCTGTTCGTCGGCGTCTCCTTTTACTTGATTCTCCTCTTACTTGGTATTTTTTTTTTTCACTCTATTCACATTTTTCCTGCTGCCCACACAAACAAACAAACTGAAAGAACAACACCAACAACAGCAGCAAACATTTGCGCAGGCCATGTGTATGTGTATGTGTGTAGTCTGCGCTCACCTTTTGCTTCGTCTGTAAACTGCTGTCTC
This sequence comes from Drosophila nr. medialis 2 BK-2023a, assembly GCA_035044325.1. Classification (NCBI taxonomy): domain Eukaryota; kingdom Metazoa; phylum Arthropoda; class Insecta; order Diptera; family Drosophilidae; genus Drosophila; species Drosophila nr. medialis 2 BK-2023a. The sequence goes on from JAWNMH010000364.1 coordinate 1,475,492, forward strand.
TGCTTCTGCTGCTGCTTTTTCTTATTCTTCTTCTTCTTCGCTTTCTGCTTCTTCTTCTTCTAATTCTTGCACAGCGATCGGAGTTGCGGCTGCTCCTGTTGCGCTTGCTCTGCCGACGTCGCCGCCTCTAACACACAGAGGCCGCAGCAGCAACAAGAAGAACAACAGCAAAAGGAACTGAGCAGCTGCTGATGATGCTGTTGATCAGAGGAGGAAGATAGACGTAGACGCTGGCGTCGCTACTGCTGTGCGTAGAAGCAGAATTTGTTTGTTTTCCGTTGTTGTTGTTGTTGTTGGTGGTGTATCGGCTGCTGCTTTAGCTGAAGCTGCTCGTGTTGTTGTTGTTGTTGTGTGGAATCCGGTTTTAAATTTCTTTGGACTTGGTATTTTTTCTTATTTCTGCTTGTACATCAAAAATTTGTTTTTGCTGCCTTGGCTTTTCCTTTTTACACGCTTCACACATACATACCGATCTACTGAGACGTGCGTGTGTGTGTAGCAAAAACAGCAGCAAATGCACTTGATTTTTGATATGAAAAAAAAAAAAAAATATTTCACAATTTTGGGTGGTTTAATATTTGTCCTGCTGGCCACACGGACCCCAAATAATGTTTGGGCCAATTTCTATGATGCTTTCAATTGCTTAAGCGCCAAACAACAAACAAAGACAATGAGCGAATCACGCGCGCAAAACTAACAGCAAAATATTTACGCAAACTGTGAACCGTTTTACAAAATGCTAAAATACACGGCGGCTGCGGACGTGAAATGCGCACGTTCGATTTGAATGCCGGCAAAAGACTAACAGCATGGTCTAACAGCCATCCGTTAAGTTGACGACGCGCTGTTAAATCAACAGACTCACTTAGCAGCGCTGTTGTTGCAACATGTTGCTGGGACCGTTTGCACAGTGGTGTGTACGCATGACCAAAAATTAACAAAGCAAATAATTTTATTACATTGTCGGACATTAACGAATCTTTTTTAATGGCTTGAAAGTGTCACTGTTATTTCCACTAATTGCCTGCACTGTGTAAATGCTTAAAGGCTGTTTAACATATATCTTATTAACTTGTAAGTCGATTCTTGTTAATACGATGCGCATTGCTGAATGTAAAATAATTTCCTGCATCTTATTGTTCTGTGAGATAATCAGATATTTAGACAATTACTTTGCACTTGAGAATAAATGAATACTGGAATGTTCCCACAACCAGTTGTTAAAACTCTTACATATAAAAACTCGTCGCAATAGTCAGGTTGGAAATAGTTTAATGCGAAATCCTCTTACTACAATGACGCATATATAACATTCCACGGTGCGGCATACAATATATTGAAAGACGCATGCGCGCATGTCGATGAGTTTTGTCGAACATGGAACATGTTTGACCTGTAAAGTAACAGGTGTTTACAGCATTGCGTCTGAGTATATGCACACACACACTCACACATGTTTCTACACACTTGTATGGTAAACATTGAACCTTAACACTCAATGCAAATTCATTGCAGGTATGTTCTTATCTATGTATGAATGTGTGTATGTTGTACATAAGTGCGTAAGCACTAATGAAATTCGTTAAGCTCCCGATCCTAAGAAACAAAAGTATTAATCATTGAAATGGTGTGTGCGAGCGAGATGCCATATGACAGTGTCTGTGTGGAAGAGTAGTCTGTGTATATGTTAAAATAAATTTATATGAATATATATGTGTGTGTGAAACTATTAATGATCAGCTCGGGGCGCGTTGCTCGGTGCGATGAGCATTTACCCAGCATTTTAATGAGTGGATGTCGCATGTTTATTTCTTGTTTTTTTTTTTTTGCACTTGACTTTGAGCATTTGAATAGACATGGGCAATATCGAAAGCAGTGGCCGGGGGTGCGGTATATTGTGTAAGTAATAGGTGTTGTTGTTGTTGTTGTTGTTGCTGCTGTTAGTGCTGGAAAATTCATTTAAATGTAGTTGTGCTCTTGACTGATTGCTGACCTTGAGAACGGCCCAAGCTTCAATGTCAAGCAGAGCCAGGCGAATTTTTCGTTATTTGCCTTGCGCTTCAGTTATTTGCAGTGCAGTTATTGCTTCTTCTTCTTCTTTTCTTCTTCTTCTTTGTGCTGCCTTATTATACCCTATACCATGTACGCAAATGGGGTGTAAGCTGTTAATTTAAGGAACTTATGAATACGTTTTAGAAGCGGAAGAAGACCCTAAAAACAAATAACATCATTTCATTCACCGTTTTCAGTTTATTTAAACTTAATTTGAATAAAAAAATAAAATTTTATATTATGATACAAGAAGAAAATAGAGGAAACAAAAACCATTTTACAAATGTGCACTTATAATTATGAAAATTATAAATAAATAAACGATTTCCATGAAGAATGTGTGAGATGAGTGTAAGAGCAGTTTCAACATTATTTTTATATGGAATAATAAACAAAATATATTACAAATATACATACGAAAATTGACAAAACTAATGGTTTGTTTTGTCATTCATAAACAAACTTGACATTTGATTGGTCGCACAGAGAGCAGATGCTGTTTCAAGAGATATATGTAAAAAGCTCGTGGTTAATCTGAGTCGACGATACAGATCAGTGATTAGAAGCTCAACGTAAGGCTCAGCACATGTTTTTATTAGTCAAATATATTGGCTAATTCGTAGCTGAAATACAGGGTATCGCGTAGTCCACAACTCGTAAAAAACTGTTTTTTTTCTTCTTATCTTTGCTATCGAGTTGCGCAAACTCAAATTAAACTTGAGTTGAACAATTGGCAGCTGGTTGACATTTATTTGGCAGGCTGCAACAGGCGTCGAAATGCACTTGCCACATTTTTGCAAGTTGGTGACCGAAATTGAGTGCAAAGCGTTGTCAATGCAGGCGGCAGTCAATCAAAAGTTTTCAGAGCTTTACTCACACATAAGCACACATATATCGGCATCGAACCGTTATGTCCTTGTGTAAAGTTTATCAGTAGATATGCATGAAAGTATGTGTGTATGTATGTTTGAATGTATGCGTGTATGGAAGTATGGTAAGCATGTCGTCTCATTAACATCAGACGCATTAGCATTTCGATGCAGCCTAGAGAGTCACCCTTTGTACACAACAGGCACAAGCACAAGCACAGTTACATTTTAGTACTCTGCTTCTTCTTCGATGCTTGAGTTGTGTGTGTCTCTCTCTCTCTTTCTGTCTCATGATAAATCTTATGGCGCTTCGGCTGAACGCACGAAGTTTCAATTAAGACTCAAGAACAAGCTACGCAAGCTGCGACGCAAGCAGCGACGCAGTGCGTCATGCTACGCTTGCTAGAGTTATTAAAAGCAGCAGCAACAACAACAAACAACAACAAACAGCAAACAATAAGTCAACAAGCCAAAGAAGCGTCGAAGAGTAAACACAACAACAACAGCAACAATAACCAGAAGAAAAGTTTGAGCCGGCACCAAAACTCAGCAAATCACGTTAATCAGTCCCAGCGCCAAAGTTCTTACGCGAGGAGTATGTGAGGACGGCGTGAGGGGGGAGGGGCAGGGTAGGTTATAGTTAAATCATTTGGGGCCAAAGTCTGTTCTGTCGTTGGCTGCAGCGGTAATGAAGTGCAGCGAGGCGAGGCAAAGTCAAAGTCAAGCGAGAAAGAGAACGAAAAGCAGAGCGCAAAAAAGAGCGAGGCGATCTACAAATCATGAGATATCCCAGCAGCGAAAATACACCATTACGAATTCGATTCGTAATCTATCCTTTGTCTTACTTTTCCATAAGCCTGTAAAGCAGAAAGTATGCGTTGCCTAAAGCTTTTTATGAGCTTTACAGTTTCGCGCACCTTTCGTGGAGGGATCTTAAACGGAATGATATACGAGTGGTTTTTTAGCAGATTTATTCAAAATATATATACAATATGATGACTTATTCCAGAAAATATAACAATTTAAATATAAACCTATAAATATATTTTATTTTTCACTATACACATTGCAAACCGATAAAAACAAAAACTAGAATAAGCAGAGCTTTGAAAATGGTATTAAATATGAGAAACGAATATATATAAGAAATATGTAATAAGATATTGGCGAACAGCTTCAGAAGTTTCAGCATGCAACTCTGCATACAAAAGCACTACTCGGTAATTAATTACATTGAATGCAAACAGAATGCATTCGGTAATCATGTGGGTCCATTCACTAGTTCGCTACTGGGTGTGCTTGACAGACATACAAGAAGAAGAGCAGATGCAGAAAGAAAGAAAAAAAGCGCTAAAATTGACTTTGACTTCCAGCTTGATGTTGCGCTTTTGGTTTTGGTTTTGCTTTTGGTTTTGCTTTCGTTTCCAGCCGCGTGTATGCAAATTAAAGATAGATGGCAAAGATTTGCCAGTTAGTAGTACTTAGCCCTGTGAGAGACGTCACCTGCTTAATGATTGTGATGTAATATTTCTGATATGATCGCCACACGCATTTGAAGTGCGCTGTGGTGTCGATAGCGATTTTTATGAAGCACATTTCTCATTCACTTTATCAGTTCTCCAGAAGCAAACAAGCTTCTTTTGATAATATTCACAACAGAATTTTACCTCGAACTAACTTATGTAACTCTTCAAAGCAAAGTTAAAATGCACTTTCTGCTAAAGGTCTGTATTAATAATTGTTATATTATTTGTCTATAAGTGTATTCAAAGTTTATTTCAGTAAATGAAATGTGCTTAAAGGAGAAATTTAAGCTTAAAGTTGCTTCAAATGTTGGCCAGGGTTAAATAGCCTTATTATTCAGAAAATATTTTCTGCTTCTCCTTTCTCAAATTCAGGGTTAATTTGGATAACATTTTGAAAAAATATGTCTAATTTAATTGTTGTTTTTTTTAATTAAAATAATAATAAAGTCATAAATTTTGATTCACATAACTATGCTGCTTGCAATAATTTGTTGGACTTCATTGGAGATAGTTAAAAGGAAGACAAAACTTACTCGTAACTGGCAGTTGGTTAAACTAACGTGGAGGAAACGAGTAAGTCCGGCGGACATACTAAACTGCCAATTAGGTTAGGAGGCCATAAAGAATATGGTCCTGAAACAGAGAAAAAACATAAACGATTGGTTCTAACAAAGAGACTTCAACTTATTGGCTAGTTGCCAGCCAGCCAGGTATTAATGAAGATGCTTTAGTCGAGACCTGGCAATTTACCTATGTGCGGGCCTCTTGGCTGTTCTCCTTTGTCTCTTGCCTCTTGTCTGTCGTCTACATGCACCGCCCCAGATAAATTGTTCATCGTTCCTTCCTTCCCTCATTTTGATTTTTTACTTTTTTTGCACTGTCGCGTTGACAGCTATAATTACTTTAATGATGATTTCAGCCCCGGTCGACTGGGAGGGGTGGCATTGTTATACAGGCTTTTGTTTGTGCGCGTTTAAAATGCAATTATATATGCATTTAATAATACTCATTGCATACTTTGCGGGGAGATGGCTCACTATCTAGCCACTGCAGCTGCAGCACCACCACCACCACCAGCAGCAGCAACACCAGCAGCAGCAGCATCAGCAGAAGCCGCTTCTGGAGATTAATTCAATTGAAGTGCGACGTTAAATCGAATTTAAACGGCTCACGCGGCGTATGTGCAATATTGAGCACAGCTTAATGCGCAAAATCGACGAAACATATAATGTACTCATAAACTTGTTTGTACATATATATGTATATATAATATATATATTTGTGTTGTGTCTGCAGCACAATGCAATGCCACGGAATATTCATCAATATAATATATTAAGCAAATTAATGGGATAATTGTGAATTTATTACATATATCGGATATGTTTAAGTTTGAATTAAAATGATTAATTTTGCAAGCCAATTGAACAAAGCTATTAATTAGAATTATTGATTTATATATCAGAGTGACAGCCTCCAATTAAGACAACAAAATAGAAGAAGAATATACCTTGACTGATCGGTAGAAGAAACTTGGCATTGCTGATTTGATCAACACTTTAATTTAAATCAAGTTTATAATAAAAAAGCATCTAAAGAAACCGGAGCCAAAATTATTTCTCTCATCCCAATAATGGTTTCGTAGTACTCAAAGATTGTGCGAATTAAATAATTTACTATGATCGATAACTGGCGTATACCCAGAAAACGAGTCTTACAAAAAAAAAAAACTAGAAAAATTTGCTTGTTAGGAAATAATTGCTAAATATTCGAAATATATGCAAAAAATAAGCGGAAATATTTCTGAAAAATACAAAAGCAAACGCAAACTTTTGGAAAATCTTTCCTAAAATTCCCAAAAACATATCATGAACGAAGAGCCTGGAAATTAGACTTATTATTTGTAAATTTTAAATAAAAATTTGTCCCTGGTTTTTAGAAAAATACTTTCTGAATAATACGATAAGCTAACCGTGGCGACGAAAGTATGAAGATCGGAAATCGGCCCAGTATATCAGTTGATAACAAGGATTAATCAGTTGGTCTGTATAAAATATATGTCAAGAATATAGTACATATATGTATATATACATATATATATTTATTTTTTGTTACTTAGTGCATAACATAGTAAATAAATAAGCATACTCACGCGCACACACACACATGACACAAACACACACACACACACATACTCTATGTAGTAGTATTTGTCTGAAGTTTGGTGAATTTTTGTTTAGTTTTTAAAACTATGCGAAAATTTGAAAAGTACGCAAAAAATAACAGCAGAAAAATTGTGAACCGACTTTAGGTAAATATGAATGTAAGTAGCGAATATCTTAGTTTACATATTTACAGGGCATCTGCTAGTTGAACAGTCTCGACTTGTCTTACTCCATTCCAGGCCATCACAGAATTCTGAACAGTTGGTCAATTCAATTAGGCTAATAAAGTAATTATCTGCTAAGAATCGTAGCTGTCAGCTGTGGATCCTGTGGATTGCATTGTGCACGGTGCTTTGCCCAACTTATGTGTGTGTGTGTGCGGGTGCCACGCCCACAGTTATGCCTACAATTATTCAATTAAAAAGTGCATGCCGCGCAATTAATATAATTTTCAACGAAAGCAATGAAACCGAGCTAAAACTTTTTCGGTCTGCCAGCTTAAAATGTGTGTATGTGTGTGTGTGTGTGTGTGTGAGAGGGAGAGAGGTGGACTTTCGAATAGTTTACCGTGTGTGTGTGTGTGACTGTGGGCGTGGCACTAGGCGGTCTGACAACGATGTTGGCAGCTGCATGGAAAAACTTGCAAAAGTTTTTAAGTGACTTCTAATAGCAAATTATGATGCAGCAAGAGGGAGGAGGTGGGGGTGGGAGAGGAGTGTTGTTGGAGCTTTGGGGTGGGGATTGGGAGGGGTTGGGGGGTTTAACCTAAGGAGCTCTTGGCTTCCGTTTAGAGGAAAGCGTTAAATTTTCAATGCAATAGCTGCGGTTGTGGCTGGGTCTGGCTTGGGCATGGGTCTGGGCTGGCGAGGAGTTAAAGAGGGGCTGAAAGGGGCGTGGCTGTTGGCATGGCAAAAGTTCGCGCTTCAAACTTGAACGATAACTTCATTGAAGTGATACTCACACCAGCACTCACACATACACACACACACAAAGTGTGAATGATCCAAACACGTACAGAGAGTGAAAGAGAGAGAGAGGAGGAGAAAGAGAGGGACAGAGAGACTTGCATAAACAGAGCGTACTTTTAACAAAGTTAGTTAGTTTCTTCCTTCCGCTTGCGGCTCACATGTGTATGTGTGTGTGTGTGGGTGTGTTGTGTACATGCGCCTTCTCATATAATGACAAAGTGCACTTTGACATTATCATCAGCAGCGCTTGTCGCCGTCGCTGTCATCAAGTTGGCAGCAGGCAGTCAAAATTTCTTGCAGCCTCCCAGCACCCCCCTCCACCCCTATACCACCCTCCCACCACCCCAACGACACCCCCCACAAAAAGTTGAGCGTTTAATGAATTATGCGTACATTGATAAAAATTTTTTGGTTAGTTTTTGGCCACCCAAACTTGTAGATTACAATGCGATGCATAGGCTAACGGTACGCCCACAAGCAGACGCCAACGCCCACGCCCACGCCCACAGACACGCCCACGCAGCCCAACAATAATCTGCAAGAATATGAAAGTTTTTGCACTTTTAATAAGGCCACGTTGATTATGTTGAATTCGAGAATGTTTCCGCGTGCTGTTTCCCTCACAACTCCGACGGCGACAAATGTCAAAAAGTCGTCAGCCAACTAAAAAGTTTCGCAAGACGGCCAAAAAGCGTTACCAAAAATGTTCGCAGCACACCCCAAAAATGAGCCACATGGAAGAGTGACAAAAATGGGAATTAAATCAGCACATTTCCACACATATGTATAAAGTTTTTAAAATACTCCACAAAAAAATATAGCCTTTGCAATTGGCAGTCTACTAGCAGTGAAATTATGTGGTGCATGCAACGAACAGAGTTCAAGCTAGTTAAAAATATTAAGATCCTAGGTGAATATAAAATGATTTTTGATTTTGATATATACAAAAAAATAAATAAATCGAAATAAAATACAACACAAAACGAAGAAACTTAAGCTAAACAAATATGCACAAAAATATTAGTGCAAATGCATACTGATATTTGACACAACGAATAGGGTATTTCGGGACAATAATACCCTCTTTAAAACTGTTCAACAGTTAAACCAATCTAATTTAAGTAAGTTTACAAATCAGGCCTAAGAACTTCAAAATTGAAAATCGAGTGCCAGCTCGCACACGAAAGAGAAGGATAGAGTATGCAATATTGCTGCTATTTTCGCACACGTGGCACAATTCTTTACCTGCTCCGATGCACACTCATAAACGGCTGGGTCTCTATTCTATTGGAGAATATGTCGCAAAGAAGACAAGTGAAGCATTGACTGCTCGGTTCGCCAGCCTGCAAGATATTGCGACGCGCTGCTTTCCAGACCCGAAGCTGCTGAAGTAGCCGAAGTTGGTCACCCGACCGCAGATTTGTTTGCAATCAACTTTTTGTCGATTTGCCGCCTCCATCTGTTGTCTGTTTAGTGCAATACTAAGACTGTAACATAACATGTTATGTTATGGACTTAACATTGATATCGATGTCTATCGATGTTAATTGTGGGATCAGCAATTTGAAGAGGAAGAAGAAGAGAAGCGTCGTTGTGATAAAAGGAGGGTGAACGAAGGTCGACACATTTGTCCAAAGTTGTCAGAACAGATCAGTTAGCGCATATATCAGGGATGTGGGTCGACAGTACACTCAGAAAATATCGAACTGAAATTTAGAAAACCTTTGGCGCCACCTTAATATTCAGAAAGCATATTTTGCTCACTATTTTACATTTATCATAAATCATAAATTTCATACTTTTAATTGTTTATAATTTTATTTTGAATTGTTTTGCTCTAAAATCGAATAATAGCAGTTTTGGACTGTTTGTAGTCCATATTAAGTAAATTAAAAACAAAAATATTTATTTTTTTTATTTATTTATTTCTAAATAATAGAAAACTTCTAAAAAATAGGAGCAATGCCATTCTAATTTAAAAACGTCGTTTTTTTTTTTTTTTGTATTTTGTTCATAAAACTAGATAATTTTTCTAGTGTGATTTTAGGACGATTTTCTAAAGTGTAGTCACTAGCCACTCAGGGCCACTATCAGTGACGCATCTGACATATGTATCAGCTACGTGACGTTGCTTCTGTCGTTTTGTCGGTTGTCGTCTGTCGTTTGTCGCATTGCTCATATGCCGCATTGTCCAAACGGACACGTTTCTTGTTATCGTCACCGACACCGTCGCCCGTCGCCCGTCGCCCGTTGCCCGTACCCGTTTGGAGCTCATAAAGTGTCGCGATATTCATAAAGATAAACTCCGCCCAGTCCGCCGTTTAAGCCCAAAACGTGCGTGCGTGAGTCTGGCTCCCCAATCGCCCACACCCCTGCCCCCACCCCACCACTTCGCCGCCTGCCACGACTGCGTGTTGCATGCGCTTGTTTGTGCGACTTTTATCGCCAGGCACTCGGACGAGCACGGCGTCCCACTGTTCTAGGCGGGGCAATTAAAATGCCCATTAGACTCCATTAAAAGGCCATTGGCTGTTGGCCACCTCCCAGACACATTGTCCGCCCGTTCGTTTAGTCCTCAATAGCATTTCCGACCATCAGCAATACAATTAGGAGCGTCCAACTTGCACCCTACAACTCACTTGTAGCATCACAACAACAACAACAACAACAACCGATTATTTTTCTGAATGAAATGCTAAAATGCTTAACGAGCCTACAAATTGCATTTAATTAGCAAATATTTGTTGACAACATTGACTAATTTAGAACCAGTTTCAAGATGTTAATTTCTAAGCCAATATTGTGAATTTATTATTTGTATGCCTAATTAGGCATATATATATATCGTGCATAAGTCTGGACAAAACAACTTAGAGTGCTCCAATCGATAGAGCTTGGCTAGCCGATACCCTACTTTGATCATAATTGTAGATAGTGGTATAAGCTGATAGTTATCAAAATGGTCAATCAATTGTCCAGATATATCGGAAATCGATTTGTTTCGATATTTGGGGAACTGCGGGCAGTAAATGTACATCTTAGAATTAACATTCTTTTGGCAACTTGGTTAAACAGAAAAGATTTTTTTTCTTCATTTACACTGAGAAAAATATCCTTTTTACTTAGAAATGTTTTTTTTTCTTTTAGAAATAAAAATGAGTGCTGAAAAATACAAAATTTGTCAACCTTTGCCTGTCCGCTGCCATGCATACCCATCTGAATGCAAAATGAACAGGGTATCAGCGATCAGATGCAATGGTTTATGTAATATTAATGATCATGGTTACGGCCTAGCGGAGTATTTTGGAGGATGTCAACGGGGAAAACCTTGACGATTCTGGAGAGCAGCAGAAAGAGGCGATTGTTCAGTGTTATGCAACAGTGTTGCAACAGCATTGTTGCATTGCACAACAACTAGGCAAAAAGTGAACTCAACCCAAGCAAACCAAACCTAAGCACACAAACTAAGACACACTGAAAGACAGAAAGACAGAGAGACAGACACATCGTGGCCAGCTAAGTAACCATGTGGATGTGCACAGCAAGCAAACACTTTGACCCATACCCAAAACCCAAAACCCAGTAGCCAGAAGCGGTAGCTGACATCGAGTTGGAGTTTGGAGAGTTGGAGTCGGAGCTGGAGTTGAAGATGGTGATGGTGATGGTGATGGAGATGGCGTGGAAGATGGAGAGGCTGATGCGGCAACTGTTTTTCGGCGACTGACGCAACTTGTTTCCTGAATTAGGCATGGCGTAAAAAACATTTACTTGCGAGCGCCCGACAACTCCTCTTTCAAAATGGTATTACTTAATTATATTTATTCGACATGCCGCGACAAGAAGATTTGCAAGCTGTCATTGGGCCCAAGCCAGACCGTCCGACCACGCCCCCCCCTCCAATCTCCTTTTTCGAAATTACATGTGCTTCTGTTGCAAGCGCTGTTTGGGCTTCAATTGCTTTTTGGTTGCTTTTCGTTGTGTGAAACAAAGAGCGGATAGCGTTGGGGTAGGGTGGTGGGTAGGGGGAGTTAGTGGGCATGTTTGTGTGGAAGTAAGGTGGGGGGGGGGGGAAGGGTGCCACAACTCTGGTGGCAACTCTGCTCGTCGAGCGTTAATGGGCAAATTGAAAATCCATTTGCTGATTAATTTCTCACAATAGCGAATCTCTTGCCGAATTCACATTTACGTAAATGAACTTTTTGATTTTGCTTTTGATGTTGTTGTTGTTCTTGTTGTTGTTGTTGTTGTTGCTGTTACTGTTACTGTTGCTGTTACTTTTGGTATTGTAACTCTGGCAAGTTGAAGTAAAAGTTTGTTCGTTGTTTGTCGCCTCCGCTCTTTTCTTTTTTATGTATTTTTAAGTTGACAAAAATGTTTTTGCATTCGTTGCCAGTTTTCCAACTAAGCTCTTCTTCTTCTTCTTTTTATTGCTTGTTTTTTTTTTTGTACAATTTTCGCCATTTACATGGGAATATGTTATGGCAACTGCAATCGAGTGCGAGAAAACATATTTTCAAATAGTTTGGCCTAGGACTCCGGCTTGCACTCACACATACATTCAAAATTATTTATGTGTTTGTAACTGTGCAGAGGAGTTTTTTATTCGAAATGTGTGTGTGTTTTTTTTTAAGTCAAAAGATTCACAGCTTGAAGCTTGCAGCAGGCTTTAAGTTTTCTTTAAGCTTGCCACACTCAGCAAGAGAATTGTCTTGAAATTTTGAAACTAAATTATTCTTCTTTTATTATATTATATATAAATAATAATATTGCAAACAGTTAATTCATTTTATTTTTTAACTTAAGATTTATCTTAAATACAAGTGTTGAAATATAATAATACCTACAAAATTAAGTTGAAGTTTTCTGCTCGAAACTTAAGCTCAAGAGCAATGGAGGATCATAAAGCTATTGTATATGCTTAGGGTGGTCTTTAGACATTGCTTGTTAGCTGGACCATTGATGCCCCTTCTCTCTCTCTCTCTCTCTCTCTCTCTCTCTCTCTCTCTCTCTCTGTCTGTTTGGACTCTTTTCGCTTTGTAGCGTTTGCAACTGTTTGCCACTGAGTTTTTCTCGCCCGCCTAATCAAGTGTCCAAATCAGTAGCAGCCAGCTAGCTCAGCCTGTCAAGGACTTGAGGCATATACATTATTCAGAAGTTGGCGTTGTGCCTGTTGCCAAAACAGGACACGCATGATTTGAATTGTCTGCAAAAGTTTTGCTGCTTGAGTTTCAACTTTGCTTTGCACCTTGTGTGACGGCTATGCGCAGACTTTTAGCAACTTAAATTTTTTGTCTGCCAACGAAAGAAATACACATACACATGCATACATACATACACCACTGAATATACAAAGCTATACATATATGTATATATAAATATATTTTGGACTGTATATATATATATCTATATCTATATCTATACTCAGTGTATGCAAAATGCAAAAGTTTAGCTAGTAAATCTTTGCAAGTGGCACATAAACTTTGCCAAAGAAACTTTTTTCCACTTTTCCCGTGCAGAAATCTACAAAAAATGATACAGTGCCAAAGAATAAAAACATACACCAAAAAAAAAAAAACAAAAGAGCAGAAAATGTACTATAAAAAATAGCAGACTGAAAAGTATCTAAAAAAGTTTAACGCAGTTGAGTTATATATGAAAGAGCCCATAAATATTGGCATAGCAATTATACAATTATATATATATATCCTTGATCGAGTAACGTTTAGTCCTTCAGTTGCAAATGTTGGAGCGGTTTTTAAGGATGGCTGCTTTAAGGTCAATAATGTGCATGTGCCCTAAAATTTGACATCCCAGTTAGCAAATTTGCTTAATTTCTAGAACTAGTTTTTATCAAAAATTTATCGATTAAAATTAAAAAAAAATTCAAAGTTTTACAATCATCGATCGGTTACTTTTTGTGGCATGCCTGGGAAATATTTTCGAAACAATTACGTTTGCTTCTCAATTATAGACAATTGATCCGATTCCAGATTCGACAATTGTCCGTTTAATATTATACTCGGGGAGATCCAGCACTGCGACCAATAAGGTCTTTTGTGCCCCCTTTCTGAGCCTACAGCTCTACCATCAACCCCAGCTCCTGCACGAATGCCAGGATATTTGTTGGGTTGGGGGACTCAGGACATGCTACCCTAGGATGCTGCATCTCTTCCTAACTAAGGCAACGCATTCTGCCAGGATGTGCAATGAGGATTCCTCCTCGTGTCCACAAAACCTGCGTACCTCGCTGCTATAGATACCTAACCTGGTTGGGGACTTCTTCTGTCAATAGATCGTTGAGTATTCCGAGTCTGTTCTTTCCCATGGATATCAGTTGCTTAAACAATTGTCCGTTCAAAACTAAACTATTAATTACGAATACAATAACAAATGTAATATTTTTTATAATAATTTTTCAGAAGGTATATTGTGTCTTTCGACGAGTTCACATTGTCCAAAACACTTTACAGTTACCAGCCCCGAAACCTTTTACAAGCTCATAATAATATAATTTGTTTTTTCGAAGCTATTTGTGGGAATATGTAGTGCCATCTAATAAAATCAGGGCAATCATCTATTTGTTGTGCGCCTTCTCAATTACCCCCCCACACACGCACACACACCCCTCTCCCCCATCAACCCATGGTTAATAGCACTCTCTCTATTTAATAATGTGAACATCATTATTTCGAGCACAAGAGGCGTCGGCCTCGTTGATGCCGCCTGCATTGTGCAATTGCCCCCGCACCACAAAATCCAACCATCCACAAATACAAAATTAAATTGAGTAAACCCATCAGAGTCATAATTGAGCAGTGCTTCCTCAATGATGTGTCAAATTGCAGTTGCATTGTTGTTGTTGGTGTTGTTGTTGTTGTTGTGCTATTGGATTAATCAGCCAACAAATAAGCTGAACCGAGCGATTACAAATTGGTACACAAAATTGGTACAGATGAACTGAACCTGCCTGCCACGAACACTGGCACAGTCTCGAAATGATGATCATCGCTCTGATTTGGGAGATGCCTTGTAGCGTGTTGGCTGTTGCAATTGGGGAGCCGCCGATTAAATAACTTTAATTTTCTATGCACTTTTCGGTTGCAACGCTTTGACCGACTAACTAACTGACTGACTGACTGACTAACTGACTGACTGACTGACTGACTGTCTGACTAACTGACTAACTGACTGACTGACTGACTGGGCTGTGTTGTCATTTGCCTCACTCGTTAAAGATTCGTTTTTGGTCTTTGATGATCACTAGATCTTAATGACAGACGCAGACCTTGATGTCGACGGCGACGGCGACTGCGACGGTGACTGCGCCAGCGACTGCGACTTTTGTTGCAAAAGGTCTAAGTTTTTTGGCCCTTTTACGGTCGCGTCAGCACTTGAGGCGTTCGCTTTAGACTTGGCTTAATTGTGAGCACATTGGCCAAAGTGTTGCCACCAATTGCAACTGCAACACTTAATGGGGCACTGTTTTTAGGCATTTTCGATATTGCTGCAACCGAAAATGGCCTGCAGTAGCTGAAAATCGCTGTCAAAAAATCGAAACGGTCACGAAATCAATCGGTTGACGATCAATGCCCAATGGGGAAAATGCAATCAATTGACGGCACCATTATGAAAGTTGAACAATCCACAATCTGAACGATTATCAGCTGGACATTTGTTCTCATTATTTGTCATTGATTTCTTTGATTATACAGATTATATACGGAATTCTTAATAATTAATCGTATAATACGACTTGAGGACCACAAGCAAGTTGAAAATCTATTATGGCACTTGGATCACATCGAGTTATACAGTGTATATATATATCAATCAAAAGTATTATGTTAATTAATGAAATATATAATAAATCTAAGACTTTTGGTTAACGAGAATGGGTGTTGAGATCTTTATATATATACATATGTATATACAGATGCTTCATACAACATTGAAAAGAAATTTGCCATGGGCTGTTAGGCTTACCTGATAGGATCAGCAGATCTGAGGTTTAAAGTGGGTGTAAGAAGCAGCAGACACAAACTGCTCCATCTGTGGCCTTAGCTCCGGATCGGGAGACCAATGCTTCTTTTTCTTCTCACTGGCTTAGTCATCATGCTCTCCTGTGCGCAGAATGATAATGTTTCAAGTCCTTCGCCAATTGCCAAAATATATGCATAGATATCTTTTAGCTTGCGGCTTCCATTTGAGCTGGCTAAACTTATTTTCCGCTTGCAAATTAAAGAAAGATTTTTAATTACTTTTTGACAAAAATATCCGGCAACTCGAAATTCAAATATGTTAGCCTAAAAATAAAAAAAACTATAAACACTTGACCTACTACTTGACCTACAAATGTTTTTTCTTTGACCACACTTACAAGTGACTTCAACCACACTTACAACTGACTTCACTAGTGTATCTGAACTATTTCGAATACACTTTGGTAGAAGCGGGGCAAGTGAGCAATAAGTCGTTTAGTTTTATTTCGAATTTTAAATTGGCTAAATATACATATAATTATATTTTACTTAAAACAATTATTATTTAGTTTATAGTTTAGTATTTTTATTTTGTTATTTTAATTTAAAAAAAATAGTGTGAATTTAATCTACGCAAAGGTTGAACTGCAAATATCGATTGGTGGTTAAAATATGGAAATCGCCTTTAACTGAATTTCCGAAATACATTTTCATAATTTTCGAAAATCATATTTGTTTCCCGATGGCCACTGATAAGCGTAAATGTGAAAATCGGCTGCTAGTTTACATTCCAATAATGCCAATCGTTTACACGCCGGCAATTTAAGTGCATAAATCGCTTTGGCCAAAAACACGCGCGTTCGCATAATTTTCAATCTCCGCGCCAATAAAAAAAGGAGAATGCGACAGGATTGGGATTGGATGTGGGAATGTGATGGGGGGGGACTAAATTATGGCATTGGTTCCGGGGATTGCCAACGGCGCTTTTGTATATGGTGTGGCAGAAATTACATTTAAAATTGAACAGCAAACTCGCAGGCAACTCGCACATTTCGCAGCCACTTCAGGCGGCACTGGGACATTAGCACCTCGTCTCGCAAGAGCAGCACTTGCCAGGTGGCTAAGGGTTGCAATACGTTGGGGGAACGGGAAGGGGAAGGCGGCAAGATTTATGTGCCATGTGTTTTTTATAGCGGAATAAGCTACCGCTGCAGGAGGTGAGCCAATATGCTAAAATTTCCCAACGCAATTTTTCATATGCATAAGTGTTTGTTCGATTTTATACAAGTAATATGGTATGTACACACAAACATACATTATATATATATATATATATATATATATATATATATATATGTATGAACTACATGTACTCTTTGGCTGTTGTTGTTTCTTCTTTCTCCATTAGTTTATGTTGTGCTGTTAAAAAGCAATCTCAATTTTTTTATGCCAGCAGCACAGCGTAAACTATTTGGGATATGGGTTCCATTAGGGGTATTCTGAAAGAACTAATGAAATATTTTTGTTGTTCTCTAATACCCAAACTATAATTTAGTTTTTAAATCGCTTTAAGAGCCTAAAACATTGTTGTACAACCTGAACAATGGGTCAACAAATTTATTCACGTATTAAAACAATTCTTTTCCACTCGATATGCAGAACAATCTTATAAAATATATATAATCATAATATTTGACAAAAGGAAAAGACACTATAATAATTCAACTAATTCGAACTCTGCACAAAAAGTTCGATTCACTCAGTGGTCCACAAGGACATGCAACATTCGGCGTGCCAAATTTGAGTTTTTTCTGCTTTTTTTTCTCACACAATTTAAGTTTAACTCAATGAATGGCATCTTGCTGCTTCTGCCATCCTCAACTGCCACATCTGGGCATGCTTCATCGGATCGTCATCCCCGGTGACACTGTTCCACCAGCAGCATGAAATCAGTGCACCTCTTCCCAAGCCAGCCGCCCCCTCTGCCCGCACCCTGATCGGACCAAATGGCTCAGTCACTGGCCGCCAGCATTCAATCAGAGCAATTCAATGGCAACGCGCAAAAATGAGAATAACCCAAACAAATCATTCCATACAGAACAGCCCGCCATGCCCCGCTCCTCAGAGCTGTGCGCGCAAAGCTGTGGCAACTTGTCAGTGCCGCCAAACTTTGATGTTGTTTATTTTTGTAGTTGTTGCAACACTTTTTGCAATGCGATACATAAGCATGGCTGCAATTTATGAGCCCGTCCGCCAGTTGTGCAACCGCATTCCCATGCCAAGAAGCAACGATAGACCACTGTTCGCTCCTACTGCTCCTACTGCTCCTACAGCTACTTCTGCTCCGCCTCCTGTTGAGCAACGACAACAACAACAATAACAACAACAACAGGAACAGCAACAATTGCGCTGCCCTAGAAAAGTGCGGACTGCCAAACTAACTTCAAACTCGCAATATATACACATAAATCCTCTGCACTGATACACACAGATTTCGTTAGAAGAGATGTGCGGGCGAGGAGTGGGGACTGGAGGAGTAGGTCGTAGGTTGAAAAACGCCAGTGGCAACTTTTGCGTACCGACAACAAACGAAATGTAGCCAGACAACAACAACAACAACAACAACAGCATGCGGCAGCAGGCAACAACAAAACTACAGTTGTATTCGAAAAATATTATTGGGGCGTATTTTGTGGGCGTGTTGGCATCGGTAAACGTGGGCAATGTGGAAATTTTGGGAGAAAAATAAGTAAAGCGCTCGCAACAACAATAGCAGCAACAACAATAGCAACAACAACAACAACAGCAACAACAAAGGAAAGTTGCACCTTTTTGGTAGTTTCGGCTTTCAAATGATGGAACGCTTAGTTTTTTATGCATGGAACTTGTCGATGGAAAAGTTGAATTATTGCGAATTCGACCGAGGCACTGAAGGGCGGTGAGGCGGAGTGTTGCAGACCTCATGCATTATGAATGTCGGAGTACCAGGATGTGGGCACAGGCGAGAGAGAGAGAGAGAGATAGAGAACAAACTGTTGGACTTATGTGGCTTAAGGTTGCCGCAAAGGGACAGTGGCAGCTTCTGCAAGAAGTTGCAATCACTCGTGTGCCACAAATTTGGTGCTGAGCTCTTAAAGTTGCTCCTAGCTCCGGCTGTTGACCGCGGGCTGCCATGGGTGGGCCAGTCGGGCTGAAGTGGCAGCCACAAACGTGCCGTTGCAGTTGGCAGCAGTCAAGAATTTGAGGCGAAAATCTTTTGTTTGCACTATTTTTGACGAATTGTTGTCGAACATAGACACATACATATGCACAGATATGTCTACGGGAATAGCTTTAAGAATTACACATTCTTCTGAAGAGTCGACTGGAATTGATTTCAGATCAATTTGTTCCATAAGCGAAGTTTGTTGAACTGCAATTAGTTAAGTTGTCAATTTAATATTCCCAAATAAATAAATATTTATTATTATTGTTATTGTTAGGGATAGGGAGATGTGCGGAGTTTAACCTAAAGCGACACTATCGGAATGCGGATATATCCATCCTCTCCGATAGTCAAGCAGCAATAAATGCTCTAAAGGGGACGAAAATAAGATCCAAAGTAGTCCACGAAGTAAGATCCAAGCTTGACCATCTCGGAAAGCATACTAGGCTCACCCTAAGATGGGTTCCGGGTCACAGGGACATAGCGGGGAACGAAGAAGCTGACAAGCAAGCAAAAATGGGGGCAGAGAGACCCATGATAGGCCCTGAACCGTATTGTGGCGTAGGAAGACACACAATACGGCTATATATCAGGGATGAAGAAAGACTGATGCGAGAACGGAGCTGGGTTCAAACACCAGGACTCCGACAAGCCAGAAGTCTCCTAGGTGGCAATAATCAAAAGCGATTTAAGCAAATGATATCCATGGGGAAGAATAGACTCAGAATGTGAGTATTCTGACAGGACACTGTAGACGGAGAAGTCACCTAACCAAATTAGGTATTTACAGCAGCAACATATGCAGGTTCTGCGGATACGAGGAGGAATCCTCGACGCACATCCTAACAGAATGCGTCGCCTCAACCAGGAAAAGATGCAGCATCCTAGGGCAACATATCATGAGGGCCAAGGACATAGAAACCCTCAACCCAACAAAGATTCTAGCATTCGTGCAGGAGTTGGGATTGATGGAAGAGCTGTAGGCTCAGTAAGGGGGCACAATAGACCTTATAGGTCGCAGTGCTAACTATCCCCAATTATAATAATAATATTGTTAGTCACATATCACAAATAAATACATAACTATATTGATAAAGCCTCGTTTATCAAATGACTCTTGGAAATCATTGATAATGGCCCCAATAGCCACATTGCAAACGTTGCAGTCGGGCGAATAACTTGTTGAAGACTGTTCCTGGCAAACTTCAATCCAAGTTTGGTAATTGTAGCTCTGACATTGAGGGGGATGTTAGCTCTTGAAAACCAATAAACAATAATGCATAAACAAAGCTTATTTTAATACGTATTTATACAATAATATATATAATACACATACGTATTTATACATACGTATTTATACATGCGTTTAGACAATGGAGATTTCTGAATATTGTTCCAGTTCAGAACACCAAATCAATGCGGGTATTGAACGAACTACAGGCGATCGATGAAATGTGCTGATGGCGTTTGTCTGCTGCTACGTCAAATGCAATAATAGTGGCAACACCAGAGGGCAGTTTGTTAATTTGGTTAACACACGGAACATTTCACAATGGCCACCCAAAGCCGCTTAGATTCGAATCGGCATCTGCTTTTGGTCCCAACAATTCTTCCTCTATGTGATGGCGAGAGTGGGGGGCTGTGGGATTGGATGTGTTGTCGGTGGCAGCATTTAAATGTTTGTTGCCTGCTTGCCCAAATTAGATTGAGAAAGCACTAGCTGTGAGTTTCTGCAACTGCAACTGCAATATCAATGGAACAGCAACGCATTGAATGGTTTTGCAAATTGAAATGGATGCGACACAAGAACTAATTTGATGACACCATTGGGCTGGCTCCCTTGGTTACGGAGGCCCAAACAAAACAACAACCATGACCAGCACAAAGGCGACTACTGTCGACCAACTCTGAGCTGGGCTGTCACTTAATTAATAATGGACCCTATGGTGCAGCACAACTGACAACAACCCTCAAAGAAACAAACTATGTGTGTGGATTGCACAAAAGCAACATATACATACATATACAAATATGTATATTCACATGGAAATCGACTTATGGGGGCTGTGTGGGCCTAATTAAATGGCTGAGAGCATTTGATGGCACTGTGCACCACCTAAGGGGGACACGCTGCACTCCTATAAAATGCACATAATTAACCAGCACGAGCACGCTCCTCATTAACATGACTCGAGGCTGTTTGCTCAAAGGCGAGCGCGGAACAACCATAATCGGTACACCTTCAAATCAATAATATGGGCAGGCAAGCGTGGAGATATACCCAAAAATGTGGCTATGCGCAGCGACATGAGACGGGTGACAAAACGAGTTGATTGACTATTGTGTGTTTTCCACAAGCCAGTTTTCCACAAGGAAGTTTTCCACAAGGAAGTTTTCCACAAGCAAGTTTTCCACAAGTATATTCCTTGGCAATAAATAAATATTCTTGATTCAAAAATCGAAATGCTTTTTCAAATTTTGCACTTTAATACTCAAAATGCATTTTTTACTCGTGGCATACAAATTCTTAGATTCAATATAAACCACAACAGCAGCAGATATTTGGGTTTAGTAATTTTCTGTATTTAGTTCAATTTATTTATATTCTTATTGCACGTATGTAGGTGTACAGTTCCAATTTGAAATACATGTCTTATTTGGTTAAGAGATTATCAACTTAATTGTGAACAAAGGTGTCTGTTGTTACATACATACTACATATAAATTATTAATAATTAAATCCAACTAATTAATTAAAATGTTTTTCGAATCTGTTCCATTGTGTCCAAGTAAATCCAAATGATTTTTATTCCACGTGTTGATATTGATTACCCAACGCAAACCGACCTCATTTTTGGACAGTCTTTTGTAGAAAAAACGACAAATTGTTATATGCTCCAAAACAGATATATGTTTTCATTAGTATATCAACTGATATATGTATGCATAAATACACATATTGTAAATGTTTATCTTAGCTTCGGGTCGATAGTCAAATGTGCCAAGTCAAGACAAATTTCTGAATGTCAATTACAGCCTTTACCCAGCAGGAGCATCTGCAAATAGGAAAATATTAAATGATTGCCTTGACTCCCAAAGAGTTGACCAAATACCATCGTCAAAGTCCGAGCCAGCATTGGAACTGGTTGGCGACTCAAATGAATCGCTGCGTTCTTCGCTCGGCAGTCGACGTGGAGACGAGCGTTCTGCTCCTCCTTCAGCTTCTGGTGACGGTGGTAGTTTGATGCGCTTCAAAAGGACGCGCAATTCGGGCAACAACATAAGCTGCTGATGGTTGACATCCCTCTCGGCCTTAACGATGGGATGTTTTTTAATGAATACCTTTTTCGTTTTCTTTTCGCGAGGCATCTTGTCAGGGAATTGCTGAAAAGAAAATAGTTCAAGTGACGCTATGCGATCAGCTGATGTGTTATCGATATATATTATATATATTGCGTGTCATCATTGCAGTAGGAATATTGAGAGAACAAATTCAATTAAATACTTGCCAAATATTGTTATGGCAATTGGCTCTAAATACCAATTTTCTGCAACTGTTTTTTTGGTAAGCTTTAATAATGAGAAATATGGCAACACTGACTCGTTAGTTACAACAATTGTTACTCACTCAATTATCGAAAATCTCTCTCCAATGCTTATCGATTTGGCAATTGTTTGAGTAAAGTGCAACACTGTATACAAATATATATATATATATATTGTGATTTTGCCTTACCTTCCAATCAGTCAAATTCCAGAAGATGCCTGAATTGATTTTTGTGGAGTGTAACTTGGCATGCCAACTAAGATCCTTCTTTAATTAATAAATATATTATTTATCAAATTGTTTTGGGTTAGTCGGGTAAGTAAATATATATATTTATATATATATATAAATTAAACGGTTCCTTAGCGTTTTAATAAAAAAAACTGAACTGTTTGGCTTACGAGTCGACGTTTTAGGATCGAACTGAACTGCTCTGAAGAGCAGGCTCTTTATTTATACAAAAATGCTTAGCTTAAATTCATGTAAAATGCAGCTGGACCGGGGCCTCACAGCAGCTGGATCGGGGCCTCACAGCAGCTGGATCGGGGCCTCACAGCAGCTGGTTCGGTGCCTCACAGCAGCTGGTTCGGTGCCTCACAGCAGCTGGTTCGATGCCTCACAGCAGCTGGTTCGGTGCCTCACAGCAGCTGGATCGGGGCCTCACAGCAGCTGGATCGGGGCCTCACAGCAGCTGGTTCGGGGACTCACAGCAGCTGGATCGGGGCCTCACAGCAGCTGGTTCGGGGCCTCACAGCAGCAGCAGCTGTGTCGGGGATTCACAGCAGCTGTGCTCGTTGGTTGCAGCTGCGTTTGGCGAAATGTGCTGACGCAGCGCAAGATCCGAATGTTGTTTACTGCAGTGAGTCAGTGTATTTTCGGTTAGTTTGGGCATATTGGTGATTTAGGAATAATTGTTAATTGTTATGTTTAAATGGCAAGACCAACTGTTGTCTGGGAGCACATTTGAATTGGGCTTTGTGTGGCTGAATTTGAAAGTATCCGAAAATAGAAAACAGAGTCATGGTCATTACAATTGGGGTCTAGAGCCGGGAAAGGGCTTCTAATTAGCCATGTCCAATCGCAAGACACTACTCACAGCACCATCCTAAAAAGCGGGTCACTTACAAAAGACGCTCGATAAAAAGTGTTGCCCCAAATGTGCGACAATAAGATGACTCTTTTTTTGTTGTTGTTGTTGATACAAAAGAATAATAAGCTGTCAATAACATGAGCGTCTAGACAGTCGCTTTTCATTTTGGCCGATTGGCATTGCATAAGTCTGACCAAACACGAACAGCAGGTGAATAAGAAAACAAGTGCCAAAAAGTGATTGCAAAGTGTGCGTGTTTATAAGCCACCCTGATATCAAGGGTACAAGATCATATTGGTGTTGAGCGAGTATAACTTTTATAAAGCTAGAGCCACTAAATTCTAGAAATACTCCTCTTAAGACGGATTGGAAATTTGCTTGCCCCCAAAAAATTCCCCATAGCTTGTAACTAGACTCAGCAGTTAAAAAGAATGTTAATGATTACTCAGTCTAGGCTAATCTGGTCCAAATCTGACCAGAATATGCATCTGCCCCATTTTTAATCGAAACCTGTTAGACACTACTTACAGCCATTGCAGCATACAAGCCTTAAGTATGGATCTGTGTATGAATTCAAATGGAAGCATTAAGTCGCAGTGTGCACTAAAATGTTTAAGCTGCCAACTGAATTATGCCACACACCCAAGCGAAAATCGTTTACATATTTCCATTTTTGCCACATTTAAAATTTGTATATTTATTTTTTCAATTTGCCTTCACATTTTTTTAATTTTTTTTAATTTCGGCACTGTCAAAATAAACTACCTATGAATGGATACGAATGCGAGCGGAGTTTTGGGTAGGCCCACTTTCGCCGTCTGACAACAATTCAATAGCTGTGCCGGAGACATGAAAGGCAAACAAATGAAAACGTTTGCAATGAAATGCATCGAAAATTGAAAATCAATGAACTGTTATAATAACTTGCCGCAGCATCAGAAGCAAGCGCAACGCCCCGCCGTGCCGGTCAGTGCCTTGCAGCAACCATCCGCATGAATACATATCCGTCCGAAACTACATGCGGATACGTATATGTATGTACTTATTTATAGGTACATACATACGAAGGCCTTTAATGCATATGTGCATGCCTAAGGAGACTCATTCAGTGGACTGCACAGGCAGAGGCAGA
The DNA here is from genome assembly GCA_035044325.1 of Drosophila nr. medialis 2 BK-2023a. Taxonomy (NCBI): domain Eukaryota; kingdom Metazoa; phylum Arthropoda; class Insecta; order Diptera; family Drosophilidae; genus Drosophila; species Drosophila nr. medialis 2 BK-2023a. The sequence goes on from JAWNMH010000364.1 coordinate 1,500,025, forward strand.
GGTAGAGGCAGAGGCGGCTTACTAAAGTACGCTGCAAGAAAATGTTCCAGTCGAAAAGATCAGAATATTTAGCAGATGTGGCAGAGAGCACTTTAAATATATATTTTTATTTTTATTTGTTTTTATTTTTTTTGTATCTTATTTTTCACTTACATAGTAAACATTAATTCCCATAAAGGAATGTGGCAAGATTATGGATTATTTTTGCTAATGGATGTGCACTGTATGCAAATTGATGTTTTTTTTTCAGTTGAATAATTACGATTTATTTTACATATAAACAATTATTTTTTTTCAAATTCTCTTCTTAAAATTTTAGATATTTATTTTTTTTATCTATTTCTTATTTATGGACCTGCAGATGAGTTGTTGTATTAGCAACTTGGTGTGCTCTCCAAGATATTGGTATATAGAGCAAATGCAAATAAAATCCTTAACATCAGTATACTAAATAGCTTCTATAAGTCCCGTAAGATCAATAAAACTTGGTTGAATATCAACGTACTAATTTTGCGCATTTACCACAAAAATCGTTTCAGTGGATGCATTCTTTGGGTGTTATTGCGGCTTCTCGGACTGTCGGTCGATGTGGCAGCAGAAGTGGAAATGCGAGTGGGCGTAGAAGTTCCAATGGCATGGATGGAATTACATGGCAGGGGCAGCTCGTGCGTGCAACGCTCTTCATTAAACATATGTAACGCATTGTGTTACGAGTTGCAAAGTGGTGAACGCCAACGTTCTGCTGCTGCCGTCTGCTGCTGCGATTGTAAGTTGAATACAACGATTAAAAATTAAATGTTGCCATATTAACGAGCAAGCTGCACCAGTTGCCAGCAGGCAGTTGCATCTTCGGCCACAGGAAAAGATGTAGAGTTAAAAAAATATCAGCCACTGACTTTGGTAGAGTATTCAAGCATTTTCTGCTCTACAGCCGGCTGTTGAGGATGCTGAGCTGGAAATCCTTTTGTACATGTAAAATGCATGAAGACTGGCGTGGCGGGCTTGCCACGTGTGAAATTTATGCACATATGTTGAAAGCACTTAAGTGCGAGAGAGACGGAGAGGGTGAGAGATAGAGAGAGAGAGAGAGAGCGTGGACTGCAATGCACTCCAGTCCAGTGCCAGTCTGAGCCATTAAATCTCTCGGCTAGGTGATCAAAATTCATGAAAAATCAAGCAAAGCGCACATATATTTCGACAAAAAAAGAAAAGGAGAAAACTTTGAGAAAGAGAGTAAAAAAAATATGAAAATGAAATTGTTGGAAAATTGCAATGGCAATGGCAATGCCAATGCCAATGGCAGTGGCAATGGAGTTGGCTGTGTGTGCATGCTGGTGGCGGACGTGCAGAAGAGAGCGGCAAATCGAAGACGGAAGTCTAAAGGCAAGGAATATGAATGCCATGAAGCCCAGACATAAGATGGGGCAGGACAATCAAACGAATTAAATGAGTTGGAAAATGCACTTGCCTTGCCTCACAGTTGGCATGCAGCTAATGGCCAAGAAATGCACACGCTGCTGTTGTGTGTGGCAGTCATTAAGGCTGCTCGACGAAAAAGCCCAAAAAAAAATATGCTGGCCACCGTCCTTGGGTTAAGTAAGGCTGATAAATCGCTGCTGCTGCTGCTTCTGCTGCTGCTGCTGCTGCTGCTGCTGCTGCTGCTGTTTGAACGCTTTTTTAGCTCTTCCAATCAATTAACATCGATATTTTTCTATGCGCGACAGTTGCTTTTTGCGTGAGTTTTACCATGACCCGTGCATCATTAACGTTATGAGTATACAAATAAATAGATAAATAAATATAAACATACAAGTTAAATATACTAAATGCTGCATCAACTAAAGATCTTCAAGTACAATTGAACAAACTGTTAAGTCACTTCGACAGATATAAATAAATAAACAACACATCAATAAGCGCCAACAAATAATATTGAATAATTGCACAAGCAATCGAATAAACACTTAAATCATCAAGAGAGCACCAAATTAAAGGCAGTTGCATATGTATTCGGATACAACAAGATTGATATACCAGCATACATAGCGAGAGATACTACAACGAGCAAATTGATTGGCTTGTTTGGTTTGGCTCTCAGCCATGTTGTCGCTTTCACTCAGCAAGCTTGTCATTAGCCTAATTTTATATGTCAATTCGCTGTTTGATTATTTAGCTGGCAATAGCTAAAAGCAAGGTCCGTGGTTGAATGCTTCCTGAAACGCTACTCCCGACTTAAAAGCCAACTAGCCATCCCTCGCCCAATCCGTCGGTTTTCATCATTTGCTAAGCAAACAGCCAGCGAACGACAGTATCGAAATGGATGGCCAACTGTCACATGCGACGGATGCGTAATGTTTCTTTTTCACATTATTTTTTTTATGTTTTTTTAGTACCCTGTGTCCTGTGAAATGCGTAAAAACGGCTATAATAAAGCCAATAGTATAAATGAATGTAAACACAACCAGACGAGTCCAGCTATTGACCTATGAGTCTATCAAAGTTATGGGCAGTGATGTTCTGTGCACTGTGAAAATATTGCGATTTATACAAATACTCAACTGAACTGAGTTCATAGTATCTCAAAGTCGTTCATTCTAGACTAGAACTTTTTTTTTTGTTGGTTTTTTGTTGCTTTTGACTCGATATTACATTTTTCTCTATGATATCAAACTAATTGCAGCTGAAAATGGTAAAACTAAATAAACATAGATTAGATCGAGTAGGATGTGGATGCCAATATGCACTTTATCCTAGCAACTGTCCGTGTTCCGAATTTCGAGTGTTGCATCAGCTCCAGTTCATCGGCAGGATAACCTTGATTTAATCATTAATTTAGGAGTTGAGGAAAGTCAGCTCCAGTTGGTCGATTAATGATCAACAAGGCCGTAACTTGACCATTGTGTGACAACAGACGACGCAATTGCCCAGATCCGGCCAGTTGCTGTATCCAATGCATCAGCTGTTTAGTTTCACTGTCGTGGAAACCTGAAACTTAGCAAACTACGCATATCGATTTTACTACAACAACAAGCACACATGGAAAAGACACACCACTTCTCTGAGGCTCTTCACTAACTTGACGTAATCTTCATTAGCAGTCTCTCTCTCTCACTCTCTCTTTTATCTGCTATCTTCTTCTCTTTTTTGTATTGTGTTTTTGTGCTACCAATTAACACATTGACTTGGCCAATAGGCCCAGCTTTGTAAGGCATTATGGTTAATTTGTTTTCCCGGTTTTTGTCGGCTGAGCGCTGGAGTTAAATGGATTGGCTGTGGTGCACAAATTGGTTTCGAGTGTGAATGCAACAATCAAATGGAAATATGAATTCAACCCATTTCACCCAATTTACGTGGGCAATTTTTAACTTTTGATTTATTCACGCAGCACTTTATTGAAATTTGTTCATTTTCCATTCAACGGCAACTTAACTAATACGTTTTGAGTGCATGCCAGTGCTCGCTTTTCCATTTCCCTCTGTTTTATTTGCTTTTCGAGTGTATTCTGTATTTTGCGTTCCTTGCTTTCAGTTGAAATAACCTTACCTCCAATACACTGTGAACAACTTTGAGTTAGAAACTGATTTCATTTTATTGAAAGATAGTTTTTAAATGGGAATTGCAACTATTTGGTCAGCATGTCAATTTTTCCTGTTTCCTGTTTCTATTTCGACATTCATAAGAATTTTCCAAAACTCACTTTCAATTAGTTGTAGTGCATTTACACACACCCACAACAACTAAGGACATCCCCCACAGGCACACACACACACACTGTTCACTGGTTAGAAATGTGTATACTTGCTTTAGAAATTCTCTTGAATTTTCTTTCTGTGGCTGCTGTGTGTCTGTGGTCAAGGTGGCCCCTTTCACCATTTTCTATCCTTCGTCCTCCATTCGCCGTCCCATTAACAATTCCCCCTCCTATTCACCATTCTCAATTCCACTTGCAGGCAGCATGCAAATGAATGTTGCCAGGATACGGCACGTGCTCTCATCGGCTTCTCCTTGGGCGCGCCGTCGGCAGAGCCGTCACCTTTATGTGGCCATTTCATTTGGTCAAAAGCAGCAGCAGCAGCAGCAGCAGCAGCCAGGCAGGACTTGGACACTGTTGGACATGGCGCAGTGGTTTGTTGGAGACGGCGCCATCCTGTTGCAGGATGTGGCACGGTTACCAAGCATACAAATAAAATGCAAACAATGCTTGTTTCATTTGCGTAATAAAATATTTATACAGGTATTTAGTTAGCTGGACGGCAAAATACAGCGAAAAAAGAGCCGAGGCCAACGAAAATTAAGCGAAATGTCAGAAACAGAAAAAGAAAAAAAAAAAAACCTGATAAAAGCGCAGAAATAAAAAATTAAACATCCCAAGGAAATGGACAAATGCCAACAGAGGAGGAAAGCAGCAGAGGCTAAAATTCATGCAACGTCCAAACTTTAATACGAAACTGGCCATCCTTTTGCTGATGCTCTTGTTGTTGCTGCCGCTTCTGCTGCTGCTGCTGCTGCTGCTGCTGCTGCTGCTGCTGCTGCTGCTGCTGCTGAGTCCCATTGTTTTGGCCGAAAACAAAAATCGTCTAGACATCATTTCTCAGTGGAGAGCCGTAGCGCTCTCCTGCTCACATATCCTTATTCCCGTCGCTCTGTTCGCGAGATAAATCAGCACGCACCCCGATTTACCACAGTTCCCAGGCAGTTGCAGCCCAACTAATTCAGCCGGATTGTGGACATGCCTTGGATATTGCTCTCATTGATCATTGCCTTAACTGACCACACTAACTGTTGGCTTTACTTGTTGTGCATAAAAAAATGATTGGAGACGTTTCTTTTATTTAACATTCACAATTCGATTACTTTCGCTAATTGCAAATGGGATAGAACAGGAAGAAACCAGTCGAGTGAGGTCGACTACGATATACCCTAATCCCTACTGTTAAGTATAAAGTATATTAGAATCCTCTGCCGATCCTATTGTATCAATATTCGAGAAACTGAGATCCAATTAAGCAAGCTTGGTCTGCGCGGGGTCTACGAGAGCCTATACTCCAAATTTGAATACTTTGGCTCTCATAAATCAATCATCTATGAAATTCGCGTGACTGACATCGACTTGGCTGTTGATCCTGATCAGGAATACTTTCGAATAGACTATTGTACGATGTTGGGCTTTACTATCTTTAGAGCTTCGATAAAGGTAATTTCTTGCTTTTCAACAGTTTCTATAATATTTCAAAAGAATTGAAGTTTGTTAAGCCACTGCTCGTGATGAGTGTTAAGTGCAGCTTGTTAGAGCTTTTCCTTTTCATTTGGAGGGTTTTTCAAATTTCAGGTGAAGCCAAATGGTTATCGCGGCCATGGGATTTTCATTGGGTCTGTGGATGAGGCAACATGGGCAGCGGGCCGCTTTTGAGTGCAACGTGCCTTATCGCAGAGACGTTAATTAATCTGTGACGCCTTCAACTCCATTGTTGCGGCTGCTGCATCTTTGTGCTGGTCGAAATGCTGCCATGCCCCCAAATCTTGCCCCCGATGACTGGCCCCTGGCCCCGTTGACTGCACGACAACGGTGAGATGCTATGCCGTAAACACTTTATTTTAACACGTTTTTTGCGAAACGGAAATTCTTCTAATATTTTTACATAATTTTTTATGTGCGGCTGCTGCGACCAAGACGGAGACGAAGCCGACCGCAATGACAATTAACAAAATAAACAAAATGTAGCAAAAAATGTGAGTGACTGAGTTGTGGGCTGTTTGCTGTGGCTGTATGCCTGCCAATTGAAGGGGCCTGTGGCGCGAGAGGGGCATCGAGTGATGCCATTTGTGGCAGGGGGAGGTCGGGGTCTCAGCCTTACTTGCCGTGGCACACAAACAGCACTTTGTTATGTGCGGTCAACAGTCAGGCAACGTCTAAATTTGAAATGTCAGCGTTGTCAACGGCAATTTAGTCGCAACACAGTGACAACAACGACATCAAACCAACAACAACAGTATGGAATGATTAGTTGGACTTGTGTCTTGTGCCGATACTTAAATACCCTTGCAGATATTATAATGTGCCATATGTAAATGAAGTAAATTGATCTTAACGCAATTCTGCCTATGCATGCCTAGCATAGATGCAGCTTAACTTCCGGCTTGAGAGTTTACTAAGTTTGAATACGAAACAATCCCAATCGTGAATATATATGTATTCGTATACATAAATAATTATTATAATTATTATTATTAATATACATAAATGTATGCATGTTACAGCAATGTTGAACACAGATATGCCACTTTCCACCATCTGCATATATTTGATGACAAAAGTGATGGACACTTACATCTAGCGTACTTACTTCAAAGGCTGCAACATATTGCAAAATGTTGTTGCTGCTTTTGTTTTTGCGTTGACAACAATTCCACTTGTACACAAATAACGCATAATATATAATAATAATTACGAAAAGCTTTCAAATGCTTTGTTTAAATGTTTCGGTCGCCGCATTTGGGCATTTGTGATGGGGCCTTGGCACCAGTGCGATACAAGCACTATAATACGTAGTATGCGGCATGCGTCATGCAGCATGATGCATGTGGCACAAAGCGTTAGCTTGGGCATGAGTTTGCTCAATTCTCGTTGTCTGTACCTTTGAATATTATTGCTCGTTGGACCCAAGAGCCCGGTGAAGGGTCGACCCGGTAGTTGTGCAATTTTCTGACTAAGCACAATCTTATTGTTATTATCTTAAAATAAAAGGAACCTTGGTCAATTTATGGCCCTCAAAATTTGTTTAGCCTTATTGAAGATTCTGGGCTAAACTGTGTTAACATTCATCACATAAAAAAAAATTGAAATTTGACGAGATTTAAAATGTTTAGCTTATAATAATGATAATCTGCACCTTCAGTCACAAGTCAATCATTTATTTAGTAATTTCCTAATAATATTAAAGGTGTTAAAACAATCCATTTTGTTATTAATGAAAGTCCCATTATAATTTGTTTGGATGAGGTTAATTGCACGTTATTAAAATGTACTTTTAATAATAAAATAATCACTGAAAAGATTCAAGTAAATAAATTAAGTGACATCGATTTAAGAAGTCAGGGTCTTAAAGACTTTCAGCTTTATTCAGGGCTCAGAGTATAAAATATTAAGTATCATCTTATGCACAATAAAAAGCAAATTTAAGGAGAGATTCTAAACTTGATTCTAAGCTTGATATATATATATATATATATGTATATATTTATTCAAGTGCGTTACAGTTTTCTGGTTGTATTTGACTAGTATGCAGATATCCGCATTTCTATTCAAGATGTCACATTCAGAACAGACGCCAGCACAAAACTAAGTGTCAAGTTGGCACACACACACACACACACACACACACACACACACACACACATTTACACACTCGCTGCACGTAGTGCAAAGTGCAACCGAAAACTATACTGAAATAAAGCAGCGTGTGTCAGTGGGGGTTGCGGAAGAGTGTTGGACTGTCGTCGTCAGTCTAGTTGCTACATTGATAGTAATTGCGAGCAGCATGCACAATTGCAGTCGCTTGCAGCTTACTAAAAACGAGACGCGTAATAAATCCATAATCCAAGGCGACAATTTGAATCATTGCGCTGTAAATGCAATAGCGCTCCGACTAGGCGATGGTTGCAAGGCAAAGTGGGTGGCGGTATGCTCTGGTGTGGTGTGGTGTGGTGTGGCATGCTGTAGGTTAACAGCGTGTTGCTTGACAGGCAGCGTTGTCACAGCTGCAAATGCTGCTTCTGCTGCTGCTTTAGCTCGAGTTGCCAGCTTTCTGTTCTCAGTTGCCGTTTACCAATTTTGCAGCTCTCATCCAAAAGACAAGACAGTCGCAGCTGCAGTCACCGTTTTGTAGATGCCGCTGTTGCCCTTCCGCTTTTATATTTTTTTTTTTTTTATTTATTTTTTTTTTTTTGTTTTATTGCATTTCACTTTACTGGCTTTTAGTTGTTTTTGCTACCCTGACGCCAAATTCATTTGCTCCCCACCAATAGTTTCCATTGCCAGTTGCCACTGCTGTCAGGCATGTGAAAATTGCATTTTATGCTGTGCTACTTGCCACGACGCTACCCCATCCTAGCCCCCCAACCTCTCAGTGGCCGCACAGCCCAGCTGCTTAGCGAGACGGATCCTTGTGCTGTGTGTTTGCCTTTGCCTTGGCAGTTAAAATAATCATAATAAAAACAAAATCCAGCGCACAAATGCGCCACAGACGAGACGAAGACGTAGAATAGGATTGAGCATCACTCTGGGCATGGGAATAAGCAATGGGCAATGGGTAAGACCATGGCCATGGAACAAGTAAGCGCATTAGAGGAGCAGCAGCAGGAGCAAAAGGAACAGCAAAAGCAACAATAGAAACGACAATGAATGTCAACATTTGCTAGTGCACTTTGGCAAACAAACGGAAGCTTGCAGCAGGGCTGGGCTTTAACTGGGACATGCGACATGAATGAACGTGAATGCTTCACGTCGGCTTAGTTATCTTGATCAGGGCAAAACAATCCATTTAATTTGCTCTTAATGAAGTTTGTAAACGAAGAGCAACAGCAACAGCAGCAGCAGCAATAGCAATAGCTGGACTTTGAGGTCATACAAAGCTGACGCCCTTCGATTTATTGGCCAGCCCTGTTTTCAATTGGCAGAGGATTTTCATGTTGCGGTTGGTTGGCAGCCAAACTGGCGAGACCCTTCGCCAGGATCTGTTGTTAATTTGCAAATGGCTTGGTTCGGTTCAGTTCGTTTTGGTCTGCGGTATGACATAACGCCAATGCAGCAACAACATCGTCAGCGCCACCACATTGGCTGACAGCTGCAGCTGACTGGTCAATTGGCCAATTTCGCGCATAGCTAAAATTTGCGTTTACATAACACTCTCTAGCAAAGGCAGCAGAAGTTTTGCCAACCCTCAGATAATAATACAGAATTCTGATTTTCTATTTAACTAATGAAAACTTATGTGTGTGTAAACATACTGCGTATGGATATGTATTTTTCCTTCTATATTTTCTTAAGTCCAAATATTGAAACATTTATTTAATTCATATTCTATATACTTTAATGCACTTGTGCATGATTTACCATATTTACCTGCATGTTCGTATAATACTAATAAATACATTCGACGATAACTTTTACATTTTGTATACCCGCAGCTCAGCATTGAAATGACAAATATGCTTTTGCTTTCTGATTCTGGCAATAAATTCGTAATAATTTATTAAGAGGGCGAAAAGGTTATAAATGCAACTGACATTTTATGGTTATTTCGTTTGTATACGAAGCCTCAATAACTTCGTATAAATGAAACTGCAGTTTTTCTATTCGGAATTGGTCATGAGTGCAGGATACTGCCCATTCGAACACTTTCATCAAGAACATTATAATTTGCTTTGCATTTGCTTCGTTCTACTAATTTTCAATATTTGCATTTTGAAATCAATCAATTTTGGATGCACGTTGCACATTGCGCATCGAGTTGGAGATGTTGACGGCAACAACGGGTACGGAAGAGTATTAATGCTGTTGGGACAATCTTAAGTTAATTAAGTTTATATATTTTCGCAAACATTTGTCCAGTTGGCCAGCTTGTCCGAAACTTCATGACATAACAGAAAATTTGTCAACTGTATTGGACAGCTAACATTGGACATTGCTGATTGACTGGTAAAAATGGCCAAAACAAATTACACACTGAACTCGTACCTGGTACTTGACAGAAACAGGTCGGACGGCCAATGCACACAGGTTACGATATACAGCTTACAGGTCACTGGCCACTGCTCATCGGCCAGCAGTCACCACTGGTCATCACTGGCTAAAAGGTAATCACACCAACACATGATTGACAGCAGACAACGACAATGGCAAGGCAGGAGTACGTCAATGACGACTAGGACAACGACCTCGCCTAATATTCATGCATTAACCAACTCCGTAATAATGGCATTCTCTCTACGCCCCCCACCCTTATGTGGTATCTGGCATTTGTATCTGGCAATTGTATCTGGCAATTGTTGCTTAGGGATTACAAAAGGCCGTCCATATGTGCTTCAGGTATACATACGTATGTATCAAGTTGCACGTTTCAAGTCAATTAAAACGACTCATGCAAATCATTTTCGGCTTTCCATCATTTTGAAGCACGAATACCAAACAATTTAATTTGTGCTCTAGAATCCATGATAAAAACATATTCTACACTTTAAGCTCGCAAAACCATTTATGTTCTTAATGAAGACTGTATTTAAAGCAAAAATTAACAAACACAAATTGCTGAATATGAATATAAATTGCTGATTTGTATGATAATTGCGAACTTTAAACTTCGAAAATGGTTTTTACCAATACGAGTTTTAATGCTGGTTCAGCTTTAAGATAGTACAGAGATACTGCAAACACTTTGGCAGTCATCTGAGTCACTCCTGTTCTATATGTATGTGTATATACCTCTGTCACTCCTTGCCGCAAATGGAAAAGCACTTTCTCACTAAGTGTTTGCGCGCTTGTGTGTGTGTGTGTGTGTGCGTGTGTGTTAACCAAAATCAAGCCGACTATTTTGCATACGCAAATAAAAATAAATAAATTGAAATACGCTGAGCGCCAGAAGCGGCATCCACACCGAGAGGTAACTCAACAACGCCCTTTAGCTAGCACATAACACGCATGTAAATCGACGTTTTACAACACAAATGCCACCTGTGGGGCCCGCCAGATTCTGACCCGTTAGCTAGCGCTGTCAGGGGTGTAGTTGGCTGCGTACAGCCACATTTTCTTTTGCTCCACTTTTGGAATGGACGGGGGTGGCAGAGCTGCCAATTGTTGAAATTGTGTGTGGTCTGCTTTCCCCTTTTGCGCCTTTCCGTCTGCACCATATATTTTGCATATTTTTCGATTTTCAGCACGTCAAAATGGGCTCTGTGACGGTTTCGTTTGTGCCACACTTGAAGTCACCACTCTAAATATACATATGTGGTTTTATTTTATTTGTATGTTTTCCAACAAGAATCGAGTGGCTTAAGGGTTGGAAAGTCCCCAAGCCCAAGATAGCAAAAATGTTTGCACCGTCAGTGCTTTGTGAATTTAGAATGTCAAGGCATGGGAAATAATAAAGGATGGATATGCAAGAAACGCTTTAAATATGAAAAAAAACCATCTGCATTAACTTATGTCCAAATGCTATGCTAAACATGTACATATGTGTGTATATATGTACAACTTATCTAAATATATATGTATGTATATAGGATTCCAGAATTCTTTCTGACGGACGAAAGCTGTTGCGAGTTCAAGTAACTCCCAATCCAATAGCCGATAATCGAAATAATCTAAAAGTTAATTCTTTCATATTTTTCAGGAATTCCCACTAGCAGTAATACTTCAGATTGGTATAGTCATGCAATTGGCTATCGGTATATTATCATAAATCTATCGTTTAATAACTTTAACATGCTTTATATGTTCTCTCTTGCTATATGTTAACCCTGGATGTGCTTTCGCTTTTCCATTATGCAGCACCATTCTTAAACGATTATTTTTTTGTACATACTTTTATACAATATCTTTTAAGCCGCTTTGAAAGCTTAACGATAATGTGGCTGGGATGAAATAATTGCTTGCCGATTAAAGCGTTTTAATCAATTTCAGAGTCAAGTTTTTCTTTTTGGCCGAGGACGCAATTACAACTAATTTACTGCCACCACCCCGTGTGTATGCAATAAAATGAAATTAAATGCTATAAATCAATGCCAAATACGTTGGGAGCTCTCCCAACTTAGAAGCAGCATTCATATTTATGGCACCAACAATGTCGCCTTGACCTTTGGCCAAACCGTTGCCGGCAAAGCAATCGCAGTTGGCTGCAACATTGGAGGCTTTTTTGTCATTTTGGTAAGCACAAAATTCTTTGGTAATGAATTTTAATTCAGCTCTTGCCCCGTCGCACAACTGCTTTTAGGAGGCCGAAATGCGATTTTTTTTTGTATTGTGTGAAGCTATTGATGTGATTTAAAGGTTAGTTAGCAGTCAATTGGCAATTGAAAGTTCAAAGGATTCGACAACAACTGTTAAGTTATGTTTGATGGAAATGTTTCTCAATGGTAATGTATACAAAAACATATTGTTAACCGAACGAAAAGCCAAAGTCAACGCAACCAACATTAAGAACAAAGCATAGAAAAAAAAGAAAACCCGAAAAAATCCAATCAAAATGGTTAACGGCTTGCGACTGACCCGTGGCCTGCTGGCTGTCGTTCCAGTGCTAGGCAACGCAACAGCAACAACAATGGCAAGTGGTCAAAACCTCAGAGAGGGTCTGTGTGTGTGCTTGGAGGAGAGGAGGGTGCGTAACGAGCATAAGCATTGGAAACCATGTGGCGGGACCACCTGACCTGCTCTCCCACAGACAGCTCTATGTGGCAACCAAAATAGTCACAATAAAATGCCAACTGCCAATAAACGTCAATAAATCAAACAATTGAGCGGGGCCAAGTTTTGTGAAGCCGTGCGCCAAATAAGTCCAGCTAACTACGTGGTCCCCAAACAGTTCCAAGCAGACGGAGTAGTCCAATTGACCAAATGCCAAACGAAAAACAAAACTAAGAACTGTCAAGCATAACCGACTGCGTAACACGCTGCTCCCAAACGAATAGCACATATATCTAGAAACATGAAATTTATGTGCCAAGTAACTATTTGATTTTGGTATCGACAATCAGTAACTCCCAAGAGGGTAAATGAATTTAAAACAACGGAAATCACTGCGAATTAAGCTACAGTCATTAGAACTACTTTATTATACTCAAAAGTGACTGTCTTTTTTTATGTATGATGTGTAATGAGACAACATCCAAATTAGTCAGTAGATTTTAGTTGTGAGATAAATGTTAAGGGCAAAAGTTGCCTGAACTCTAGCATGTGTAGATGGACTTGACCACAGACTTCTTCTTGGCCGTGGTATCCGCATGTAGTTGATAGCGTAGCTGATACTCGCCATTCAAGCGCAGGCCATCATATCCTCGATATCTTGCTGTTTTTGGATCGAGTGTTAACGACAGCACCACACAGCTCCTCTGAGTTTTCACAACTCTCGCTGATCAGCATCATCATGGTTTCCAACCAGACATTATCCAAAGCAATTTTAGTAAACTTGTTAGCAGATCTTTTGAATGCAGAATATTGCAATAAAGTTGCAAGCAAGTGCCACATAAGTGTGTTTACTATATATGTTTTACAATAATGAAATATTTTGTTGTCAATACATTGTGTAACTACAACTGCATAGATATGCTCAATATTTCAAGATTAAGTAGATCAAGGATTAAATACGCTGCTTTTCATATGTATGGATATATCGATTATTAATTCTAATCCAGTTACATATCATACGAAATTCACCGCAAGTGCTGCCGCATTTAACCGCCAAAACGGTAGAGGGTGCGTCCCTGGCGCTTCAAGGCGTAGACTACGTCCATAGCAGTGACTGTCTTGCGCTTGGCATACTCAGCGTAAGTAACGGCATCCCGAATCACGTTCTTCAAGAATACCTTGAGCACACGACGAGTCTCCTCGTAATTCAAGCCAGAGATACGCTTGACTCCACCACGACGGGCCAAACGGCGAATGACCGGCTTGGTAATGCCCTGCATGTAATCTCGCAACACCTTACGATGACGCTTAGCGCCTCCTTTTCCCATTCCTTTTCCTCCCTTTCGACGACCAGTCATATTGTTGTAGATTGCTGTTGTAGAATTAAGTGCTTTTCATGAATTCGTCAAATAATGCTGATGCTTATACTTATTTATTTCAGGTACGTTCCACTATATGCAAACTTAATTTTAATTTATTTTTTATATTAGCAGAAGATTACTTGGGGGTAATTGTCGATATATGGATAACAACATCGAATTTATGTGATAACTAACAATTTTGCTTTTAATATTAAGAATCTATCAATCAATAAAAGGTTTTAATAAATTTGAGTTAGCAGACTTAACAGATATAGATAACAATTTGGAATTTACAGAACTAAAAATTTTGGTTTTAATTTTGACAATCAATAACTCCAAAAGAGGTAAATCAATTTAAAACAAAGGCTAAACTGCGAATTTAGCTACAGTCATTGGAATTACTGTATGATGTGTGAAGAAAAGGACTAACATCCAAATCAGTCTAAAGATTTGAATTGTGAGGCAATTGTTAAGGGCAGAAGTTGCCTGAACTCTAGCGTGTGTAGATGGACTTGACCGCAGACTTCTTCTTGGTCATAGTATCCGCGTGTAGTTGATAGCGTAGCTGATACCCGCTATTCAAGCGCAGGCCATCACGCAGCTTGCCACCAATCTCGAGGACGGCTGCCTCATCGTTCCCATTGGCTGTCCATATCGATATCTTGCTGTTTTTGGATCGAGTGTTAACGACAGCACCACACACCTCCTCTGTGTTGTCGAAACTCTCGCCGATCAGCATCATCATGGTGTCCAACCAGACTTTATCCAAAGCATTTTTATTAAACTTGTTGATGTTGATTAGCCAACGCCCGCCCATCACATTGGCCTCATCCTCCCACATGGGCCGTATGCCTTTCTTGAACAGGCAATAGTCGCTGCCTATTTTGATCTCCGACGGCTTTCTAATATGATGAATCAGACTCCAAAAGTTCTCAGCCGTATTGAAAGTGGAAACCTCGTGTAGCTTTTCTTCCCAATCTTTGGTGGGATCAAAATCTAAATACCATAGCGTCCACTCATTTTGCAATTCATGATGCGGCTCACTTGGTAACTGCTCCGTCTCACTGCTATCATCCAATGACTCAATGCTGTCCTTAACCGCTCCAGCTCCATCAGTGGGATCGCTCGTCCCCAATGGCATATTATAATCCATATCAGATGTGCACTCACCCACATCCAAACGTGCCCTCGACTCTGGCGAGGAAGCGTTGTCACCATCGTTGCTCCGGCATTCCGCATTCAAGTTGCTCATGTAGTTGCCGCTGACCGAGACTGGGTCCGGGTCCATCTTGTTGCAGCTTTTATTAACCGAATCGATCTTAAATGGTTGAGTAGAGAAACCATCGTTGTTGCATGAGTTCAACAGTGTCCTTGGATTGTTCATCTTGTTCATCTTGTGAAAGCTAAAGTTAGTACAGAAGAGACAAAATTACTTAAAGATACTCCGATATACACATGTTCTATAAATATATATGGATATGTGCATGCACATATGTACATGCGTACAACTGAGGTGCGTTTCACCTCTTTCAGAAATTCAGAGGTCCAAGAAAGAAGGCAATTGCCCTGAGTTATATCTCTTTTTTGATGCTTTTCTATTCATTATTGTCTTACCTTTTGTATTAATTCTGTTAAATTTGTAAAATTTTTACAATATGCTATATGATATTATATCGCAGCTGGAATGTTAGCTTTGACACTGATATTTCAGACATCGCACACTTGGCATTCAAATGTATTAAAAGGAATTCATTCAAACAAAAAAACATAAAATCAAAAATAGACAAACATAGAACATTTATTGTCGACTTTTAGCAGGAATATTGCAGAAACTGAATGAAGAACTAAAAATGCAATCATATAAAAGATATGTATACATATAAAAGAGTAGCCTTACATTAAGGAATGAATTTTTAAAATATCTTTTATGTTCTTTTGTGAATCTATCTAACTACGAATGTATGTTTGGGCTGGGTGCTGAGTATCAATTAGTGAAGCACTCTCTTCTAGGGCACTAGTATAGTTTTTATTGTTGTTCAAATTCATTCTAGAATATTGACAAGAAACCAAGACTAAGTAAATACATTTTGAAAGATCGCTTGAGCTTAAAATGCTCGACACGAAAATACTCTACACAAAGTCAGATAAGTTAATCGCCACTGTTCTCCAATTCAAGATATATTTTATACTATATTCATTATATCAGCCGCAACTTACAGTTTTCTATTTTAAAAATACTTGCTTATATATACAATAAGTCAGATTCCTTTTGGACAAAGTATGGGGATTTGAAATGTTTTAAGCTGAAAGCTGACCAAAGGAGCGAGCAAACGTGTGCAGTTTGGAATTGCGATTCGGATTTCGAGTTCTGCCCCAAAGCCCAATTTCATTCCATTGGCTGTCCATATCGATATCTTGCTGTTTTTGGATCGAGTGTTAACGACAGCACCACACAGCTCCTCTGAGTTTTCACAACTCTCGCCAATCAGCATCATCATGGTGTCCAACCAGACATTATCCAAAGCAATTTTAGTAAACTTGTTAGCAGATCTTTTGAATGCAGAATATTGCAATAAAGTTGCAAGCAAGTGCCACATAAGTGTGTTTACTATATATGTTTTACAATAATGGAATATTTTGTTGTCAATACATAGTGTAACTACAACTGCATAGATATGCTCAATATTTCAAGATTAAGTAGATCAAGGATTAAATACGCTGCTTTTCATATGTATGGATATATCGATTATTAATTCTAATCCAGTTACATATCATACGAAATTCACCGCAAGTGCTGCCGCATTTAACCGCCAAAACGGTAGAGGGTGCGTCCCTGGCGCTTCAAGGCGTAGACTACGTCCATAGCAGTGACTGTCTTGCGCTTGACATACTCAGCGTAAGTAACGGCATCCCGAATCACGTTCTTCAAGAATACCTTGAGCACACGACGAGTCTCCTCGTAATTCAAGCCAGAGATACGCTTGACTCCACCACGACGGGCCAAACGGCGAATGGCCGGCTTGGTAATGCCCTGCATGTAATCTCGCAACACCTTACGATGACGCTTAGCGCCTCCTTTTCCCATTCCTTTTCCTCCCTTTCGACGACCAGTCATATTGTTGTAGATTGCTGTTGTAGAATTAAGTGCTTTTCATGAATTCGTCAAATAATGCTGATGCTTATACTTATTTATTTCAGGTACGTTCCACTATATGCAAACTTAATTTTAATTTATTTTTTATATTAGCAGAAGATTACTTGGGGGTAATTGTCGATATATGGATAACAACATCGAATTTATGTGATAACTAACAATTTTGCTTTTAATATTAAGAATCTATCAATCAATAAAAGGTTTTAATAAATTTGAGTTAGCAGACTTAACAGATATAGATAACAATTTGGAATTTATAGAACTAAAAATTTTGGTTTTAATTTTGACAATCAATAACTCCAAAAGAGGTAAATCAATTTAAAACAAAGGCTAAGCTGCGAATTTAGCTACAGTCATTGGAATTACTGTATGATGTGTGAAGAAAAGGACTAACATCCAAATCAGTCTAAAGATTTGAATTGTGAGGCAATTGTTAAGGGCAGAAGTTGCCTGAACTCTAGCATGTGTAGATGGACTTGACCGCAGACTTCTTCTTGGTCATAGTATCCGCGTGTAGTTGATAGCGTAGCTGATACCCGCTATTCAAGCGCAGGCCATCACGCAGCTTGCCACCAATCTCGACGACGGCTGCCTCATCGTTCCCATTGGCTGTCCATATCGATATCTTGCTGTTTTTGGATCGAGTGTTAACGACAGCACCACACACCTCCTCTGTGTTGTCAAAACTCTCGCCGATCAGCATCATCATGGTGTCCAACCAGACATTATCCAAAGCATTTTTATTAAACTTGTTGATGTTGATTAGCCAACGCCCGCCCATCACATTGGCCTCATCCTCCCACATGGGCCGTATGCCTTTCTTGAACAGGCAATAGTCGCTGCCTATTTTGATCTCCGACGGCTTTCTAATATGATGAATCAGACTCCAAAAGTTCTCAGCCGTATTGAAAGTGGAAACCTCGTGTAGCTTTTCTTCCCAATCTTTGGTGGGATCAAAATCTAAATACCATAGCATCCACTCATTTTGCAATTCATGATGCGGCTCACTTGGTAACTGCTCCGTCTCACTGCTATCATCCAATGACTCAATGCTGTCCTTAACCGCTCCAGCTCCATCAGTGGGATCGCTCGTCCCCAATGGCATATTATAATCCATATCAGATGTGCACTCACCCACATCCAAACGTGCCCTCGACTCTGGCGAGGAAGCGTTGTCACCATCGTTGCTCCGGCATTCCGCATTCAAGTTGCTCATGTAGT
The DNA here is from genome assembly GCA_035044325.1 of Drosophila nr. medialis 2 BK-2023a. Taxonomy (NCBI): domain Eukaryota; kingdom Metazoa; phylum Arthropoda; class Insecta; order Diptera; family Drosophilidae; genus Drosophila; species Drosophila nr. medialis 2 BK-2023a. The sequence goes on from JAWNMH010000364.1 coordinate 1,518,158, forward strand.
TGCCGCTGACCGAGACTGGGTCCGGGTCCATCTTGTTGCAGCTCTTATTAACCGAATCGATCTTAACTGGTTGAGTAGAGAAACCATCGTTGTTGCATGAGTTCAACAGTGTCCTTGGATTGTTCATCTTGTTCATCTTGTGAAAGCTAAAGTTAGTACAGAAGAGACAAAATTACTTAAAGATACTCCGATATACACATGTTCTATAAATATATATGGATATGTGCATGCACATATGTACATGCGTACAACTGAGGTGCGTTTCACCTCTTTCAGAAATTCAGAGGTCCAAGAAAGAAGGCAATTGCCCTGAGTTATATCTCTTTTTTGATGCTTTTCTATTCATTATTGTCTTACCTTTTGTATTAATTCTGTTAAATTTGTAAAATTTTTACAATATGCTATATGATATTATATCGCAGCTGGAATGTTAGCTTTGACACTGATATTTCAGACATCGCACACTTGGCATTCAAATGTATTAAAAGGAATTCATTCAAACAAAAAAACATAAAATCAAAAATAGACAAACATAGAACATTTATTGTCGACTTTTAGCAGGAATATTGCAGAAACTGAATGAAGAACTAAAAATGCAATCATATAAAAGATATGTATACATATAAAAGAGTAGCCTTACATTAAGGAATGAATTTTTAAAATATCTTTTATGTTCTTTTGTGAATCTATCTAACTACGAATGTATGTTTGGGCTGGGTGCTGAGTATCAATTAGTGAAGCACTCTCTTCTAGGGCACTAGTATAGTTTTTATTGTTGTTCAAATTCATTCTAGAATATTGACAAGAAACCAAGACTAAGTAAATACATTTTGAAAGATCGCTTGAGCTTAAAATGCTCGACACGAAAATACTCTACACAAAGTCAGATAAGTTAATCGCCACTGTTCTCCAATTTAAGATATATTTTATACTATATTCATTATATCAGCCGCAACTTACAGTTTTCTATTTTAAAAATACTTGCTTATATATACAATAAGTCAGATTCCTTTTGGACAAAGTATGGGGATTTGAAATGTTTTAAGCTGAAAGCTGACCAAAGGAGCGAGCAAACGTGTGCAGTTTGGAATTGCGATTCGGATTTCGAGTTCTGCCCCAAAGCCCAATTTCATTCCATTGGCTGTCCATATCGATATCTTGCTGTTTTTGGATCGAGTGTTAACGACAGCACCACACAGCTCCTCTGAGTTTTCACAACTCTCGCCAATCAGCATCATCATGGTGTCCAACCAGACATTATCCAAAGCAATTTTAGTAAACTTGTTAGCAGATCTTTTGAATGCAGAATATTGCAATAAAGTTGCAAGCAAGTGCCACATAAGTGTGTTTACTATATATGTTTTACAATAATGGAATATTTTGTTGTCAATACATAGTGTAACTACAACTGCATAGATATGCTCAATATTTCAAGATTAAGTAGATCAAGGATTAAATACGCTGCTTTTCATATGTATGGATATATCGATTATTAATTCTAATCCAGTTACATATCATACGAAATTCACCGCAAGTGCTGCCGCATTTAACCGCCAAAACGGTAGAGGGTGCGTCCCTGGCGCTTCAAGGCGTAGACTACGTCCATAGCAGTGACTGTCTTGCGCTTGGCATACTCAGCGTAAGTAACGGCATCCCGAATCACGTTCTTCAAGAATACCTTGAGCACACGACGAGTCTCCTCGTAATTCAAGCCAGAGATACGCTTGACTCCACCACGACGGGCCAAACGGCGAATGGCCGGCTTGGTAATGCCCTGCATGTAATCTCGCAACACCTTACGATGACGCTTAGCGCCTCCTTTTCCCATTCCTTTTCCTCCCTTTCGACGACCAGTCATATTGTTGTAGATTGCTGTTGTAGAATTAAGTGCTTTTCATGAATTCGTCAAATAATGCTGATGCTTATACTTATTTATTTCAGGTACGTTCCACTATATGCAAACTTAATTTTAATTTATTTTTTATATTAGCAGAAGATTACTTGGGGGTAATTGTCGATATATGGATAACAACATCGAATTTATGTGATAACTAACAATTTTGCTTTTAATATTAAGAATCTATCAATCAATAAAAGGTTTTAATAAATTTGAGTTAGCAGACTTAACAGATATAGATAACAATTTGGAATTTATAGAACTAAAAATTTTGGTTTTAATTTTGACAATCAATAACTCCAAAAGAGGTAAATCAATTTAAAACAAAGGCTAAACTGCGAATTTAGCTACAGTCATTGGAATTACTGTATGATGTGTGAAGAAAAGGACTAACATCCAAATCAGTCTAAAGATTTGAATTGTGAGGCAATTGTTAAGGGCAGAAGTTGCCTGAACTCTAGCATGTGTAGATGGACTTGACCGCAGACTTCTTCTTGGTCATAGTATCCGCGTGTAGTTGATAGCGTAGCTGATACCCGCTATTCAAGCGCAGGCCATCACGCAGCTTGCCACCAATCTCGAGGACGGCTGCCTCATCGTTCCCATGGGCTGTCCATATCGATATCTTGCTGTTTTTGGATCGAGTGTTAACGACAGCACCACACACCTCCTCTGTGTTGTCAAAACTCTCGCCGATCAGCATCATCATGGTGTCCAACCAGACATTATCCAAAGCATTTTTATTCAACTTGTTGATGTTGATTAGCCAACGCCCGCCCATCACATTGGCCTCATCCTCCCACATGGGCCGTATGCCTTTCTTGAACAGGCAATAGTCGCTGCCTATTTTGATCTCCGACGGCTTTCTAATATGATGAATCAGACTCCAAAAGTTCTCAGCCGTATTGAAAGTGGAAACCTCGTGTAGCTTTTCTTCCCAATCTTTGGTGGGATCAAAATCTAAATACCATAGCGTCCACTCATTTTGCAATTCATGATGCGGCTCACTTGGTAACTGCTCCGTCTCACTGCTATCATCCAATGACTCAATGCTGTCCTTAACCGCTCCAGCTCCATCAGTGGGATCGCTCGTCCCCAATGGCATATTATAATCCATATCAGATGTGCACTCACCCACATCCAAACGTGCCCTCGACTCTGGCGAGGAAGCGTTGTCACCATCGTTGCTCCGGCATTCCGCATTCAAGTTGCTCATGTAGTTGCCGCTGACCGAGACTGGGTCCGGGTCCATCTTGTTGCAGCTTTTATTAACCGAATCGATCTTAAATGGTTGAGTAGAGAAACCATCGTTGTTGCATGAGTTCAACAGTGTCCTTGGATTGTTCATCTTGTTCATCTTGTGAAAGCTAAAGTTAGTACAGAAGAGACAAAATTACTTAAAGATACTCCGATATACACATGTTCTATAAATATATATGGATATGTGCATGCACATATGTACATGCGTACAACTGAGGTGCGTTTCACCTCTTTCAGAAATTCAGAGGTCCAAGAAAGAAGGCAATTGCCCTGAGTTATATCTCTTTTTTGATGCTTTTCTATTCATTATTGTCTTACCTTTTGTATTAATTCTGTTAAATTTGTAAAATTTTTACAATATGCTATATGATATTATATCGCAGCTGGAATGTTAGCTTTGACACTGATATTTCAGACATCGCACACTTGGCATTCAAATGTATTAAAAGGAATTCATTCAAACAAAAAAACATAAAATCAAAAATAGACAAACATAGAACATTTATTGTCGACTTTTAGCAGGAATATTGCAGAAACTGAATGAAGAACTAAAAATGCAATCATATAAAAGATATGTATACATATAAAAGAGTAGCCTTACATTAAGGAATGAATTTTTAAAATATCTTTTATGTTCTTTTGTGAATCTATCTAACTACGAATGTATGTTTGGGCTGGGTGCTGAGTATCAATTAGTGAAGCACTCTCTTCTAGGGCAGTAGTATAGTTTTTATTGTTGTTCAAATTCATTCTAGAATATTGACAAGAAACCAAGACTAAGTAAATACATTTTGAAAGATCGCTTGAGCTTAAAATGCTCGACACGAAAATACTCTACACAAAGTCAGATAAGTTAATCGCCACTGTTCTCCAATTTAAGATATATTTTATACTATATTCATTATATCAGCCGCAACTTACAGTTTTCTATTTTAAAAATACTTGCTTATATATACAATAAGTCAGATTCCTTTTGGACAAAGTATGGGGATTTGAAATGTTTTAAGCTGAAAGCTGACCAAAGGAGCGAGCAAACGTGTGCAGTTTGGAATTGCGATTCGGATTTCGAGTTCTGCCCCAAAGCCCAATTTCATTCCATTGGCTGTCTATATCGATATCTTGCTGTTTTTGGATCGAGTGTTAACGACAGCACCACACAGCTCCTCTGAGTTTTCACAACTCTCGCCAATCAGCATCATCATGGTGTCCAACCAGACATTATCCAAAGCAATTTTAGTAAACTTGTTAGCAGATCTTTTGAATGCAGAATATTGCAATAAAGTTGCAAGCAAGTGCCACATAAGTGTGTTTACTATATATGTTTTACAATAATGAAATATTTTGTTGTCAATACATAGTGTAACTACAACTGCATAGATATGCTCAATATTTCAAGATTAAGTAGATCAAGGATTAAATACGCTGCTTTTCATATGTATGGATATATCGATTATTAATTCTAATCCAGTTACATATCATACGAAATTCACCGCAAGTGCTGCCGCATTTAACCGCCAAAACGGTAGAGGGTGCGTCCCTGGCGCTTCAAGGCGTAGACTACGTCCATAGCAGTGACTGTCTTGCGCTTGGCATACTCAGCGTAAGTAACGGCATCCCGAATCACGTTCTTCAAGAATACCTTGAGCACACGACGAGTCTCCTCGTAATTCAAGCCAGAGATACGCTTGACTCCACCACGACGGGCCAAACGGCGAATGGCCGGCTTGGTAATGCCCTGCATGTAATCTCGCAACACCTTACGATGACGCTTAGCGCCTCCTTTTCCCATTCCTTTTCCTCCCTTTCGACGACCAGTCATATTGTTGTAGATTGCTGTTGTAGAATTAAGTGCTTTTCATGAATTCGTCAAATAATGCTGATGCTTATACTTATTTATTTCAGGTACGTTCCACTATATGCAAACTTAATTTTAATTTATTTTTTATATTAGCAGAAGATTACTTGGGGGTAATTGTCGATATATGGATAACAACATCGAATTTATGTGATAACTAACAATTTTGCTTTTAATATTAAGAATCTATCAATCAATAAAAGGTTTTAATAAATTTGAGTTAGCAGACTTAACAGATATAGATAACAATTTGGAATTTATAGAACTAAAAATTTTGGTTTTAATTTTGACAATCAATAACTCCAAAAGAGGTAAATCAATTTAAAACAAAGGCTAAACTGCGAATTTAGCTACAGTCATTGGAATTACTGTATGATGTGTGAAGAAAAGGACTAACATCCAAATCAGTCTAAAGATTTGAATTGTGAGGCAATTGTTAAGGGCAGAAGTTGCCTGAACTCTAGCGTGTGTAGATGGACTTGACCGCAGACTTCTTCTTGGTCATAGTATCCGCGTGTAGTTGATAGCGTAGCTGATACCCGCTATTCAAGCGCAGGCCATCACGCAGCTTGCCACCAATCTCGAGGACGGCTGCCTCATCGTTCCCATGGGCTGTCCATATCGATATCTTGCTGTTTTTGGATCGAGTGTTAACGACAGCACCACACACCTCCTCTGTGTTGTCAAAACTCTCGCCGATCAGCATCATCATGGTGTCCAACCAGACATTATCCAAAGCATTTTTATTCAACTTGTTGATGTTGATTAGCCAACGCCCGCCCATCACATTGGCCTCATCCTCCCACATGGGCCGTATGCCTTTCTTGAACAGGCAATAGTCGCTGCCTATTTTGATCTCCGACGGCTTTCTAATATGATGAATCAGACTCCAAAAGTTCTCAGCCGTATTGAAAGTGGAAACCTCGTGTAGCTTTTCTTCCCAATCTTTGGTGGGATCAAAATCTAAATACCATAGCGTCCACTCATTTTGCAATTCATGATGCGGCTCACTTGGTAACTGCTCCGTCTCACTGCTATCATCCAATGACTCAATGCTGTCCTTAACCGCTCCAGCTCCATCAGTGGGATCGCTCGTCCCCAATGGCATATTATAATCCATATCAGATGTGCACTCACCCACATCCAAACGTGCCCTCGACTCTGGCGAGGAAGCGTTGTCACCATCGTTGCTCCGGCATTCCGCATTCAAGTTGCTCATGTAGTTGCCGCTGACCGAGACTGGGTCCGGGTCCATCTTGTTGCAGCTTTTATTAACCGAATCGATCTTAAATGGTTGAGTAGAGAAACCATCGTTGTTGCATGAGTTCAACAGTGTCCTTGGATTGTTCATCTTGTTCATCTTGTGAAAGCTAAAGTTAGTACAGAAGAGACAAAATTACTTAAAGATACTCCGACATACACATGTTCTATAAATATATATGGATATGTGCATGCACAAATGTACATGCGTACAACTGAGGTGCGTTTCACCTCTTTCAGAAATTCAGAGGTCCAAGAAAGAAGGCAATTGCCCTGAGTTATATCTCTTTTTTGATGCTTTTCTATTCATTATTGTCTTACCTTTTGTATTAATTCTGTTAAATTTGTAAAATTTTTACAATATGCTATATGATATTATATCGCAGCTGGAATGTTAGCTTTGACACTGATATTTCAGACATCGCACACTTGGCATTCAAATGTATTAAAAGGAATTCATTCAAACAAAAAAACATAAAATCAAAAATAGACAAACATAGAACATTTATTGTCGACTTTTAGCAGGAATATTGCAGAAACTGAATGAAGAACTAAAAATGCAATCATATAAAAGATATGTATACATATAAAAGAGTAGCCTTACATTAAGGAATGAATTTTTAAAATATCTTTTATGTTCTTTTGTGAATCTATCTAACTACGAATGTATGTTTGGGCTGGGTGCTGAGTATCAATTAGTGAAGCACTCTCTTCTAGGGCACTAGTATAGTTTTTATTGTTGTTCAAATTCATTCTAGAATATTGACAAGAAACCAAGACTAAGTAAATACATTTTGAAAGATCGCTTGAGCTTAAAATGCTCGACACGAAAATACTCTACACAAAGTCAGATAAGTTAATCGCCACTGTTCTCCAATTTAAGATATATTTTATACTATATTCATTATATCAGCCGCAACTTACAGTTTTCTATTTTAAAAATACTTGCTTATATATACAATAAGTCAGATTCCTTTTGGACAAAGTATGGGGATTTGAAATGTTTTAAGCTGAAAGCTGACCAAAGGAGCGAGCAAACGTGTGCAGTTTGGAATTGCGATTCGGATTTCGAGTTCTGCCCCAAAGCCCAATTTCATTCCATTGGCTGTCCATATCGATATCTTGCTGTTTTTGGATCGAGTGTTAACGACAGCACCACACAGCTCCTCTGAGTTTTCACAACTCTCGCCAATCAGCATCATCATGGTGTCCAACCAGACATTATCCAAAGCAATTTTAGTAAACTTGTTAGCAGATCTTTTGAATGCAGAATATTGCAATAAAGTTGCAAGCAAGTGCCACATAAGTGTGTTTACTATATATGTTTTACAATAATGGAATATTTTGTTGTCAATACATAGTGTAACTACAACTGCATAGATATGCTCAATATTTCAAGATTAAGTAGATCAAGGATTAAATACGCTGCTTTTCATATGTATGGATATATCGATTATTAATTCTAATCCAGTTACATATCATACGAAATTCACCGCAAGTGCTGCCGCATTTAACCGCCAAAACGGTAGAGGGTGCGTCCCTGGCGCTTCAAGGCGTAGACTACGTCCATAGCAGTGACTGTCTTGCGCTTGGCATACTCAGCGTAAGTAACGGCATCCCGAATCACGTTCTTCAAGAATACCTTGAGCACACGACGAGTCTCCTCGTAATTCAAGCCAGAGATACGCTTGACTCCACCACGACGGGCCAAACGGCGAATTGCCGGCTTGGTAATGCCCTGCATGTAATCTCGCAACACCTTACGATGACGCTTAGCGCCTCCTTTTCCCATTCCTTTTCCTCCCTTTCGACGACCAGTCATATTGTTGTAGATTGCTGTTGTAGAATTAAGTGCTTTTCATGAATTCGTCAAATAATGCTGATGCTTATACTTATTTATTTCAGGTACGTTCCACTATATGCAAACTTAATTTTAATTTATTTTTTATATTAGCAGAAGATTACTTGGGGGTAATTGTCGATATATGGATAACAACATCGAATTTATGTGATAACTCACAATTTTGCTTTTAATATTAAGAATCTATCAATCAATAAAAGGTTTTAATAAATTTGAGTTAGCAGACTTAACAGATATAGATAACAATTTGGAATTTATAGAACTAAAAATTTTGGTTTTAATTTTGACAATCAATAACTCCAAAAGAGGTAAATCAATTTAAAACAAAGGCTAAACTGCGAATTTAGCTACAGTCATTGGAATTACTGTATGATGTGTGAAGAAAAGGACTAACATCCAAATCAGTCTAAAGATTTGAATTGTGAGGCAATTGTTAAGGGCAGAAGTTGCCTGAACTCTAGCATGTGTAGATGGACTTGACCGCAGACTTCTTCTTGGTCATAGTATCCGCGTGTAGTTGATAGCGTAGCTGATACCCGCTATTCAAGCGCAGGCCATCACGCAGCTTGCCACCAATCTCGAGGACGGCTGCCTCATCGTTCCCATGGGCTGTCCATATCGATATCTTGCTGTTTTTGGATCGAGTGTTAACGACAGCACCACACACCTCCTCTGTGTTGTCAAAACTCTCGCCGATCAGCATCATCATGGTGTCCAACCAGACATTATCCAAAGCATTTTTATTCAACTTGTTGATGTTGATTAGCCAACGCCCGCCCATCACATTGGCCTCATCCTCCCACATGGGCCGTATGCCTTTCTTGAACAGGCAATAGTCGCTGCCTATTTTGATCTCCGACGGCTTTCTAATATGATGAATCAGACTCCAAAAGTTCTCAGCCGTATTGAAAGTGGAAACCTCGTGTAGCTTTTCTTCCCAATCTTTGGTGGGATCAAAATCTAAATACCATAGCGTCCACTCATTTTGCAATTCATGATGCGGCTCACTTGGTAACTGCTCCGTCTCACTGCTATCATCCAATGACTCAATGCTGTCCTTAACCGCTCCAGCTCCATCAGTGGGATCGCTCGTCCCCAATGGCATATTATAATCCATATCAGATGTGCACTCACCCACATCCAAACGTGCCCTCGACTCTGGCGAGGAAGCGTTGTCACCATCGTTGCTCCGGCATTCCGCATTCAAGTTGCTCAAGTAGTTGCCGCTGACCGAGACTGGGTCCGGGTCCATCTTGTTGCAGCTTTTATTAACCGAATCGATCTTAAATGGTTGAGTAGAGAAACCATCGTTGTTGCATGAGTTCAACAGTGTCCTTGGATTGTTCATCTTGTTCATCTTGTGAAAGCTAAAGTTAGTACAGAAGAGACAAAATTACTTAAAGATACTCCGATATACACATGTTCTATAAATATATATGGATATGTGCATGCACATATGTACATGCGTACAACTGAGGTGCGTTTCACCTCTTTCAGAAATTCAGAGGTCCAAGAAAGAAGGCAATTGCCCTGAGTTATATCTCTTTTTTGATGCTTTTCTATTCATTATTGTCTTACCTTTTGTATTAATTCTGTTAAATTTGTAAAATTTTTACAATATGCTATATGATATTATATCGCAGCTGGAATGTTAGCTTTGACACTGATATTTCAGACATCGCACACTTGGCATTCAAATGTATTAAAAGGAATTCATTCAAACAAAAAAACATAAAATCAAAAATAGACAAACATAGAACATTTATTGTCGACTTTTAGCAGGAATATTGCAGAAACTGAATGAAGAACTAAAAATGCAATCATATAAAAGATATGTATACATATAAAAGAGTAGCCTTACATTAAGGAATGAATTTTTAAAATATCTTTTATGTTCTTTTGTGAATCTATCTAACTACGAATGTATGTTTGGGCTGGGTGCTGAGTATCAATTAGTGAAGCACTCTCTTCTAGGGCACTAGTATAGTTTTTATTGTTGTTCAAATTCATTCTAGAATATTGACAAGAAACCAAGACTAAGTAAATACATTTTGAAAGATCGCTTGAGCTTAAAATGCTCGACACGAAAATACTCTACACAAAGTCAGATAAGTTAATCGCCACTGTTCTCCAATTTAAGATATATTTTATACTATATTCATTATATCAGCCGCAACTTACAGTTTTCTATTTTAAAAATACTTGCTTATATATACAATAAGTCAGATTCCTTTTGGACAAAGTATGGGGATTTGAAATGTTTTAAGCTGAAAGCTGACCAAAGGAGCGAGCAAACGTGTGCAGTTTGGAATTGCGATTCGGATTTCGAGTTCTGCCCCAAAGCCCAATTTCATTCCATTGGCTGTCTATATCGATATCTTGCTGTTTTTGGATCGAGTGTTAACGACAGCACCACACAGCTCCTCTGAGTTTTCACAACTCTCGCCAATCAGCATCATCATGGTGTCCAACCAGACATTATCCAAAGCAATTTTAGTAAACTTGTTAGCAGATCTTTTGAATGCAGAATATTGCAATAAAGTTGCAAGCAAGTGCCACATAAGTGTGTTTACTATATATGTTTTACAATAATGAAATATTTTGTTGTCAATACATAGTGTAACTACAACTGCATAGATATGCTCAATATTTCAAGATTAAGTAGATCAAGGATTAAATACGCTGCTTTTCATATGTATGGATATATCGATTATTAATTCTAATCCAGTTACATATCATACGAAATTCACCGCAAGTGCTGCCGCATTTAACCGCCAAAACGGTAGAGGGTGCGTCCCTGGCGCTTCAAGGCGTAGACTACGTCCATAGCAGTGACTGTCTTGCGCTTGGCATACTCAGCGTAAGTAACGGCATCCCGAATCACGTTCTTCAAGAATACCTTGAGCACACGACGAGTCTCCTCGTAATTCAAGCCAGAGATACGCTTGACTCCACCACGACGGGCCAAACGGCGAATTGCCGGCTTGGTAATGCCCTGCATGTAATCTCGCAACACCTTACGATGACGCTTAGCGCCTCCTTTTCCCATTCCTTTTCCTCCCTTTCGACGACCAGTCATATTGTTGTAGATTGCTGTTGTAGAATTAAGTGCTTTTCATGAATTCGTCAAATAATGCTGATGCTTATACTTATTTATTTCAGGTACGTTCCACTATATGCAAACTTAATTTTAATTTATTTTTTATATTAGCAGAAGATTACTTGGGGGTAATTGTCGATATATGGATAACAATATCGAATTTATGTGATAACTAACAATTTTGCTTTTAATATTAAGAATCTATCAATCAATAAAAGGTTTTAATAAATTTGACTTAGCAGACATAACAGATATAGATAACAATTTGGAATTTATAGAACTAAAAATTTTGGTTTTAATTTTGACAATCAATAACTCCAAAAGAGGTAAATCAATTTAAAACAAAGGCTAAACTGCGAATTTAGCTACAGTCATTGGAATTACTGTATGATGTGTGAAGAAAAGGACTAACATCCAAATCAGTCTAAAGATTTGAATTGTGAGGCAATTGTTAAGGGCAGAAGTTGCCTGAACTCTAGCATGTGTAGATGGACTTGACCGCAGACTTCTTCTTGGTCATAGTATCCGCGTGTAGTTGATAGCGTAGCTGATACCCGCTATTCAAGCGCAGGCCATCACGCAGCTTGCCACCAATCTCGAGGACGGCTGCCTCATCGTTCCCATGGGCTGTCCATATCGATATCTTGCTGTTTTTGGATCGAGTGTTAACGACAGCACCACACACCTCCTCTGTGTTGTCAAAACTCTCGCCGATCAGCATCATCATGGTGTCCAACCAGACATTATCCAAAGCATTTTTATTAAACTTGTTGATGTTGATTAGCCAACGCCCGCCCATCACATTGGCCTCATCCTCCCACATGGGCCGTATGCCTTTCTTGAACAGGCAATAGTCGCTGCCTATTTTGATCTCCGACGGCTTTCTAATATGATGAATCAGACTCCAAAAGTTCTCAGCCGTATTGAAAGTGGAAACCTCGTGTAACTTTTCTTCCCAATCTTTGGTGGGATCAAAATCTAAATACCATAGCGTCCACTCATTTTGCAATTCATGATGCGGCTCACTTGGTAACTGCTCCGTCTCACTGCTATCATCCAATGACTCAATGCTGTCCTTAACCGCTCCAGCTCCATCAGTGGGATCGCTCGTCCCCAATGGCATATTATAATCCATATCAGATGTGCACTCACCCACATCCAAACGTGCCCTCGACTCTGGCGAGGAAGCGTTGTCACCATCGTTGCTCCGGCATTCCGCATTCAAGTTGCTCATGTAGTTGCCGCTGACCGAGACTGGGTCCGGGTCCATCTTGTTGCAGCTTTTATTAACCGAATCGATCTTAAATGGTTGAGTAGAGAAACCATCGTTGTTGCATGAGTTCAACAGTGTCCTTGGATTGTTCATCTTGTTCATCTTGTGAAAGCTAAAGTTAGTACAGAAGAGACAAAATTACTTAAAGATACTCCGATATACACATGTTCTATAAATATATATGGATATGTGCATGCACATATGTACATGCGTACAACTGAGGTGCGTTTCACCTCTTTCAGAAATTCAGAGGTCCAAGAAAGAAGGCAATTGCCCTGAGTTATATCTCTTTTTTGATGCTTTTCTATTCATTATTGTCTTACCTTTTGTATTAATTCTGTTAAATTTGTAAAATTTTTACAATATGCTATATGATATTATATCGCAGCTGGAATGTTAGCTTTGACACTGATATTTCAGACATCGCACACTTGGCATTCAAATGTATTAAAAGGAATTCATTCAAACAAAAAAACATAAAATCAAAAATAGACAAACATAGAACATTTATTGTCGACTTTTAGCAGGAATATTGCAGAAACTGAATGAAGAACTAAAAATGCAATCATATAAAAGATATGTATACATATAAAAGAGTAGCCTTACATTAAGGAATGAATTTTTAAAATATCTTTTATGTTCTTTTGTGAATCTATCTAACTACGAATGTATGTTTGGGCTGGGTGCTGAGTATCAATTAGTGAAGCACTCTCTTCTAGGGCACTAGTATAGTTTTTATTGTTGTTCAAATTCATTCTAGAATATTGACAAGAAACCAAGACTTAGTAAATACATTTTGAAAGATCGCTGCAGCTTAAAATGCTCGACACGAAAATACTCTACACAAAGTCAGATAAGTTAATCGCCACTGTTCTCCAATTCAAGATATATTTTATACTATATTCATTATATCAGCCGCAACTTACAGTTTTCTATTTTAAAAATACTTGCTTATATATACAATAAGTCAGATTCCTTTTGGACAAAGTATGGGGATTTGAAATGTTTTAAGCTGAAAGCTGACCAAAGGAGCGAGCAAACGTGTGCAGTTTGGAATTGCGATTCGGATTTCGAGTTCTGCCCCAAAGCCCAATTTCATTCCATTAGCTGTCTATATCGATATCTTGCTGTTTTTGGATCGAGTGTTAACGACAGCACCACACAGCTCCTCTGAGTTTTCACAACTCTCGCCAATCAGCATCATCATGGTGTCCAACCAGACATTATCCAAAGCAATTTTAGTAAACTTGTTAGCAGATCTTTTGAATGCAGAATATTGCAATAAAGTTGCAAGCAAGTGCCACATAAGTGTGTTTACTATATATGTTTTACAATAATGGAATATTTTGTTGTCAATACATAGTGTAACTACAACTGCATAGATATGCTCAATATTTCAAGATAAAGTAGATCAAGGATTAAATACGCTGCTTTTCATATGTATGGATATATCGATTATTAATTCTAATCCAGTTACATATCATACGAAATTCACCGCAAGTGCTGCCGCATTTAACCGCCAAAACGGTAGAGGGTGCGTCCCTGGCGCTTCAAGGCGTAGACTACGTCCATAGCAGTGACTGTCTTGCGCTTGGCATACTCAGCGTAAGTAACGGCATCCCGAATCACGTTCTTCAAGAATACCTTGAGCACACGACGAGTCTCCTCGTAATTCAAGCCAGAGATACGCTTGACTCCACCACGACGGGCCAAACGGCGAATGGCCGGCTTGGTAATGCCCTGCATGTAATCTCGCAACACCTTACGATGACGCTTAGCGCCTCCTTTTCCCATTCCTTTTCCTCCCTTTCGACGACCAGTCATATTGTTGTAGATTGCTGTTGTAGAATTAAGTGCTTTTCATGAATTCGTCAAATAATGCTGATGCTTATACTTATTTATTTCAGGTACGTTCCACTATATGCAAACTTAATTTTAATTTATTTTTTATATTAGCAGAAGATTACTTGGGGGTAATTGTCGATATATGGATAACAACATCGAATTTATGTGATAACTAACAATTTTGCTTTTAATATTAAGAATCTATCAATCAATAAAAGGTTTTAATAAATTTGAGTTAGCAGACTTAACAGATATAGATAACAATTTGGAATTTATAGAACTAAAAATTTTGGTTTTAATTTTGACAATCAATAACTCCAAAAGAGGTAAATCAATTTAAAACAAAGGCTAAACTGCGAATTTAGCTACAGTCATTGGAATTACTGTATGATGTGTGAAGAAAAGGACTAACATCCAAATCAGTCTAAAGATTTGAATTGTGAGGCAATTGTTAAGGGCAGAAGTTGCCTGAACTCTAGCATGTGTAGATGGACTTGACCGCAGACTTCTTCTTGGTCATAGTATCCGCGTGTAGTTGATAGCGTAGCTGATACCCGCTATTCAAGCGCAGGCCATCACGCAGCTTGCCACCAATCTCGAGGACGGCTGCCTCATCGTTCCCATGGGCTGTCCATATCGATATCTTGCTGTTTTTGGATCGAGTGTTAACGACAGCACCACACACCTCCTCTGTGTTGTCAAAACTCTCGCCGATCAGCATCATCATGGTGTCCAACCAGACATTATCCAAAGCATTTTTATTAAACTTGTTGATGTTGATTAGCCAACGCCCGCCCATCACATTGGCCTCATCCTCCCACATGGGCCGTATGCCTTTCTTGAACAGGCAATAGTCGCTGCCTATTTTGATCTCCGACGGCTTTCTAATATGATGAATCAGACTCCAAAAGTTCTCAGCCGTATTGAAAGTGGAAACCTCGTGTAGCTTTTCTTCCCAATCTTTGGTGGGATCAAAATCTAAATACCATAGCGTCCACTCATTTTGTAATTCATGATGCGGCTCACTTGGTAACTGCTCCGTCTCACTGCTATCATCCAATGACTCAATGCTGTCCTTAACCGCTCCAGCTCCATCAGTGGGATCGCTCGTCCCCAATGGCATATTATAATCCATATCAGATGTGCACTCACCCACATCCAAACGTGCCCTCGACTCTGGCGAGGAAGCGTTGTCACCATCGTTGCTCCGGCATTCCGCATTCAAGTTGCTCATGTAGTTGCCGCTGACCGAGACTGGGTCCGGGTCCATCTTGTTGCAGCTTTTATTAACCGAATCGATCTTAA